>CAUYUJ010014731.1:0-77500 GCA_963575745.1 Prorocentrum cordatum | reverse complement strand
CGCGGAGCCCTCGCTCCGCATCCTCATTTTCTCGACCTCTGCTCTCAAGCAGATGCGAAGCGTCTTGGCTCGCCTACAGGCCCACCAGAGGTTGCTCCAAGCACCTACAACCTTGTGGTCTGCACGCGATTTTATTTGAACATGTCTGGCAGAGACAGTCTTGCTTTAACACATCGGGTTAATGTTCTGAGCACATTGATTTCGTTATTCGAACGTTTTTGGTTTCTAAGAACATTGGAATGCCGGGTCGGTCGGCTCCTGCTCAATGTTCTATGATGGCGGGAGCTGCTGATGTGGCGCAGTCGCGGCGGCGGCGTCGCCCTATTCAGTCCGCCGCTGAGGGCAGGGGCCAGTATGCCCGCGGGAAGTCGCGGGTGGCCACGCGGCTGCTTCGGGCGTTCGCTGAGGTCCAGTGCCCTCGCGGCAAGAACCTGTCAGGCCTAGCCTTGGCGCTCCACGTGGCACTGGCGGACGGGCCCGCAGCTGCGGCCGCGGGCGCGGAGGTGGCGGCGCCCGCTGACGATGCCGACTGGGCTCGGGATCCTCTTCCTGTTCCGCCAGTGCCTGGCGGCGCGGAGACCGAGGACGTCTCGCCCTCGGCCCCCGAGGCGCCCGGCGTGCAGGCCCTGGCGCTGGAGCTGGACCTGGAGGAGCCGCGGGCGGCGTCGGCGCGGGGGCACGCGCAGGTCGGCCACCCTGGCGCGGCGCGGGGCTCGAGGAGCCCCCACGGGGCGGAGCGAGGAGGGCCGCCGAGGACGCCGAGGACGCCCTCCTTCGAGGCGCGGCCTCTGCGGCGGCCGAGGCCGAGCGTGTGGGGGCCACGTCGTCCCCCGCGGCACCTGCCCCCGACAGGTCGTCCGACGCACCGGTGCCATCGCAACGGCTGTGGAGCATGCGCGGACGGTCGTTGCCAGCGCGACCTGCACGAGGCGGGGCCCACCCGTGCCCCTGATCGCATCTTCCGTGCGGAGAATGGAGCACGGCGAGATGTTCGTGCACGGCCCGCCGAGCTAGAAGCGCGGGCACTAGCTGCTTCCACCGCCGAGGGCCTCACGGCTTGTGGCGATCTTCCTGGTGATCTTCCTGAGGGCGCACCTGACGGAAGGCCGGCCTACGTAGCTGGCTTACGCCCGCTTTGCGGGGTCAGCACGGTTGAGGGTTCCTAGGGGAGCGGCTGGGTGTGTGGGGGGGCGTCTCGGTTCCGTCTTCGTCGGCGGTCTCCCCGGTGTTCACCCTGGTCCACTATTCGTATCCGCATCACTGCGCCTTCCAGTATGATTCGCCTTGTTTTGTGCTATCAATGCTGTTCGTCGTATCATTACGGGTGTGTGCTTCGTATGCTGATGCTTCTTCCTCTTCTTCGTCGTGCTGTCCCCGACGCGCTCCCCCAGCGACCCCCCGCGGTGCTGCGGCCGCCGGTGCCCGCAGCGCCTCGCCGCCGCTGGCCCGCCCGGGCGGCGGCCGGCAGGCCGCGCCTCGCCGCCGGTCGTCGTGGCGTTCGCTGGCCTGGCGGGCGGCGGCGGGCCGGGCCGTTTTCGCTAAGGGGAGGTCTACTACAGGGAGGTTTGTCCACCGCCGATTGTTTGTTTCTCTCTCTCTCTCTCTCTCGCTGCTCTCTTTCGGACGATGGATGATTTGGTGCTTTGTGCCCTCCACGGTCGAAGCCCTGAAGCAAGGACCACTCTGGACTCAGAAGGGTCGTGGGCGTTCAGGCCGTTCCCTTGGCATCGCTCGGACGTGTGCATTTTTTCTCGGCGAGGACCATCGAGGAGCATCCTGGACCATCGAGCAACAAAAACACTTTTTCGTTGTTTTGATTCGCGGGTCGAGTGCGCACCTCTTCCGGTCGAAGCTAAGCGGGCCGCGCGAAGCTTGAATTAACGAGGGGGGGGACAGAAGGAGAGGCCTCACGTCAAGGCCAGGAGGAGGTAAAGCCTCGGGATCAGGCGGTGCCGAAGACGATGTGCTTGCAAAGGACCATCGAGCAACACAAAAACACGCACGGAACCGACACGTGCACGGGACACGGACGTCCGAGCGACGGCAAGTCATCGCCCTCTCCGTTGCCTCCCGCGCCGCCGCGCGGCGCGCGCGACGGCGGCCGCGGGCGGCCCGCGGCCCTGGGAGACCTGCGCCGTCACCTCGGGCCCTCGAGTCCTCCTTGCGCTCGCTCCTCCTTCCGCTCGCTCCTCCTCCGCGCCCTCCTCCTCCACCTCCTCTTTCTCGTTCCTCCGCCGCCGCCGCCGCCTCGCGGTGGTGTGCTCTATCCACCAGGACGCGGTGCAGGTGGCGCGGAGGCTGCGTCGCAAAGGCATCGAGATCACACCGGTGCTGCAGGCGGCCTATCTCGGGGTCGACCTAGCGGGAGGTCGCCGCCATGGAAGGGACACGGCGCGCAAAAGGGTGAAGAAGTCGGGGGCCTCTCACTAGCGGCTACGGCGGTTCGCAGCAGCTGCGATGAGGTGGACGACCACGAGCATGGTCCAGAGGACGGGCCCTCAGGCGTCGGCCTCCTATGGCCACCAAGTCCTCGGATGCTTTGGCTCGGTGATGCTCAGTCACAGGAGGAGGTTGGGTGCAGCCGCAGGGTCACACAAACGGGGACGATGTCTGACCTCATTGCTTGCACTCCGTCTCCCTGGTGCCGATCCAGGTGTGGTACTGCCGAGGTTGTGCATCACGCAGTGGCTGGATTGCTGTTTGCGCGAGCCTCGCCTTCGGCCGTCTATCCAACTAGCGTGGTCTCGCACAGTGTCTGGTTTGCAGCAGGTTCCTCCAGGCCAGCGTAGTCGCCACGTACGTGGGCCCATGTCTTCTGCAGTGGTGTACTTGCTACAAGCTGGATGGAACTTGAAGTCTGCTACGGAGTGGCAGGTGCCGAGTGACAGGAGCAACACGGAGCATACGTGGGAGTTTTCCACAGGTGCTTTTGTTGGCCTGGATCAGGCGCGGCCGCTCTTGCAGGAGTTCGAGGACACGTTGTACTTGCAGCTCTGGCAGGAGGCAGCGGGCTTGTTCTGTGGAGGCGGCCTGGAGCAGGGCGCAGACTGGCAGAGTTACCGTGCATATATTGCGATGCTCCTCCATGCCAAGAAGGGGCGTCAGTTGTCAGAGCTGATGGTCACCATCGCCACGGGCGGTTACTGGACTCAGGATCGCAAGCGCACGGCCAATCTCAGCACGTCCGACCTGTGCGAGCGATGCGGCGAGGTGTCTGACTCGCCTTTGCATCGCAATTGGCTGTGCAGCAAAAACCAAGGGTCAGCCGCATATGCTCAATCGGACTGCTTGGTCGCGGAGGCTCAAGCAGAACATGAGGCGTGGCCGCGTTTTTGGATGAGGGGTGTGATCCCCAGTGAGTGGACTCGCGTGCCCGCCCCTGCTCAGGAGGAAGCCCTTTTCGGTGGAAATCTGCCCGAGGGGCGTCTCGGTCCTGGGTGTCTCGGCCACGGGACTCAGGACTCGCCGATTTTTATTTTCGGGGACGCCTCAGGGGGAAGAGATACCCACGACA
This sequence comes from Prorocentrum cordatum, assembly GCA_963575745.1. Classification (NCBI taxonomy): domain Eukaryota; class Dinophyceae; order Prorocentrales; family Prorocentraceae; genus Prorocentrum; species Prorocentrum cordatum. Next base: position 73,986 of record CAUYUJ010014731.1, on the reverse strand, counting down.
GTAGGCTGCGTAGAGTAGGGTGTGCGGTTGCCACGTTTCAGAGTTTTGATCCGTGTGAGCTGGGCCCGTACTTTTTCGGGCCCCTGGTGGGGTCGGCCCAAACGGTCCCCAGGGGAGAGCTCCAGGCTTTTGAATGGACTGTCCGTTTCACTACTGGGCCCATAGTTTACGTTACCGATTGTGCCGAGGTTGCTCGAGGGTGGTACGCATCCGCGTTCGACTGTCCTCAGGGCCCTCAGGCAGACCTGTGGCGCAGCATCGGTCTCACCCTCATTGCTCAGGGTCGAAGTTCGAGTCCCACCTCTCAGCCAGAGAAGTAATCCAGCGGGGGTGGGACGGCTGGCTAATAATAGGCAGCACATGTGTAGATGAGCTTGCAGGAGCGGCCGCTAAGCTGGCCGGGGTCCCAGAGACCGACAGATTTCGAGTGCACCAAGTGGAACGTAAGGCGAGACTTGTCAGGAGGCGTTTGCTCAGAGCAGGGCTAGATTCGATCCAGGCTTCCCAGGCCGTCAAGGCTAAGGAAGGGGCTCCCCTAGCCCTGCCTGGTCCCCCTGCCCCTCGGCCTCCTCCACCTCTTGCCCTGGCCCGTTTCGCTTCTGCCCACACCCTGACCGAAAATGGCAGAGCGTGCTCGGTGTGTTTCAGTTCGTGTTCTAAGAATAAGGAGCCCGAATGGTTGAACACCGTTTACATCCCTCCCCTGCCCGTGGATGCCAAGTTATCCCGAGCCCCCATTGGACGGAGTTTACATGTGGCAGGTGGCTGGACGCATCCCTCACACGCCCTTCGGTATCACAAAGACCTTGGATTATGGTTTTGTGGGTCGTGCGGATTTTTCGGTCTGGCCCAGCTCAGGGGCTTAGGTAATCCGTGTCGCCCCCACCTAATCACCAAGGCCAGGCGCGAGAATTTGGATCGAATCGATCGCGGCCTGTTTCCCAAGTGCTGAGCTCAGCCTTATATCACTACGTGATGGCGGAAATCCTGAAAATCCTCCTCCTCCTCCTCCTCCTCCTCCTCCTCCTCCTCCTCCTCCTCTCCCTCCTTCCACGTCTTACCCTCATCCGCCTCCTCATCCTCCGCCTCCTCATCCTCCCCATTCGTTTTCCTTACGTTGGCAAGCATGGTGTGTCTCTAGTACTATGTGTTGGCAGTATATACGGAGGAATCTAAATAGTGCAATCTATGTGATGCCACATATGTGGTGCAGTTGGTTCTGTCCCACCTGTATTGTGAAAATTATGTGGTGCGATCGGTGCGGTAGACTGAACTGTTGTTCGCAGAGAGTAGTGCTGGCGCAATCATCCCACACACCCACCCGCAACTTGGTCTGCAAAGTCCATGCCGTGGCGATGCGACGACTGCGTTGCGATGGTGTTGGCTGGTGCATCTCTGCGGCCGCCCGGTGACGCGGTGCGCTGTTTCTTCAAAGTGCGGACCCTGCACCACAGGATGGTTGGAAATGAATGTTTCAAATCCTTTGTGCCAAAGAAGATTTACGCGGAGAGGGCCGACAATCTTCCAGGCGGGGTCAGGGGAGAGAAAAGAGACGTATCTATACTGTGCAACTGTGGAGGAAGGAGGATCGGACGTGGCTAGGACGAGGATAAGTCGGTTCCAGAGCAGGGCTGGACCTGAACGCTGTTTTGCTGGACGTCGGCTGTGTTTTGTTTTTGATTTTGGGAGGGAGGTACAGGAAAACAAGAGGAGCAAAACGAACAACAAAACGAAACAACAACGAACAACAACGTTTAGGTCCAGCCCTGTCCCAGAGTGCTCCGGAACACTCTCACAGCGTTCTGGAAAATCCGCGGCGCCCGATACATCCTCCAGAGCCGCCGGGTCACAGAGATGTTCGATTCGCCTTCACCCGACTTGATCCTCGCCCTGGCTTCGTCTTAGAGACGTATCCAGAGTGTGCAGATGTGGAGGGAGGAGGAGGGCACCTGGGGGGAAGGCTCAGGATGGCGGGAGAGGGGTGGAGAAGGGGGAGAAGGGCAGTGGAGGCGAGGGATCCAGCCCTCCAACGTCTCGAAAATGTTGACGCGGCGGTTTCCCACTGTGTTCGGCCTCTCGGGGCCCTTGCGGGGCCTCGGGTCCGTCAAGCAAGGATCCGGGATGATTTGCTTCACGTCGACGTCGTCGATGCATCGCCGACGTCGACGATGCATCGCAGGTTCATCATCGATACACCGCCGATACATCGCCGATGTATCGGCGATGCGGCGCGATCCTCCGACCCCATCTGCTCCAACCCCATCCAGGGGGCCTCTAGACTAGCGGGGCGGGCACGAAAGCCAGAGAGGAAGGTCTTGCGGGGGAGAATCGGCGGCGAGCGAGGGGGGAGGTGAGGAGGAGGAGGCCTCCTCGGAAGGCGGCGGGGCTTCTCGGAGGCCCTCGCGCCTTCCGCGAAGTCTTCTCTGTCCTCGGGGCAGGCGCGGGAAGCCTCTCGGAAGGCCGTGGGACTTTCGAGCCTTCTGAGAGGGCCCGCCCCGCTGCCAAGGGAAGGGGGGGGGCGGGAAGGGCGAGGCAGCGGCGACAGCGGGCGGCCGGGCGAGGAACGGGCGCGCCCGCCCCGAGCGTTGCGCGTCGCCTCGGGGCTCGGGCACAGAGCCGCGGTGGCCGCGGTGCCTGCGCTGGGCGCGCCGGCGCGGGCAGAGCTGCTGCGCACAGGCGCGGGGGGGACGAGGAGGAGGAGGAGGAGGAGGAGGAGGAGGAGGAGGAGGAGGGGATGATGATGATGATGATCATGATCATGACCATGATCATGATCATGATCATGATCATGATGATGATGATGATGATGATGATGATGATGATGATGATGATGATGCTGATGATGATGCTGATGCTGATGCTGATGTTGATGCTGATGCTGATGCTGATGCTGATGATGATGATGAGGAGGAGGAGGAGGAGGAGGGGATGATGATGATGATGATGATGATGATGAGGAGGAGGAGGAGGAGGAGAAGGGGATGATGATGATGATGATGATGATGATGATGATGCTGATGATGATGATGATGATGATGATGAGGAGGAGGAGGAGGAGGAGGAGGAGGAGGAGGAGGAGGAGGAGCTGCGCTCGGCAAGCCCGGCCGGCGCCCCGCAGCGATCGCCCTTCCCGCTCTGCAGAGCATGCGCGGCAGGTCCGCGACGTTGGCAGGTGGGTTGGGGCGGCATGAGGGGCCCACGGTCGCAGGCCTAGAGGTTGACACCAACACCAAGATCGGCGGTGCGCCTCCAGCGAGGGACGAAGATCCCGATCTCGGTGATGGTGGTAATATTATGGCTTCCAAGGTGGCCGAAATATTGCCACCAACACCGACATCGAGGATCATCTTCCCCCTGTGGAGGCCATCCCCTGTGTTGGTGTTGGTGCCCATTTCCAGGCCTCCAACACGGGGCATATCCTCATGCGCCGCCCTGCCTCCCGCCCCCGCTGGGGCGCACCGGGCCGGGCGAAGCTAAATCGGAGGGGTGGCTGAGCGCCAGTCCTGCCAACACGCGGCTGCCCCGCCTGGTGTGTCCTGGCCGCGGGGGGGCAGAAATCAAAGCCTCCTAGATGGGGTCGGAGTAGAGGGGGTCGGAGGATCGCACCGCATCGCCGATGCATCGCCGATGCGGCTCGATGCGGAGCCCGATTTGCTTCACGTCACGGCGCCGATTCATCGCCCACGTCGCCGATCCACTCCCGTGCATCGCCGATGCATCGCCGATGCGTCGCCGATGTATCGGCGATGCGGCGCGATCCTCCGACCCCACCTACTCCGACCCCATCTAGGAGGCCTCTAAGAAAGGACAGGGAGCTGTCCTCCTTTGGTAGGCGCGCAGTGGCACGCCGCTGTGGCCGTGGCTGCCTCGGCCGCTAGGGCCCCGCCGTGGCCCAGCGCGGCCGCGCTCGCTTGCGGCCGCCCCAGAGCGCCAAGAAGACCGTGGAGGAGGAGGAGGAGGAGGAGGAGGAGGAGGAGGAGGAGGAGGAGGAGGGTTAGGAGGAGGAGGAGGAGGAGGGTGAGGAGGAGGAGGAGGAGGGGGGGGGGAGGGGGGAGGAGGAGGGGAGGAGGAGGAGGAGGAGGAGGAGGAGGAGGAGGAGGAGGAGGAGGAAGAGGAGGAGCAGGAGGAGGATCGGCGTTGCCGCAACATGCTAATACTACTACTGCTGAGACGAAGGAGGAGGAGGAGGAGGAGGAATTGGAGTTGGAGATGGTGTTGGAGATGGAGATGGATATGGAGAGAGTGAGGGAAGGAAAGTGTACCGATGCCGACGCACGTCCGTTGCCGCCACCGCCGAATTCGCTCCGGAGGAGCGAGAGTCGGGGGAGGACTGGGCAACGATAACCCTACCCTTGCGTCGCCACCGCTGGATTCATATCAAAATCTCGGCCGGGAGGAGCCGCGGGAAAGGTCTGTGGAGTAACGGTATCGGTGCCTCTTGGTCTTCCCAGAGAGGCAGGGGATGTGGTGCAGGAGGAGGCGGAGATGGACGTGGAGTCGGGGGCGCGGTTGGGAGGAGGAGGGCCAGAGCAGCAGGACGGGGGGAGCACCGATGATCCTCAGGAAGCGTGTTCGACCACTGCGTGTCTGTCCCGTTCAGTTCCGCTGGCTGAACGCCAGCTGTGTCCCTGACGTCCATCGCTTCCGTCGGTCGTACTACAGTGGAGACCCATGCCCAGAAACACCCTGCTTGCTTGTACGGCGCCCTGTGTTTCTTGAGTGTCGAAAGTTTTGCGATGGAAAGTGTTACGCTCCCACACATAAGATCAGTGGACGTCTTGGGGTGTCAGGGTTGGGTTTCTTGTGGGAGTTTCTTGTGGACTGGCCTCCACTGTACGGCGGGCGTCGGTGGGCAAGCAGACGTTGGCGCCAACACATGTGCTGAGGGGTCGCGTCGAGAGCAGCATCAGAGGAGGGCCCCCGGCTCGACCGTTCGGGGGATGACGATGGTGATGATGATGATTCTGATGATGATGATGATGCTGATGCTGATGATGATGATGATGATGATGATGATGATGATGACAATGATGATGTTGATGATGATGCAGATGTTGATGTTGATGATGATGCTGACGCTGAAGATGACTATAATTATGATGACGATGATGATCATGATCATGATCATGATCATGATGAAGCTGATGCTGATGATCATCAACATATCGATGATGATGATGCTGCTGCTGCTGATGATGATGATGATGATGATGATGTGCTCCGCCAGCAGAACGCCAGTGGTGTCCCAAACGTTCATCGCTTCCGTCGTACTGCGGAGGGCGTCGGTGGGCAAGCGCACATTGGCGCCAGCACACGGTCTGAGGGGTGGCGTCGAGAGCTGCAGCAGAGGAGGGTCCTCGGTTCGAGCGGCAACGGTTGCGCCCAGTGTGGCACGAGGACGATTACGATGACGACGATGACGACAGCGACGGCGACGACAACAATCATGATGTTGACGCTGATGGCGATCATGACAGCGACGGCGATGACGATGCTGATGCTGACGCTGAAGATGACTATGATGATGATGCTGATGCTGATGATGGACCTGATGACTATGATGATGATGGTGGTTATGATGATGATGATGGTGATGATGATGATGATGATGATGATGATGACTACGGTAACGACAACGATGACCATACTGATGATGATGATGATCGTGATGACGGTGAGGACGATGACGATTCACGATGACGACAGCGACGACGACGATGATGATGATGATGCGGATGACGATGACGATGACGATGATGACGGCGACGATGACGGTGACCATGATGATGATGTTGATGATGCTGTTGATGATGATGATAATGGTGATGGTGATGGTGATGATGCGGATGGTGAGGAAGGTTGTGATGCTGAAGCTGATGCTAACGATGGTGGTGGTGATGATGGTGATGACGATGTTGATGGTGATTGTGATGATGATGGGGATGGTGATGATAATGATGGTGTTGCAGCTGACGATGATGACGACGGTGACGATGATGACGATGACGACCACGACGATATGATGATGGTTACGGTGATGATGATGATGATGATGATGTGATGAGGATGGGGAAGGTGATGATGATGATGATGATGACGAGGGGGACGACGTTGATGATGACGATGATGATGATGATGCTGACATGACGGTGACGATGATGACGATGACGATGATGACGACAACGATGACGATGATGATGCTGATCATGATGATGATGATGATGATGATGATGCTGATGACGATGCTGATGATGGTGACGACCACGACGATGATGGTCATGATGATGTTGATGGCGATAATGGTGATGCTGCTGACGATGCTGCTGATAATAGTGATGATGGTGATAATCATCATGATGATGACGACAACGAGGACGATGACGATGCTGATGAGGGCGATGCCGACCAGGACAGCGACGACGACGATGATGATTCTATTGACGACGTCGATCATGATGGTGGTGATGATGCTGATGATGGCGAGTATGACGATGAGGACTTCGACGATGGCGATGATGATTATGGTGATGGCAATGGAGATGATTGTGATGACGATCATCATGATGATGGCGACGACCAGGTTGATGATGATATGACGATGATGCTGATGATGATGGCGACGAGGATGACGATTCCACTGACGACAGCGAAGTTGATTACGATGATAATGCCGATGGCGATGGCGATGATGATGATGGTCATGGTGATGGTGATGATGATGATGATTATCATCGTGATGATGATGCTGATACTGGGGATGATTTGATGACGATGGCGATGACGCTGACGACAGCAACGGCGACGGCGACGACGACGATGATGATGATGATGCAAATGACGATGACGATGATGACGAGGATGAGGATGAGGATGAGGATGAGGATGATGATGATGATGAGTCTGCTTATTGCTTATGCCGGTGATTATGTTGATGACGACGATGACGGGGACGACGACGACGACGACGCCGACGATGATGATGATGATGACGATGACGACGACGATGATGATAATGGTGATGGTCAGGAGGATGAGCAGGACGATGACGATACGACAACGACGACGACGACGATTATGCTGATGACGATGACCATGACGATGATGATGATGATGCTTCTGAACGTCAGCATCATCATCATCGCCATCATAATCATCATCGTCGTCATCATCATCACCATCATCATCACCATCATAATCATCATCATCATCATCATCATCATCATCAGCATCATCATCGGTGACCACACCGCGTAGTAGTCATGTAGGATTCGATGTGACCTCACGGTCTCGGGACTCGGGTCGTTCTCTGGGGACGTCCCGGGTGGCCGGGGTCTCCGTGTTCCCAAGGCCGCGTGTGGACGAACCGTGCGGTGAGGTCTCTTGGGGTTCCGCGGTCTCCGCAGTCCGTCGCCACGCGGTCTGGGGACCCGCAGGCTGATGAGGAGGGGGGGGCGAGTCGGAGCAAACCCGACCTCGATGGACTCATTGTCCTGGGGCCGGCTGCAAGGCGGCCAGGTAGTCTTCAACCCTAAGGTGACCTCTCTACGGCGGCGCGCTCTGGGGCGGAAGTGAGAAGGGGCAGGCGTTCTCTGAAGGCAGCGGGGCCTCTTAGAGGCCCTCGGGCGTTCTGAGAAGCCGTCTCTGTCGTCGGAGCAGGCGTAGGCAATTTCTCAGAAGACCCGAGGATTTCTGAGCCTTCTGAGAAGGCCCGCCACCTTTGCATTCCTCCAGGCCTCCCAGAGGGGGTCGGAGTAGATGGGGTCGGAGGATCGCGCCGCATGGCCGACGCATCGCCAATGCATCGTCGATACATCACTCGGCGACGTTTGCAACGCATCGGCGACGTCGGCGTAGAGAAAGCCAGACTCCGCATCGAGCCGCACGGCCGAGGCATCGGGTGCTTGCTCCTTCTGACGGCCCGCACGCGGGGTGCGCCGTCTTGCTCTTCTCCGCGCCCTTTCGGCGCTCCACATCCCGAGCAGCTGGCGGGCAGGCAGCGCAAGGTGCGACCCTTCCTTCCACTGCTTACCAGCCTGGAACATATCCCTATCCCTATGCTGGGCACCTCCTCATCACGATGCCAATCTGAGGGATTCCCTTATTTTTTGAGGGCGAATCGCTAAGATTGTCATCGCCTTTTGGCGTGTCAATCTTAGGGATAGGGATACGTTCGAGGCTGGTAAACTGCGCTTGAAGACGGGCACGGTGAAGGGCCAGGTGGGGCGACAGGTGGTGGCTGGGTGGGCTCGAAGGACCCCGAGGTGAGGGGCCGACGAGGTGGGGGTGCCAGACAAGGTGGCACATCAGGGTGCCAGACCAGGTGGGGGCCAGGTGAGAGCCAGGTGGTGGGGGTCAGGGCTGGCTTGGGCTGAAGAACTGAGGTTCGAGGGATCCCGAGACGAGAGATCCAGGCAGTGGGGGTGTCAAAGAAGGTGTCACACCAGGTGTTACACCAGGAGTGGGTCGGTTGGGAGCATGGTGAGGCTTGGGCTTAAAAAAGCAGAAGCGCGCGGGATCCCAAGATGAGGGGTCCACAGGGGGGGGCGGTGCAAGGTGGGGGCCAGGTGGGATCTGGGTGATAAACAAAGGTGCGAGGGGTCCCACTACGATGACTCCACGGAGTGGGGGGTACGGACCAGGTGGCTTGCCAGGTGAGGCCAGGGTGGGGGTCAGTGTTGTGCTTCGTTTGAGCAGCACAGGCGTGATGGGTCCCAGGATACAGAGCCGAGGGGGGGAAGGCGTCAGACTGCGAGGCGTACCAGGTCGGGGAACAGGTGGATGCCTCCAGGGTCGGCGGAATTTCAAGCGGGAGGCTCCTGTTCAGATTACATTGCAAGAACGGCTGCCATCTCAAAGGTAGGTTGCTCTCTCAGTCGTTTCCCCCCACAGCTCTGAGACCTGGTGCGCAAGGGCGTTTAAAGTTCTCCAGAAGTCCCTGGAGTCCCTTCGAGGGCTCCAGATGCCAGATTCTGGCCACACATTATAGCACATTTCGCTATTCGATTTTCGGACGAAGACGAGGAGGAGCGCCCGGCCACCAGATGTTTTGGATTGGTCAGTTTGCGTCGATGAGATCTCTTTAACGATCTCTTCATCGGTTCCCCATTATTCATCTCATTCATCCACTGATTGTTTTTTTTCTCTTGTTTTTTTTTGGGGGCGGGTACTCTCCCCGATCCACGGATCTGGCGCCCTCGCGACCCATGCCTTCTACGTTCCTACGTGGCAGTGCGTGGCCCCCGGGAGGGTCTTGGGTCCTCGTCGCGTGTCCTCTCCAACCAGACTCGGCTGCCAGCCATGTCAGCGCGTGCCCGGATCGGGCCCCAAGACTTGCCGATGTCCCCCCGACCCTGGGGACGGCATTTGCCGTCCCGCATGTTTCGTCTGCCGTGGCCCTGGGGCCCCGCAGTGGTGGAGAAAGTGGCCGCCTCCTTTCGGCCTCGAGACGTTCGAGGATCTGGGGCGAGGAAGCGGAGAAGCGAAGGGGAGGGAGGAGGGGGGAGGAGGAGGAGGAGGAGGAGGAGGAGGAGGAGGAGGAGGAGGAGGAGGAGGAGGAGGAGGGCGAGGAGGAGGAGGAGGAGGAGGAGAGCGAGCGCACAGGCAGCATGGGGGCGTACTTGTCCGAGCCGGTCACCGAGAAGGAGGGTGGTGTGACCAATAGTCCTGAGGGGGGGGGGTCCTGTAGTCCGGGGGGGGGGGGAGGCCTGCCGTCCGGGTTGGGGGAGCCCTGTTGGCCGGGGGGGGGGTCCTGTAGTCTGGGGGGGCCCTTGTCGTCCTGGGAGGGCGCTGGTGGTCCAGGGGGGGGGGGGGCCCTTGTAGTCCGGGGGGGGGGTCCTGTGGGGTCCAGGGGGGGTGATGTGCTGATCTTCGTGGTCTCGCGTGCCCGGAGTCCTCAGGTGTGGGCCCTTCTAGTCCAGGGGGGGGGTGTCCCTGTATACCTGGAGGGCTGCCGTGGTAGTCCGGGGGGGGGTCCTTGTAGTCTGGGGGAGGGGCCCTGGGGAGGGGTCGTTCTAGTCCTGGGGGGCCCTGTAGTCCCGGGGCCCAGAACTATTAAGGTACTCAGAGCAATATTCTCGGGGGCGGCAAAGAGGGGGGTGATGACTAGGGGGGTGGATATCATGGCGGGGGCCATGATATTTCCCAGATTTCGCGGCGCCTCTTCTTATTTCATTACGCCCCTGGCCCCCCCGCTGGGCCGCGCACATGCCGCCGGTCATGATTTGCCCTCCCCCGAAGAGCAATATTCTCGACTAGACGTAAGAGTGACCTTTCGCCAGAGTGACCTTTGGTGCGGGCACAGATGGGCCCTCAGATGGCTGAAGACGAAGCGGTAGCAGCGGCTTGCGCGCCCAGGTTTGATCTCCCCGCGGCCCCCAAAAAGCCGCGCACCACAGGTCACTCTTACCCAGGGTCACCTCTTGCGTGTAGCCGATATTCGGGGTGAAACGTTGCACTGGATGGACCCCAGGAGGAGTCCAGGGACCGTTTTCGAGCGGATTTGGCTTCATCTCCTCCTCCGGGCCGATTCTCTGGGGTCTCGACCAGTTCAGACCCCGCGGCCGTTGGCGTTCCACGTTGCCCGCCGCCGACGACCGAGAATCGGTCGATGTTGAATGATCTGACGTTTCGGAAACGGCCTGTCGTTCCAGGTTGAACGATCCCCGCGGTGTCAGGAACCAACGCCGGGTTCGGCACTGTACGCACCTGCCGTAAGCAGAACAATTTGGAGGTTCGCGTGTTTTTCTTGAATCGGCGCTGTTGCCCCGTGTCTACGTTTCTGGTGCCAGCCCTGGCGCGCCCCGCGCGCCAGGGAGGGAGGGCCGGCACGAACTCCAAAAAACAGCGCATACCCCCGACAGCCGTGAATGCGTACATAGATGCCTTTCGTCGTACGGTCGTTGGCCAAGTATTTTGCAGCTCTTAAGCCTTGTTGCCCTGAAGGACGCCGAACAACTTGCGAGGCGCAAGGTGATGCTGATAAAGTCAAAGGCGCTGAAGTAAGGACCGCTTTGGGTTCGAAAGGGGCTCGCTGTTCTTTGGGTCCTTCCGTGCTTGCTCCTCGATCACTCGTGCACCTAGGCGCTTCTGGGGCCAGAGGGGCTTCGTTCCTCATTAGACGCTCCTTCTGGTAGGACCTCGACTGTATTGAAAGTCCAGGGGGTCGCGGTATGACATATCAAGAGTAGCTAGGTGCCAGCCCAGCATCAGTAGCAGCCTGAGCGTTTGGCATGAGGTGAGACACTGAGTTGCGGTCACGATGTTGATGACTACAGCCGTTCTTGGGGCACCTAGGCCATAGATGTTACTGTGATGTCTGGAGCTGTGGTTTACGCAGCCAGGTTCATATGTTCAGCCACTGCTTGCTTTTGCACGTGCCTGGCCACGGCCACATTACTCATATACCTATATCTACACATGTACGTGTACCTGCATGTATGTATGCATGCATGCATACATGCATGCATGAACGTATGCTTGTTTGTATGCGTAAGATGTACTTGATGTGTGTGCATGTATGTGTGCATGCATGCATGCATTCATGCGTTCATATCAGTGTGTGCATGTGTGTATGTATGTGATGTACGCATGTATGTGTATGTATGTATATATATATGTGTATCTATACATGTATGTTTGTATGCATGTGTGTATGTATGTAGGCATGCATGTGTATATACATATATATGTGTGTGTATGTTTGGGTGTATGTGTGTACTATGTCTGTCCGTCTGCCTTCCGCCTAACTGTATGTATGCATGCATGCGTCTGTATGCGTACGTATGTGTATGTGTTTGCAATTATGTGCATGTGTGGGTATGCATGTGTGTACATGTGTATGTTTGTGTTTGTACGTGTACGTATGTATGCGTGTATGTGTGTATGCATGTATGCATGCATACATGTATGCATGTATGATTGTATGTATGCATGTATGCATGTATGCACTTATGGAATTATGTATGCATGTATGCATTTTATATGTATGGATGTATGCCTGTCTGGATGCATGCGCGCATTTATGTATACACCTGTGGATGAATGTATGTATGTGTATAGATGTGTATGCATGCATGCATGCATGCATGCATGCATGTATGCATGTATGTATGTATGCATGCATGCATGCAGATATGCATGTTTGTGTGGGTATGTGTGTGTGTATGTATAGATCTGTATACATATCGACTGGCCTTGTGTCCATCCTGTCACCATGCCTGGGCTGTGTGCATGAAGCCTATTGGATGTTCGTTGGGATCTCTCGCAGGCAGGTTAGACGCCTGTTGGGAGCCGTTTGGGGGGCCTCTTGGGGCCTCTTTGGGGCCTTTCGGGGGCCTTTTGGAGCCTCTTGGGGTCCTCGTGGGGGGGGGCTTCCTGGGCGCCTCTTCCGGCCTTCTGTGGGCCTCTTGGGGCGGAAGGCTCGGATGTTTGGGTCGTGTTCTATAGGCCCCTGCCGTCTTAAGGCCTGTTGGGCCGTTTTGGGCACCTCTTGGGCTGTCTTGGGGCCCTCTTGGGCTGTGATAGTGCCCTCTTGGAGGCCTCTTGGGCCGTCTTGGGGCGGTCTTCGGGGCCTGTTAGGCCGTCTGGGAGCGCCAGGAACCCGAAAAGGCGAGAACGCCCCAATCCTTCAAAAGCCAAAAGCAAATACGCAAGTCAATGATTGTGGCCTCTTGGGGCCCTATTGGGAGACCTCTTGGAGGCCTCTTTTCGCGTGTCGGAGGCCTCTTTGGCCGTCTTGGGGGCGTCTTGTGCGTCTTGGGCCCTCTGGGACTCTGGGACCGTCTTTGTGGGGGGCTCTCGAGTCTCGCCTGGCCCGTCTCGGGGCCTCTCGGGCCCGAAAGCGTCCCGCGGCAAGCTGCGGGGGAGCCCGCGGGGCACGCGGGAAGCCCCCCAAGGGGGCACGTGGGGAAGTCCCCGGGGGGCTCGCGGGAAGCCCGGGGGGCAGATCTGAGGATTCGGGGGGCCCGGGCCCGCGAAGGATGCCTCGGGAGCGGGGATTGAGGCTCGGAGGATGAGGCAAAGGACCCGGGGACACGCCCACTCCGTGCCAAGAGGCACGGTGGCGGATGCGTGTGAGTCTCTGTGTGTGTATATGTTTATATATATATGCATACACACATACATATATATATATATATATATATATGTATCAGAGTGATGGGGCCGCACTCCGTACCAGGATAGGGGAACAAAAAGTGACAGAAACATAAAAACTCGCAGGCCAGCGGGGATTTCACGGCTCGGCGCTGGGGCCCCCTGGCGGCGCCTCCGGCGCCGCCCCTTGCGCGCTCCGCGCGCCAGGGAGGGGGGTCTAGCGCCGATCCGAGAAATCCGCGCGGACCTCCGAGTCTTTATGTGTATGCCTTTTTTTGTTCCCCTACAAGAGGCACGGTGGCGGATGCATGTGCATCTCTGTGTTTATTTATATCTCTCAGGGTGATGGGGCTGCACGGTCGTTCACTGTCCCTGCGTGCGAGGCTGAAGTGGAATTCCGCGATGCGGGTTATTGTTGGTGTTGTTGTCGTTTGTTTGTTCGGTCGTTTGTTTGTTTGTTTGTTGTTGTGTTTTGTGTTTGTTGTTGTTTCCGTAGTTGTTGATGTTACAGTTGTTGTTGTTGTTGTTGTTGTTGTTGTTGTTGTTGTCATCATTGTTGCCGTCGTTGGTGCCGTTGCTGTTGTCATTATTGTTGTCGTCGATGTTGTTGTTGTTGATGGTGTTGTTGTTGCTGATGGTGTCGTTGTTATTGTTGTTGGTGTTGTTGCTGTAGTTGTTCGTGTCTTGTTGTTTTTTTGTTGTTGTTGTTGTTGGTGGTGTTGTTGCTGTTGTTTTTGTTGTTTGGTGTCCCACCCGCCCCACGACCCACCCCGCTGTCTGGGTATATACGTGTACACCGTATGATTTGCGTGTGTGCATGCACGCTTTTGTATGTGTGTGCATATCAAGCATGTAGCATGTGCGTGGGCACCGAGTACGGTAGGTTTGCGTCGTGTCGACCAGCGGCGACCCCAGCGCGGGCGTTCAAGGTTGAACGCCGCCGGCGACCCAGAATCGATCGATGTTGAACGATCGGACGTTGCGGCAGCGGCCGATCGTTCAAGGTTGAACGATTCCTGCGGTGTCAAAAACCAACGCTGGGGTCGGCACGACACGAACCTGCCGTACCTGGGCCTCTCGGCCTGCACCTCCGTCCAGACCCGTGCTTTCCCCCCCTCCTGGCATCGCTCGGACGTGTGCACTTTTGCCTCGGCGAGGCGCGAAGCCGAAGCATGCACGGGGAACGGACGTCCGAGCGATGGCAGCCTCCCTCGTCCAGTCGCTGCCAGTGACTTGGCATCGCTCGGACGTGTGCATTTTTTCTCGGCGATGACCATCGAGGAGCATCCTGGACCATCGAGCAAAAGAAACACGCACAAAAGAAACACGCACGACACCGAAAAATGCGCGGGAAATGGACGTCCGAGCGACGGCAAGGGGATGCTGACCCCCATCGGAGGCCTTTCCTGGCGTTCCAAGAGAATCCCAGCAGGACGCAGGAGCGCTCAACCCTGCCGGCCAGCGCGTCGCAGCACAGCTCGTGGATGAGTGCACGTGGCCCCCAGAGGGCCGAAGAGGTTCCGAGGGTGACCAAGACAGCCCCGAGGCAGGACGTGGAGGAGAGGGGGGCGGAGGAGGGAGGAGGAGGCGGAGGAGGTGGATGAGCAGGAGCGGGAGCGGGAGCGGGAGGAGCGGGAGCGGGAGGAGCAGGAGGCGCCTCAATGAAGGGTCCTCACCGTCATCATCGTCATCAGCATCAGCATCAGCATCAGCATCATCATCATCATCATCATCAGCATCATCATCATCGTCGTCGTCGTCATCATCGTCATCGTCATCGTCATCGTCATCATCGTCATCGTCATCATCATCGTCATCACCATCGTCATCGCCATCGTCATCGTCATCGTCATCATCATCATCATCATCATCATCATCATCACCATCATCATCATCATCAGCATCGTCATCATCGTCATCATCGTCATCATCGTCATCATCGTCATCATCGTCATCATCGTCATCATCGTCATCAGCATCATCATTCTCCTCCGCATCCTCATCCTCCTCACCTTTCCTCCTCCCCACCATCACCCGGAGATGCCTCTAGGGATCGGCGGTGGACAAACCTCCCTTTAGTAGACCTCTCTTTAGTGAAAACGGCCTAGGACCGAAACCTACGGACCTGGACCCGCAAAAATTACGGCCGCGACGCCCTCTCACGAACCGAAAACGGCCAATTCACTAATCGACGTGTCAGGGTAGGAGGTCTATCAGACTCCGAAGGGAGGGCTCTCCGCAGTGCTTCCCCTGCTCCCGCCAGGGGGCTCGGCCTGGCGCGCTCTCCTCCTGCGCCGCGCGGCAGCGATGCGCCTCCTCGCCCCCACCGCCGCGGGCGGCGCCGTCTCCTCCTACTCCTCCTCCTCCTCCTCCTTCTCCTCTCCTTCTCCTCCCCCCCCTCCTCCTTCTCCTCCTCCTTCTCCTCCTCCTCCTCCTCCTCCTCCTCCGCCTCCTCCTCCTCCTCCTCCTCCTCCCCCCTCCTTCTCCTTCCTCCTCCTCCTCGTCCTCCTCCTCCTCCCTCCTCCTCCTCCTCCTCCTCCTCCTCCTCCTCCTCCTCCTCCTCCTCCTTCTCCTCCTCCTCCTCTCTTCCTCCCCCTCCTCCTCCTCCTCCCCCCCTCCTCCCTCCTCCTCCTCCTCCTCCTCCTCCTCCTCCTCCTCCTCTCCTCCCTCCTCCTCCTCTCTTCCTCCCCCTCCTCCTCCTCCTCCTCCTCCTCCTCCTCCTCCTCCTCCTCCTGCAGCGCCGCAGGAGTGCGGCTGCGGGAGCGGCAATGGCCTCCACTTCGGGTACGCCAGCATGCAGGAGCGCTCCCGGCGCGCCGGCTCGCGGCCACCCGCGGCGGGCACGGTCGGGCCGAGGCAGAAGGTCGAGGTCGGTTTCGGGGAGGGTAGCCTTGGTGTTCTCCGTTGAAGGGGCCCCAGGACACACAAATAAATACACACAAATAAAAATATTCCCCATATTTTCCCATACTTTCTGGGTTTTTGTCTTCCCCCCCACTTCCCATATTTTCCCATATTTTCTGGGGAATCGCCGATTAATTGTGTCTGTGTGTTTCTTTTCCTCCTGATCCGTGCCTGTTGGATGCTCTGGTGCCTCCTGGGGGAGGGCACCCTCGAGTGTTCTTCAGTTTGGGCCGGCAGAGGGTCTCGTGATCTCGAAGGATGCTGTTCTGTCGTGGGTTTTATCGTACCAGACAGCTCTGACTGCTTGTCCTCACCCTAGCTGCCAGTGGTTGATAGAGCCCCCACCTTGCCGACTCGTTGGCGAGCTGCCCTTGTACGGTTCTCGATAGGTCGTTGCGCTAGCGATTTGATGCAAGATAACTGAGCGGGGGAGGGTTCTTTATTTGATTCGTAGCATGTACCTGAAATTCTGGCGGACATTGCGCGAGTTCGGTGGTTAAGACATTGTTTGGGCAGCGGGATCCACATATTTAGTTTGGTCTCGGGCATCATAGTACCCCCCGCTGGGCGGCGCAACCGAAGCATGGCTGACAAAGTGCAGTTCATTGCGGTGTCCGTGAGATAGACCTGAACATTTACCCCTAGTGTTGAGATCCATACCGAACTGAATACTGTGATGTACGCAGTCGGTGGGGTGTTCATGATGTTGTTAATTCCCCAGCGCATTCCAGGTATCGGTGCGCCCCTGCAGAGTTTGCAAACTCCGGAGAAGTCCATGGGTCGGTCTCCTGCAGCCGATCGTGAA
The DNA here is from genome assembly GCA_963575745.1 of Prorocentrum cordatum. Taxonomy (NCBI): domain Eukaryota; class Dinophyceae; order Prorocentrales; family Prorocentraceae; genus Prorocentrum; species Prorocentrum cordatum. The sequence continues at coordinate 57,185 of CAUYUJ010014731.1, read as the reverse complement.
AACATTCGCTCTTCTTTTCTGTGGTTCGGCAAATTTGTGGTTCTCACTCGCACAGTCGCATCTAATCATGATGTGATTGCACATAGTCTGTGCAATTGTGTTCGCATGATTTGTGTGGTTGGAGTCCACCTGTGCAGTAGGCCCGTCTCTGTACCCATGCAGCTTCCCTCTGGTGCATGCGACCCACGCATGCGAGGGTGTTGCTTTGCACGTGCATCGGGCGTATTGCGACCGAGAGACTCCTAGGTTCCCTACGCAACACCCGCTAAACTTCGCTGTTCGACACGCAAGCCCTCTACACACACTTAGTTAACGTCTCTCTTCTTTCTCTCTCTCTCTCTCTCTCTCTCTCTCCCTGTCTTCAGACACACATATATATATATATATATACACATATCTAATTACACACACGTTCATACATACATGTCTATGCGTACATGTGTTGATTCACACTGTGCACCCCCGATGCCGATGTCGATGGCGATGACGGTGGCGATGACGGCGATGATGTTGACGACCGCGACGGTGTGGACGAGGACCGGCGGCGCGCCGAAGGAGGAAGGCAGTGAGAGGCGGCACGCCTTCTCAGGAGGCGGCGGGGTTTCTCGGCAGCCCCCGCGCCGTCCGAGAAGCCGCTTGCGTCTTCTTGGCATCGCTCGGACGTGTGCGTTTTTTCTTCGGCGAGGACCATCGAGGAGCATTCCTTGATCATTTGGCGAAACAACCACGCACCAAACCACAAAAAAACACTGGAAATGGACGTCCGAGCGATGGCCAGGCTTGCGTCTTCGGAGAAGGCCCAGCAAGAGCCTCAGGGGTCTGCGCTGTCTGCGGAGGCCCGCCCCCTCTGCCTGCCTGCCCCCCCCCCCCCTGCGGGGGGACGCGGTGCAGCCCTGTGCCATACACACCCGCCGAGCCCTGGAGTGCCGGGCCCCCTCCCCCCGGAAACCAGATGCGCAGTGCATGTGGGCAAGCATCTGGCCCCTGGAGGCCAGGTGCTCGTCCCGCCGAAGAGGAACAGACACGGAAAGCTTGCAACAACCGGATGACGTCAACTATTCTAGCCTCTTCGGGCCCTCCTGGAGTCTAGGCCTCCTAGATGGGGTCGGAGTAGATGGGGTCGGAGGATCGCTCCGCATTGCCGATGCATCGGCGATGCGTCTCGATGTGGAGCCCGAGTTGCTTCACGTCGACGTCGGCGATGCATCGGGGACGTCGACGATGCATCGCCGATGCATCGCCGATACATCGCCGATGCATCGTCGATGTATCGGCGATGCGGCGCGATCCTCCGACCCCATGTACTCCGACCCCATCTAGGAGGCCTCTATGGAGGACCTCTCGGAGGCCTCCTGCCAGGGCCCACCCACTGCGCCTCGGCCTCTCGGCGCCCCTCGCCAGACAGCCCCCTCAGGGCGCAGGGGGCGTGGACCTCCGGCCGCCTCCCGGCCGCCCCGCCGCGGTGCCGGCGCGGCTGGCATGCCCGGGCGGTGGGGGGGGGGGGGGCGCCTGGCCATTGGGGAGGCACGAGCCTGCCGCCGCTATGCAGGGGAGCGTGGCCTCGGGAAGAGGGGTGCTGCACGCAGCGGGGTGCGGACGTTGGCGTCAGGTTGGGTCCCTCACACGAACGAAGAACATCCAAAAACTGTTCAAAAATAGTATGTGGGTGATGTTTCGGCTATTTTTGAATATATTGGATTATATATACATATGTGTATATATATATATATATATATATATAGATATAGAAATTGCATTTGTTCAGTGTTCTTCCCACATCCGCCTGTAGGGGGACATGCCCGACCTGCGGTTGGCGTGGCGGGGGGGTGTCCCCTGGAATCGAAGCGCAAGCAAAAGCATAGACATAGACTTTTGGCCCTCCACGCGGATGTCTGGGACCTGCGCTGGGCCCCTCTCGGCGGCGCCTCTGGCGCCGCCCCTGGCGCGCCAGAGCTCGCCGGAGGCGCGCCAGGGAGGGGCGTCCAATGCAGATCTAAGAAATCCGCGCGGAGCGCTTAAAGTTTCTGTCTATGCCTCTTTGTCTTCTTCTACTACAGAAGCCTTGCCAAACAGCACCTGGCATCCTGCCCTCGCCCCACACGTGCGAGGAGGCACGGTGGCGGATAGACCTTCTGCATTCAGAGGAGCAAGATGTCATGACAATGATACGCTCCAGGATCTCAAAGGTTTCCAGGATTCCCCATCTTTCCTACTGTTCCGCACCGGCTGTGCCGCTAGATACTATTGGAAATTCCGGAACGTATTTTGAGCCAACTCTTACCCGCCGGTCGCTGAAAGCTAGTCCTCTTGAGTTCCCGGATCCCAATCTCCTTCGGGCGCCTTCCCACTCCAGGGGTCGAGCGGCTTTCCCCCTTCCCCTCCTCCAGGGGGCGGGCGGAGACCCGAATCTGCTCGGGCACGCCTTCGGGCCTTCTGCCCGCTTCTTCCCATCGACGGGCGTCGTGGCGTCTTTTCTCGCCCTGCGCCGGCCCCCCGCGGGCGCGCCGCCGGGGGCGGAGGAGGAGGAGGCGGAGGCGGAGGCGGAGGAGGAGGAGGAGGAGGCGGAGGCGGAGGAGGAGGAGGAGGAGGAGGAGGCGGAGGAGGAGGAGGAGGAGGAGGAGGAGGGAGGAGGAGGAGGAGGAGGAGGAGGAGGAGGAGGGGGAGGAGAGAGGAGGAGGAGGAGGAGGAGGAGGAGGGAGGAGGCGGAAGTGGAAGCGGAGGAGGAGGCAGACGGACGGCGCCGCCCGCCTCTTGCCCGCCGCCCCGCGCCCCTCCGCGGCGCGCAGGGCTGGCGCAGGTCGCAGGAGGACGCCCACCTCGCGGTGGCAGACCTCGGAAGAAGGGGGGGAGGAGGAGGAGGAGGAGGAGGAGGAGGAGGAGGAGGAGGAGGAGGAGGAGGAGGAGGAGGAGGAGGAGGAGGAGGAGGGGGGTGGCGCCGGGCATCGCTCGGACGCGTGCAGCGGTTCCCGGCGAGGACCACCAAGGAGCAGCCTGGGTTATCTTGGGAACCCCCAAACCGGGTGGTGAGATGCCAGGTGGCGACCTGGAATCCCCCAAAAGGTCACCGCTGAGTTTGGGGACACGGGGTCACCACCGGATTTTGTGACTCCTGGACCCACCAGTGTTCGGGACATCCTCGGAAAACCGCACGAGTCCCCAAACCGGGTGGTGACACCAAATCGCCCGAGACTCACCGCCAGGTGTTGTCACCACCACGTTTGGGGATTACCAATTATCTTCGGGGGCGGAAAAGAGGGGGGTCGAGGACCACCAAGTTCGATGCTTGTTTCGGGGACCTTCCTGGAGCCCACCTAACGGATCTGTGCGACCCCAGTTCGACTCAAGTTCGACTCAAGTTCGACTCAGGTTCGACTCAGGTTCGACTCAGGTTCGACTCAGGGTCGACCCAAATCGACTGGTGCTCGACGCAGCTTCGACGCACGAGTGGAGCGAGTGGCTCCAGGAAGGTCCCCAGAACGAGCATCCAAACCAAGGAGCAGCCTGGGTTATCTTCGGGGGCGGAAAAGAGGGGGGTGATGACTAGGGGGGGGGATCTCATGGCGTGGGCCATGATATTTCCCCAGATTTCATGGCGCCCCTTCTTGTTTCATTACGTCCCTGGCCCCCCCGCTGGGCCGCGCACATGCCGCCGGTCATGATTTGCACCCCCCCTCTTGGACACCCCCCTCTTGGCCGCTCCCGATATCTAGCACACAACAAACACGCACGGGTTCGACAAATGCACGGGGAATGGACCCGGGAGCGATGGCAGCGGGGGATGTCAGGGGCAACCATAGGAGGGGGATGGGCATAGGGGGGATGCATCGACCCCCACTCGCCCATTGATCGCCGATCGGGGCCCGACAGCCCTGACCTGTGCAGGAACGTGCGGATTCACGATCGGGAGCCTGTCGCCGATCTATGTGCGAGGCATCGCCGATTCCAGGACGATGTGCCCCCCCCCTATGCCTGCCCCCTATCGTTGCCCCATCGGGGGGGGGGAAGTGGGGCTTTTTGTAGGGTGGATGTCACATCGGGGAGCAAGCAGTGACATCAAAGAAAAAAATCAGCTCCGCACGGGCTCCTCGGATCGGCGCCGGTGCCCCCCTGGCGGCGCCACCCCTGGCGCGCGATCCGCGCGCCAGGGAGGGTGGGTTCCCAGCGCCGATCCAGGAACTCCGCGCGGTGCTCGGAGTTTTCATGTGCATGTCAGTGTTTGTTCCTGGTCTCTTAGAATCCAGAAGCCAGATGTTTTTGAATTCCAGAAAACCGAGTTGTTGTTCCACAGTCAGTGCTTGCACTGAAGGGGTCCTAGCGGAAGCTGAAGGATTTGGCGAAAGTTCCCCGCCGATTTTGGTGGCTTCCTGGGTTCCCGGGTTCCCGGAATTCCAGGTTCCCGGGTTCCTGGAATCCCGGTTCCGGGTTTTGGGCCGATTTCGGAGGGCGGCGAGGTTTCTGCGTTCCCGGGTTTTTGGTCGATTTTTTGATCGATGGGTCTCACCATCGAGCTCACTACCGATTTCTCGATCGATCTCACCATCGATCTCATTATCAATATCACAAGCGATCTCACTAGAGATCGCATGAACGATCTCGCGATCGATCTGACTATCGATCTCATGGAATCAATGTCATTCTCGGTCTCACGATCGACCGTACAATCGTCCTCACTATCGATTACACTATCGATCTCAATATCGACCTCACAATCGATCTCAAGCTTCACAGTATCAAGTTTCAAATCATTCACTGATTGGGGTCTTCTCAGGTGTAATATGTGTATGTCGTTGGTTGTGCCCCTATCTCAAGTTCTTCACCGCCTGAAGCGGTGCGCGTTCAGAGCAGGAGCGCAGCAAGGCTACAGGAAGAGCGTGGCATTGGCACAGTGCAGCTCCGCGCACGTTCGCGACGCTGCCCTAGGGAGCAATAGAACAGTAAAGCCCCAGGGCAGCGAGGCATCGACAGTGTAGCTCAGCATCATCAAAGTGGCTGGGAATCGTCAGCGACGTGTCCACGCGAGCGTTGTTCCTCCCCGGCGGGTGTGGGCAGAGGGCGCGTTGAGGGCGAGGGGGGGGGAGGCGGGGCAGGTTGCAACGGGACAGGAGATGGGAGATGTCTTTGGGAGGGTGGGGGAACGGGAGGATGGAGGATCCACGTGAAAGGAATGCTGCGACGAGGGTCCGAGGAGGAGGATGCTGATGATGATGATGATGATGAGGAGGAGGAGGAGGAGAGGAGGAGGAGGAGGAGGAGGAGGCGAAGGAGGAGGTGGAGGAGGCGAAGGAGAACGAGGAAGAGGAGGAAAAGGAGGAAGAGGAGGAGGGGAAGAGGGGCAAGGGGAAAGGGGAGGGGAGGAGGAGGGGGAGGGGGGAGGGGGAGGGGAGGAGGAGGAGGAGGAGGAGGAGGAGGAGGAAAAGGAGGAGGAGGAGGAGGAGGAGGGCTGAGACAAAGAGAGTTCAGCGGAGGGAGCGCAGCGACAAAGCGTTCCAGTATCTGTCAGAGGTGGCCTCCCATTGGCCCACGAGGACCAAGTTTCTTGTGCCAGGTGCGGGAAGCAGACCCACAGGAGGTGCTGCTCGCGATGGCTCCGTTCTGCCTGCATAGGCGGAGCAGTCGTTTCCCCGCCAGGGGCAGGGCAGGAGGTCGCCCTTGCCCCCGCGGATGGTGGAAGCCCCACCGCCCACCCCAGCCACCGACCCCACCTTGCTGTGTGCGTGAGGTCCTGTGGTGTCGGAGGTGTGGGTGTTGGCGGGCAAGGGCCTCCAGGAAATTCGAAGAGCAGTACACCCCACCCCGCAACAGTCAGAGAGGGGGGCACAAGGCCATTTTGAAGCTCACCAAGGAGCAGCTCCCCCCCCCAGGCCTCCGAGGATGGTCCAGAGGGAGCTCGTGAGCCCCAGTAGCCCCCCTAGAGTGTAAGGGGTCAGGACTGCCCGAGGTGGCGCGCGCGCGGAGGAGGAGGAGGAGGAGGAGGAGGAGGAGGAGGAGGAGGAGGAGGAGGAGGAGGAGGAGGAGGAGGAGGAGGAGGAGGAGGAGGAGGAGGAGGAGGAGGAGGAGGAGGAGGAGGAGGAGGAGGCAAGGGGGCCCACTTCACCAGGAGGACCCCCCACACTGGCTCCCCGCGCTGGTGATAGCAGTGCTTTCCTTCTTCCAATTCGGGGGGGTGGGGGGGGGGGCGGAGGATGAGGGGAGGGAGAGTGAATGATCGAGGATCAAGTGTCGCGAGGATTTGTGGCAGTTAGCTATTGCCCGTGTCTCGGGGGGCCTCTGGAGGAGGCGCTTGTGGGGGGCAGGCGGGAGGAGGAGGAGGGGGTGAGGAGGATGAGGAGGAGCAGGAGGAGGAGGAGGAGGAGGAGGAGGAGGACCAGTGGAAACCCGCGACGATGTTGGAATACACCCTCCCTCCAAGTTCCCTTTTGATCACAAGCCCCTACAACGTATCGTTGTTACTAAATGAACAGCCTCGTTGGAAAACAACTGTTTGCGAAGACCCTGAAGCATGCGAAGACATTGTTCTCAGGATTCAAGGCCACGGATCAACCTGCTTGTTGCGCTTGGACGATCCTGAATTGCTCCAGAACGCAATTCCTGGGACCTGAACGCAGCGAACCAACATACTTCGTGCATCCTTATAAGCTGGAGTCCTTCCAAAACAATATTCTTGGTAAGTTTTGTTCGTGGGGTTCCGCGAAATTCTTGCGGTATCGTAAGACGAGTGCGCGCGCGGTGTGAAGGCGAGAGCCGCATGTTGAAAAGGAACCGCCCCCAATCCGTGAAGCTCTTGCGAATGTTTAACACGAGTTGGCGCGGCGCCCAAGCGAGAGCCACAATCGAAAACGACCCGCCTTCAATCCGCGAAACCCTTGCCATTTTTGGGGAGCAGTGTGCGCGGCCATACGGCGAGAGCCACATGCTGAAGACCACCCGCCCTCAATACGCGAACCTCTTGCAATGTTTTAAGACGAATGCGCGCGGCGCTAATGCGAGAGCCATATTTTGAAAATCACCCGCCATACATCTGCGAAGCTGTTCTTAAGTTTGAAGCTTCAGAGTCGTAAGTGGCGGGTAAGTTTCAGGCGAAATGCCCGGCCCGCTCTAAAGCTTGCTTCTGGCTGCGGCAGGGATAACTTAGTTAGAAGGAGGAGGAAAGGAGGAGGAGGAGGAGGAGGTCAGGAGGTGTGCGGGGGAGGAAGAGGAGGAATAGTATGTCGAAGGGGACGGGGACGGAGAAACGTGAGGAGGACTCGTGTGTCCAGTGCGCCTCGGCCTTGTGGCGCACGGTCCCTGAGAGTCCAAGACGCAGTGGGTATTTGGTACCTTCATTGCCCGCAGCTTCCACCGTGGAGCGCGGCGCGGCACGCGCCGCCCTGCCGCAGGGGAGGCGGACGAGGTGGAAACGGGGGGGGGGCGGGCAGGCGGCGAGTGCGCGGGGTTGTCCCTCTTCGCCGTGTTCGACGGGCACGGCGGCAGGGAGGTCCCGCCCTCTGGCGGAGCAGCCGTCGTCTGCGGCGCCGTCTGGGGGAGTGAGCAGCGACAGAAAGCCAAAAGCTCGGAGGTCTGCGCGGACTCCTCGGATCCGCGCTGGGGCCCCCTGGCGGCGCCTCCGTCGCCGCCCCTGACGTGCTCCGCGCGCCAGGGGTGGTGGTCCAGCGCCGATCCGAGAAATCGGCGCGGACCTCCGAGGTTTCGTGTTCGTGCCATTGTTTGGTTCTCTGTCGTCGTGGTCGTCCTCCTCGGTCGGGGGCCCAGGATCTCAGAGATCCAGCTGCTCGAGGAGATCGAGGCGGCCAGTGTCCTTCCACATTTCTGGCCTTCTGGAGGCCGACTCCGGGGCCCCAGAGCGTCAACAGAGCAGGCTCGAGATGAGACGCCGATTTTCAAGAGGTCCGTATCTCGGAAAGTTCGCGCCGCCGGATCTCGCGGTCGATGGACGTTTCAGCATGAGCATTTTGAACAGCCAGCGGATTCTGGCGACTCTTCCTTGACGTGGCATTTAGTTCAAGGTTATCTGCACAGAAAATATCTTGAGGCTTTTCCTCCTCCTCATCTTCCTCCTCCTCCTTTTCCTCCGTCCTTTCTCCTGCTAGCGCATCAGGCGCGTCGCATGGTCTAATTTGATTCATTTTCTTGCACGTTGTGCGAGTCCCGCTTTACGAGCCCCACTTCCAGGGAGGCCGGGAGGGAGTGCACCTCCAGCAGGTCAACAATTCCAGTCCCCCGCAGTGGCCAGGATGACGAGACGATGTCATTCACCCACCCGTCCTTCCTTCACCCGCCCGATGTCCCACCCAGACCCCCAAAGAGCTTGAAACATTCAGAGCAGAGATGTCCCCCGTTTGCGGCCTCCCGGGGCCTTGCATGGTGGCCCTGGGACCAGCAACATTGACTCGGTATGACAAGCCGGTCCCGCGGATGGGGTCGGGGCGTCGTGGGGCCGCGCACTGAAACAAATCAAGGCTTTGGATGCCTGGGTAGGAAGACAGACAACCAGTTGTGGTAATTATGGTTGTAGTGTCTGGATCAATCATCTTGGGATGGTTGAGGACATAAGACGGGTATGATGGTGATAGTGATGGTGACGGTGTGGTGGATAATGATGATGATGACGATGGAGACGAAGATGGTGATGATGTTGATGATGCTGATGTTGATGTTGTTGATAATGATGATGCTGATGATGCCGATGATGCTGATGCTTATGCTGATGCTGATACTGATGTTGTTGATGATGCCGATGCCGATGCTGATGCTGATGTTGCTGATGATGAAACTGACAACGATTATGATGCTGATTCTGATGATGATGATGCCCGTGGTGATACTAACGAGTCTTATGATGATGATGGTGTGTATGGATTTGATGATGAGAACTGTGATGATAATGATGATGACGATGCAGTTGATGCTGATGCTGATGCTGATGATGAAGAGTATCATGATGACGATGGTGATGTGGTGATGATGGTGATGATGGTGATGGCGATGATGATGATGCTGCTGCTGATGATGATGATGATCATGATCATGATGATGCTTGTGATAATGATGCTGCTGCTGCTGATGATGATGATGATGGTGAGGCTGAGAATGAGGATGATGATGCTGATGATGACGATGATGATGATGATGGTACTGATGCTGCCGCTCATGATGCTGATGATGATGAGAATGATGATGCAGATGTTGCCGATGATGATGATGATGATGATGATGATGATGATGATGATGATGATGATGATGATGATGATGATGATGATGGGTCAATTCGTCTCTATCGGCCCCTAGACCATCGGTTGAGAAATCGTGTTGCCCGCCCGGTGTCGGGTACCAGGCGCGGCAACATGTTCGGGGAAGTTTGGTGCCGGGCTCGCCGCACACAGGTGTGGTTGCCGTCGCACAGAACAGTGCGAGTGGTGGCTGAGACTCCATTCCAGGCCTCGCAACTGGGGTCCGAGTAGATGTGTTCGGAGGATCGCGCTGCATCGCCGATGAATTGGCGATGCGGCTCGATGCGGAGCCCGACGTTCTACTCGCCGAGATCGCCAATGCATCGCCGACGTCGCTGGTGCATCGCCGATGCATCGGCGATGTGGCGCGATCATCCAGCCCTATCTGCGCACTCGGCCCCCATGTGAGCGGCATCTGCCCACAGAGCTCACCATCGGGCCCCTGACTTGGAGGACGTCCCTCGCACCGCGGCCACAAGATATTGACGACCCCGGGGCCCAGACACGCCCCTCGGAGGCCGCAGGGGACGAGGGCTGCCCAGGTCGAAAGGTCCGCCGGAGTTCTGCTGGGGAGGTTGACGGGGTGGGGGGAGACGGGCATGCTCTACGCTTAGGTCGGGCATGTCCTCCTACAGGTGGGCTGTTGACGAAGGTTAATAAGACATATTCACAAAGAGCAGAAATGTTCGACCCCATAATAGTGTTTGACTCTTCTTGAGCATTCCCTCTGTAGAGGGCCACGCCCGACTTGGCTCTAGGCCCAGGCCTCCTGGATGGGGTCGGAGCAGAAAGTGTCGGAAGATCGCGCCGCATCGCCGATGCGGCTCGAGGCGGAGCCCAAGTTTCTCCACGCCGACGCCACCGATGCCTCGCCGATGTCGCCGATGCATCACCGATGCATCGGCGACGCGGCGCGATCCTCCGACCCCATCTGCTCCGACGCCATCCGGGAGGCCTCCAATGGGTGGAGACGGGCATGCGGCGCCCGTCCGCTCCCAGGTCGCCCACTTCTGCCGCTCCACCCGGGCGTTCGCGCGCGCGCGTGCGCGCCCTTCTTGTCATGGCTTCTACAATTACACAATATGAAAATACTCTCCCACTTCCCCTGATGGCGTCCCGAAGATGGCCGACCCCCCCCCGCGTATTGTTTTTTACACACAGGATTCCCGGGAAACGGGTTTTCGCCTGCGTTTTTTTTCAAAATGCTGCTCTCGCTGAGGCGCCGGCCTCATTTCTGCTCCCGAATCGTTCCGAATCGTGCTCCCGCTGCAGCGTGGGCCTCATTTTCGGATCGGTGTTTGGCCTCCGTCGTTCAGGATGGCGTTCTCGCCCCAGCGCGGGTCTCGCGCGCCCATCGCCACCAGCCGCACCAGCACCACAACCACGCACACACGCACGCACGCACGCACGCGCACCACCACCCACTACGCACGCGCGCGCGGAGCCACAGGTCCGCTACGACACGCGTCCGCGGGTAGAGAAAATCAGCGCCATGGTAAGGGATTGGAGGGAGGGGTAGGACGTCAGATATGACGCGAGCGCACCTAGCTTGTCTGCCCCCCTCCCCTCCTCTCCTGTTCTCCCTCCTCCATCCGTCTCCCATTCCCCTCCCCCCTCATGGTTTTGGCTGCCCCTCCCCCCCATCCCGTTCTCCCTCCTCCACCCGTCTCCCCTTCCCCTCCCCCCCTTCTCGTGAGAAGGACTGCAGTGGCCGCTCCGTGGAGCCGGGGACGCGGCCCACGCACAGGCCGTGGCCCCCTGCGAAGGCACTTGCGATCGTGAGCTCGAGGTTTCTGGAACAAAAGCTCCGCCACCAGGGCTCGTTTCGATTCCTCCGATTCGATTCGATTCGACTCCGATGGCTTCCGATTCGCATTCGATTCGACTTGGGATTCCGATCCGAGTTCCGATTCCTCTTCGGAGGCATACTCGCCCGCCGATGTCCTCCGATTCGGCCTTCCCCCCTTTGGCCGCTGATCTCCGCCGATCCGATGCACGTCCATGGCCGGTCCGAGCTGTCGGCTCGACTCTGGGCTCTCTTTAACGACGCGAAGATCGGGACAAAATCGGATCGGGATAACTCGAAATCTCTGAGCATCGGCGGGTTTGGAGGATGTATTGGACGCCGCGGCCGCTCCAGAGCGTTCCGGAACGCTCTGAGAGCGCTCCGGAACGCTCTGGAGCGATTTATCCCGATCCTAGCCCTGTTTTACTCTCCTGCCCCACCTCGACCCCGCCCCTCCCCTCTGCCGCGGCCCCGCCCTCCTCTCTCCCCCCCCCCTGCGCCTCCCTCCCGCCGCGTGCCTCTCTCCCTGACCCCCCCCCCTCTCCCCGCTGGTCGCGGGAGCCATAGCCCGAGTCGTGGCCCCCCTGGCCAGTTGTGTCAGGGGGGGGGGGGCGGCGCTGAGCGGCCACATACACACACACACATTCGGACGCAACTCCTGGGAGGTCAGATTCTGATGTTACCCTGGTCCGAAATCCCGCCGGCCTGATACCGTTCAATCCCGCTCGTCCCCGGTTCATCCGAGGCCTTCTCCGGCGTACCGCTGAATCCTGCCGACGAAGGCCTCCCAGCAGTTACGTCCTAAGACACACACACACTTGAAATGCAGTCAACCCGCCTGGGGAGGATGGGCAACGTTCCCAAGGGTACCCGTGCATCCTTGCCTCCTCGGTCCCGCCTTGGCCGCTTTCGTGGGCCGCGCCCCGCGCGAGAAGCTTCGAAAAACGGGCCTCCGAGGCCCTTGCACCCCTTTTATCGCGCATCCCTACTAGACGGGTTGACTGTGTTGGCTGGACACACACGCACACAGACAGGGCTGGACCCACACGGTGTTTTAAGCGATTCCGTGGGCCGTCGTGTCCGTTTCGATCTCGTTGTGCGGTCAAGGCGCATCGAAGGCGAAACCAGAGAACACCGAGAACAGAACGACAACGAAGTACACCGCCAAGGCTAAGGTTGAGCTCTTGGCCGAAGCCTGGCGGACGCCGCGGCCGCCGGGACGACGAGCGTGGCCGAATCGTACCTCGTCGGAGCACAGACTTCAGGACGCCCGAAATGCTCGACCAGACGCAAGAGTCAGAGTGACCCCTCGCCAGAGTGACAGCCATCGAGGCCACCAAGGCCACCAAGGCCACGGCCACGACGGCCACGACGGCCACGACGGCCACGGCCACCACGGTCACGGCCACCACAGCCACGGCCACCGCGGCCAGGGCGACCACGACCACGGCCACCATGGCCTAGACTCAAGGGCATAAAAAAGGCCCCTACCCTGGTTTACGAGGCGCTGTGCGCTGAAACTCCTGTGGGCTGACAGGGTAAACCCTGCGTGATGTGCCGCGTCCTGGCAGCTCCAGGCTTTGGGGGTTCCCAGGAGGTTTACAGACCACGCACTTGTAATCCAGGGTAGGGTCGTTTTTCCATCTCTCAACTCAGACGTAAAAGTGACCCTTCGCCGGAGTGACTTGGTGCGGGCACAGATGGGTCCCTTGATGGCTGAAGACGAAGCGGTAGCAGCAGCTTGCGCGCCCAGGTCTGGTCTCCCCGCGGCCCCCAAAAAGCCGCGCACCAAAGGTCATTCTTACCCAGGGTCATTCTTGCGTGTGGCCGAGAATCAAAGATTTGGGCGCCCGAGATTCGCAAATTGGAACATATACATTACCAGTGGTGGGTTGTTTGTCGATCCCACGACTTCTTAAGGGTCAGGGACGACGTCATGGTGGTGAGGTGTATAATTTTTTCCCCGTTTTCCAAAAAGAAACAACGAAACATGTGTACACCAGGATTCCGTGTACACCAGAATCCGCGTTCTTGTACGAATTTCAGCGCAGGGTCGGGATCGGCGTCGGTGTATAGATTTCGTTTCCGTAGAAATGGGTACGAAGAAGATGGGTACAATGCCCAACAACAATGTTGTCCCAAACCCACAGCGGCCGCTGTTAGGCAGGCGGCCTTCCGTCTCAAATGGAGACGGGCCGCGCGGCGCGGACAATGAGTCCTGTTCAGAATGAACAGGAACCGCTGTTGGGCATTGTGCCCATTCTTTCTGTACCGATATCGTGCGTGCCGAACAGACGGATTAGTGTATTCTGCAACTGCCGCGCACTGTCGAAGCAAAGACATGTTCGTGTATTGTGCGACTGCATGGGTCCTAGCGGAAGTTGAAAGACTTGGCGGAAGTTCCCCGCCGATTTTGGTAGGGGTTCCCGTGTTCCCGGGTTTTGGTTCCAGGCCGATGTCGGTGGGTTTTGGGTTCCCGGGCTCCCGGCTTCCCGGTCGATCTCCGCAGCGAAAATTGTCATTGATTGGGTTTTTTTAGTATGTTTATTTTGCAACTGCCACGCATTTTTGAAACATATTCGTGTATTTTGCAATTGTCGCGCAGACACACCCCTTAGGAACAGGGGCCAGGGCACCATGGCACACACACACATTTTTTGCGCCGGCGGCTAGGCAGAGTCGCTGCGCTGGCGATATGGCGTCCGGTAGGAAACATACACACACACACACATACGCACACCGCCTCGCGGCTGGCTGCGCCGGGCGGGGCGGGCGGAAGCCTCCGGCTGCCTCGGGGGCGTGGAGCGGGCGTGTTTGAGCAGCTTTGGGAGAGGAGCAGCAGGGGGAGGAGACGAGTAGCCCACGCGCTCTCGGTGGCACACACTGCTCAGCAGCCAATGTGGGTGCCATAGAGTACCGACCGTCGGGGCAGCCACAGCACCGCCAAGAGGCTTTGGGGTGCAATGCTATGCTATCCGTTCCTCCTCAAGCGCCATCGGGCGAAACGAGAGGACCGTTTACCCTAGATGTATTCAACTGCATGTTTGGCACAACTGCTACAACAATGAATTCTTTTGATATTGGTGATATGGATTCGAGTGCACCTGCCCAAAGGCAGCATTATCCTGGTTCTGTGCCCAACGACTACAACGAGTCCGTGGGTCATACAGTCATCCAGACAGGGTGCCCTGCAACTTGCAAGTTTCAGCATGTTCCTACCATTCCTGAGCTATTTGGTCAAAAACAGTGGCGGATTGAGCTCTCATGGGACTACCGCGGGATGCAGCTGCATCCCTTTGCTGATCTTGCTCTTCGCATGCGCCCGCCTCGTCCAAGCACGGGCAATTCCATACATCATGTATATACCGATGCGTCTCTGCACCTCACCTCCCCCGAGCTGGCGGCGGTCGCGTTGGCCCATGTCATGCAGGACTCTTTGGGTTTTGCGTGTCTGGGCTATGTGGCTGCGCGGGCCTCGTCAGCACACTCTATCACCGACATGAACGGCACCCCCCACAGCACTGAGGTTGAGCTTCTTGGTGTGCTGTGGGCAGCTAGCTATATACGCACTACACCTTCCATGGGAGGAGCAAGTCTACACCGTTTGCGACAATATGGCGGCGGTGGACAAAGCTTCGAATCGTGTCAGGCTGGTTTGTGATCTGGATAAGTTGGCGGCTACCGTACTCAAGGATGTGCAGCGTGTCCGCCCAATCAAGGTCATACAGGAGCCTGGCCATCAGGATTTTCCATGGAACGAAGCAGTTGACTCTATTTGACGACACTTCACGAAGGAATCCAATGTACCACCAGCTCTACCCGCAGGCCTTGTGAGAGCATTATCATATACGGTAGACGCAGAGTGGCAGTTTGCGAGATTGCTGGGTCCAAGCACCTCACCTTACCTTCTTTTCATCAATGATGGTTTCCACATCAATGTTTCGAAGCAGAAGGTTGATTTGCACACGGCCACCGAGGAGGAGGAGCTAGCTGTTTCACGTGCTCCCACTAAGGTCAACTACGAAGTGGCCACTTTCAACAACGTGAGCATCTGTGCTGGCGATGGCACCGCAGGGAAAGATAGCGCACACAATATGGCCAGATTTGAGGATCAGCGCGCTCGTGCTCAGCATCTGCGGCTTCAGTTGAACGGTGAGGCAGTTCTATTGGCAGGTATTCAGGAATCTTCGTGCCCCAAGGGTAAATTCGAGACCGATGGTTTCCTTGCTATCAACACAGGCTCGGAGTCAAAAGGATTGGGGTGTACATTATTAATCAACCTTGAGCTGCCATATGCCAACGGCCAATAGGGGCCTATGAACATTCTATCTAGGCACGTTCACGTACTACATGCAGTGGAGAGGTTCCTGCTGGTCAAGCTGAGGGCTCCCATGCTGAAGCATTCTACTGCTGTTCTCCATGCACCTCATCACAAACGCGGTACCTTTGACCCCCCTGCTCATGTGCGTCAATGGTGGAGAGAAGTACGCGAAACACTTGACAAGTACCCACCATCGATTATACTCACGGGTGCCAGTGCACGAATGGGCAGGGAGAGCACAAGTGTATCAGGACACGTTGGACCACAAGACCCAACGGACTACAATGGACTGGAGCTTCAGAAGTTGGCCAACCAGTACGACCTTATGATCACTAATACCTTCATCCCTCGCAGCCACCCCCATACGTTTCGTGCAAAGTGCGGCGCATGGCATCGGCTAGACTACGTACTCCTACACAGAGCAGTTCACGACTGCGCATCGCTGTGCAACGTCATGAATGACCTTGACTTCGCCACCAAGTCACCTGATCATTGGCCGCTGATCGTCTCCATCGCCGCGGCAAAGCTTTATGTTGCTCCTGAGCCTGGTCGGCCCAAGCTGGACAGGCATGGGCTGGCCGACCCAGTCAAGCAGGAGAAGTTCCAACGCATGCTAAAGAACCTGCCAGTGGCCACATGGGACACAGACATCAACTGCCAAGTTGAAGACTTCAATGATGTTGTTGTCCAAGGTGCCCGCGAGCTCTTTGCTGGGGACAGGTTTTCTCCGAGGAAGCCGTGCGTCAAGACAGGTACTATGGCACTCATCCGGCTCCATAAATGTTAGGCGTGCCCAGCGAGCAGCGCTCGGTCACTCGTGGAGGCCTGTCTTCCTGCTGGCGCGCCTCCCCCCCAAGCAGCTGGAGGCTTTCGTGTACCTAGCTAACGACAACGACAGGAAGCTGCCACATGCGCCATGTCCGTGGGCCAGCACATGCACCTACTCAGCATGGAATGCGATCTGTCCCAGGCGGAGGAGTTGTCCATCAAGGAGTTGCTAGAGGCAGCCGGTATCTTTATGGAGAAGACATCTTCCATTTTATCCTGGCGCCTGCGGCGCGACAAGAAGGATTTCCTTTCCCAGATGGCGAAGAAGATCGCTACGATGGCGATTCTTCACGATGGGCACTACGAGTGCTCTGGCTGCATCGGCCCCTCAGGTTCAATGGTAAATTTGCCAAGAGCTGCGACCGCGCATTGCTTCCTCAGAAGTTCAACCACGAAGGCCTGCCGATTACTTCTGAATGTGAACGGTCGGCGTCTCTCAGGCAGCATTTTGCGCAGCTGGAGGACGGGGTCGAATTTTCTGAACAGGAGATCCGTTCCCAATATAACGAGCTCCCAATAGACTACCGAGGTCACGAGGGGAATCAGCTCTATTCCACCATGGTTAGCTACGAGGCTTCGAGGGGTGAAGGCTCATCGTGCACCTGGTCACGACACCATCCAGAATGCCGTCTTTGAGGTTGCCCCCGAAGCCGCGCTTCCGCACCTCCAGGCTATCGCCACTAAGACGGGGCTACTGCTACAAGAAGCGGCCACGCATAAGGCCGGTTTGGCGCGTGGATTGCACAAGGGCAGGTCAGGGGGGCTCACGGCTGAGATGCACCGTTCAATTATGCTGAATTCTGATGTGATCAAGCACCGCCATGCCTTCCTGCGGCCGGCCCTGGCGAAGAGCATCAAGTTTTTAATGCTGGATTCACGCGCTGGAGGTATCAGAGGCCGTTGCGCTGGCATGGCGTCTCAGATGATCAGAGTCTTCCGTCAGATCGATAAGGCCAAGAAGTTCACTGCCATATTTGTTTGTCGACCTGGTGGCGGCCTTTTATTCCCTTTTGCGGCAGGCAGGTACACCGCTGGTTGGCACCGAAAAGCATGTGGAACAGGTACTGGAGCACGCGCCCGCAATTGCGCACCCTCTTCTGGCAGTGGCTCTCTTTGCACCAGCGCTGCTGGATGACCGCGTTGACCAGCATATAGTGGCGCAGGTTTTTTGAAGCCCACAGGCTCACGCATTTCCGCGCGCCTGGGGATAAGCAGTGGGTAGTATCACAGAGACGTTCTAGAGCAGGCAATCCCTTGGCAGATTACTTCTTCAATGTGGTGTTCGCTCGGCCACTGCGTGGTATCAAGAACGGCATGTGCGAAGCTGGTATTGCCCTGGACCTCAAGGAATTCCTAGAGGGTTCGGTTCGCGCTTGTCCACAAGGGATTCCTGCAGAGGGCGATACCTTCACGGATGCCACTTTTGTTGGTGATTATGGTTTCTGTTCCCCATGTTACGACCCCAGCGCCATCAGGGATCAAGTCGCGACATTGGGCCGCTTTATTCGCAGACAGATGGTGGGCGCAGGGTTCAAGTTGCACTTCGGGAAGGGGAAGACGGCTGCAGCGATATCCTATAATGGCGAGGGCACGCTCAAGGCAGGGAGGGGGATGGCCGACATTGCGGCAGTGGCGCTAGACAGTTCTTCTGGCGACCGCATCTCGATCGAGCATTCGCATAAGCATGTTGGCGGCATCTACTCTGGCGACGGCAGCATTGGGCGGGAGATCTCTCGCAGGAGGCAGAAGCACGCAGCTGCCCTACGTCCACTCATATACGCTGTGATCAAGCATAATCTCGAGACAAAAGACAAGCTCAAGTACGTCGACGCGCTATGCAGTACCCGCTTATTCTTCCAGGCAGAAGCTTGGGATCGCTTGTCTGCCACGGCCGCCGCACAGCTAAACCACTCGTTGGTTTGGGGGTATGGGGTGGCCACGAAGAAATTACATAATGTATCCACTGGCCAGAGAACGTTGAATGCTGAGGTCCTTGCACTTTCTAATAGGTAGGAGTATTCGCACATTTTACGTTTCCGCAGATTGAGGTACGTTGCCCGACTACTACAGAACGGTTCGCCGACCCTCAGATTGATACTTGATGCCACAGTGGGTATACCGTCGGCTTGGGCCACATTGGTGATCGAGGACTTTATTTGGATGAGGAGATACGGACATCAGGGCCCAGACCAAGATCTTAGTTCCGATGACGGGATTGCCACCTGGATGCAATACGTGGCCAAGGACCTCAAGCCTTGCCAACGACATCTGCGAAAGGCAGGGGATACTTTTCAAAACCAGCAGCTGGCTATCTACACAAACTGTTATGTTGTGCAGTTGACCAAACAAAACTTTTCAGGATTGATTGCCAATTGTGACGATGATCCAGAGCAGACGAGGTTCTTCTGTTATGATTGCAATCAGCATTTTGCTTCAATGGCCGGGCATCGTGGTCATTGGACCCGCGTGCATCAGCCAGTGGACCCAGCGCAATTTTACGCCGATGGTTCAGAGTGTCAGTGGCGTGGGGCTGTTTTCCACGGCCGCGCAGGGCTGCTGCGGCACTTGCGCAGACCAACGGGAGCAGGCCTTGGTATCTTGATGTCTTGCGTCGCCCCCCTGGATGACGAGGCGGCCGTGCAATGGGTGGAGCTGAATAGGGAGCAGGCTATGGAGAGACGGAAGTCAGGCCTTCGTGCAGGAGCGCAGCTCAGGCCTGCCCTCCCTGGACTAAGACAACCAGCTGCTCCCGATGTGCGCCCACTGCCACCAAATGTTGTACTTCCCCCCGACCAGCATGCGCCGCCCCCGCTCAGAGCTGGGACCAGGAGTCACGCATTTGCGCTGCACCTGGGGTGGGGGGGGGGCAAGAACAATCAATGATTTCTCTGACATTATGGGCAGGGATACTGGCATATTCCGTTTTTCTGCACTTTATCTGGATTGCGAAGACCCGTGTGTGACTACTAGGCTGGAGTGTACGGTGTTTCTGGATAAGATGCTACGTTGGATTCAATCTGGTGTTGTGCTGGATGTCGTGGTTACACCCTCGTGGGCATCATGGTCTGCGACGCTCCGACGCGCTGGCGCCGTTGGCGAGCCCGTCCGACCTGTGTGCCATCCATGGGGTGCTGACCTTGTCCCTGCTTACTGTGCCAAGAAGCTGCGCAGGGAGAATGCTGGGATCAGGGCAGGCTCGCTGCTCCTGGCTGCCGCAGCCGCTGCTGGTTCTGTGGGACTATTCCTGCATTTTGCCCCCCCCGGGCCGACTACGCTGCGGTCATATGGAGTACCGAAGTCCTGAGTGCCCTGGCAGGTCAACCCGAGGCAAGAGCTGCGTGCTTCGACTTCGCGGACTTCGGCCTACCCCAGCGTGCAGTTGGCCGAGCACTGGCGCTCCAGTGCCCCCAAGTTTCTGAGCTGATGCAGCAGCGTGGCCTCGCGGCCCAGCCGACGGGGGTACTGCAGTGTGATGGTTGGATGTATCCCAGTGGCCTGTGGGAACTGGTGGGGGAGGCTATGTTGTTGGCCCAGCCTGCACTGCGAGGTGACGCTACTGCGGGCTGCGCCGAGGACTCCGAGTTTCTGCCCTTCCTCGCCCCTCCTGAGAGGTATGCAGGCCCGCTGGACGAACCACAGGGGTACGAGCTCGTCGACGGTTCGTCCGTGCTGCCTGTGGGGCTCCCTCCTACTGCATTCGGCGACGTACATCACCTGGCGGCCCAGCGTGGTGGCGAAAGCGGCAGGGGATGAAACAAACCCCAAGCGCCGCCCTGCTGGGCCAGCGTTGCTGTCTGCAGTTGGGAGTTGATGGCGGTGGGACCGCACAGGGAGATCAATTACAAGTGCGTGTTGGGCTGCGCCTTCGAAGAGGTGGCGCGGGTGTGGCCCAGCGTGGTGGCGAAAGCGGCGGGGGATGAAACAAACCCCCTGCGCCGCCCCGCTGGGCCATGGGCGGCGGTTCGCCTGGCCGATGGCCGTGTGCTGGTTGGGTGCCGCTGGCGTGGTAGGGTCGCTGGACGTATCCATAGTGGGCGCCTGGCGGTGGGACCGCACAAGGAGGAGCCCTTCAAGCAGGGGCGTCTTGGATTGCATGTGGACTCCGCGGGGCATCCGCCCGTTGGGATGGGAGAAAGAGAGAGAGAGAGAGAGAGAGAGAGAGAGAGAGAGAGAGAGAAAAAGAGGGGGAGGAGGACTGTGCCAGGAGTGTGCCACTTGGTCTGAACCCTGATGGAAGGCACGGGGCAGGGGGAGGGAGGAGGGCGGAGGAACAAGGAGGAAGGATGAGGAGAGGCGAGGGAGGGAGGGAGGGAGGGAGGGAGGGAGGCGGAGGAGGAGGAGGAGGAGGAGGAGGGGGAAAGAGGAAAAGGATAAGGTCTGCTGCCCCCTTCCGCTGCCGAGCATCTCGCACCGCCTGGCGCCCTGGGTGTCAGGCGAGGAGCAGGTGCCCCAGCTCTTCCAGAGGCCGCGCACGGACGGGGAGAGTGTCGCGTGCGGGCGGGTTACCCGGGAGGCGGAAGGGGACGAGGAGGACGAGGAGGAGGAGGAGGAGGGCGAACCGCTTCGGAGCGAGGGGGGACAGTGGCAGCGTTAGCGGAGGAGGGGCGCAGGGAGGAGGGAGTTTCTGTGAGTTTGCTTGCCCTCTTCTAATTGTTTCGGGGCGTGGGGAGTCAGGGGCAGCGTGCAGCGCGGATGGGCGCAGGGAGGAGGAAACTTCTGCAGGTGTGTTTGCCGTTCTCTGAATGTGCCTAGGTTGTCTGAAGTTTTTGGGACCCGGGGTGCCGAGGGTTTCACACATGCATCTTTAGTTATATTTCCCAACCATCCTGTGGTGTTGGGTCCTCGTTTGGAAGAGACGGTGCCCCGCGTTCCTCTCCTCCTCTGGTCTCCTCTCCTCCTCTTCCCCCCCTCCCTCCTCCCATCAGCATCATCATCATCATCGTCATCATCATCATCATCGTCATCATTATCATCATCTGCCCAGTCCCGTGCCCCAGGTCGGCGGAGGCCCGACCATTAATGCCAATAATTGAAAACCGCTAATCCATTAATTCGCGAAGTCACAAACCATTAATACCATTAATTCATAATTAGACCATAAGAAAGAAAGCGTTTCCATTTCCACATACTGGGTGGTGATACGGGAAAACGATTATCATTCTTGCGTGTTAGCGCGCACGGTCGAACATGTATTCGTTTCACTCCATCTCTCAGCACAGCGCGGCTGGAAGTGCGTATCAAACGCGCGACGACGACGGGCGACACCCGCGACGACGGACGACGACGAGGGCCGATGACGACGGCCGCGACAAACGACGATGACGACGACGACACGACGACGACGACGACGACGACGACGACGACGACGACGACGGACGACGACTCGACGGGCGGCGGCGACGATTACGACAATGACGGCGACGACGACGACGGACGCCGACGATTCGCCGACGGACGACGACCACGTCGATGAGAGCGACGGAACACGACGACATCGACGTCGTTCAAGTCGGCCCGAACTTGAATTTCCAACTTGAAATCGTTATCCAGAAGCACAAAACGCCCGCAAAATTTTCAAAACATATTTGCTTACTGTCGTGAACATTGACGCCGCGGCACCACTTAACCGACCTCGGGTTCAAGGTTTCAGCGCCGATTTCCAGGAATTGCGTTTTCAACGTTTTGGGACAGGGTTTTCAATGGGTCGCGTTTCTTGGGACAGCCTCACTTCATCGATCCCGGCGCTTTCGGTTTCAAGGTTTTCTGTGTTTTTGTTTCTAAAAACAGATTGCTGCCTTTGGGAATCGGCCTGCCGGGGGGGGTCTTTTAACGCTTTCGAGATAATCTGTTCATGGAGCCGGCGGCGCCCGTGGAAGCCCTAGGGCGGGCGCCTGGTCCCTTAAGGAAACTGACGTAGTACAGGGCGCGCCTTGTCTTGGGAATCCTGGCAGCGTCGATTGTTTGAAAATGTTTCAATCGAGCCCTGAATATGGGTGGCCGTGTTCGCCGGGATCAGTCGAGGCCGGTCGCGTTCGATTTTGTTTCGAATGCAAATGCGTTGAACGGTTCGCGTTTTTTATATTTTTTATTTTTGCATGAACGTTGCGCGCGGCGCAGAACGAGATCAGGGTCGCAAGTTCAGCGATCGATTCACTTACATTGCACCGCATAGATTGCACCACGTAGGTGGGCACCAAATGCGATGCATTACAGATTTGGCGGCCTTCGGCACATCCGGCCACCTTGCCAAGGTTGCGGGTTAGAGGCTTCTCGGGCGTTCACGGCGGGGCCCTGACAGAGTAGGTAACGTTGTTGCCGTCAGCGACAGAAACCAAACTCAATGCGGGAATGCATCGTCCCCCCATTCGTTTCCGTAGCCGTTTTGGCCCAAGTTGGCCCAAGCTTTTTCATGGAAGCAATTGGGATATGCGTGGAAGGCTTACAGTCGCCATGCAGCAGCCTCGCCCTCGCGTCCCCTGTTCCAGGCGACGAGTCGCCCGCGCTGGATGCCGGCGGCGCCGCGTCGCCAGTCGCAGGCGGCACTGCAACGCCGGTCGGCGGCACGGCGACGCCAGTCGGCGGCGCCGCGACGCCGGAGCTCGTCAGTCCACCAGCTGAGAAAGTCAGGCGGCTCGACGTGTTCAACGTGGCTTCCGATCTAGAATTGGATTTACAAGAGTCGGGCGACGAGGCGGGCAGTGATGGCCGCGGGCCAGCTCTGGACTCAGGCGCCTTGCCTCCAGAGCTGTCCGCGCTCGCCCTGAGCCCAGGTGCCGTTGCCAGGTCCGCCAGGCCAGCTCACGTAGATGATGATGTTGCCGAGCCTCCGCCCCAGCGAGTTCGGGCAGGGCGGCGAGCAGCTCCAGCGCGATTGCAGGGGAGCCGGCGGTCCTCGAGAGTGCTAGGTAATGTGCGGCGCGCCGCAGAGAGGGCAGCGGGCGCCCTTGCCCGCGCGCACGCTATCCAGCGTAGCTTTGTGGAGTTTCACAACAGGTCAGCTAAGAACGCGGGTACGCGGCTGCAGTGCCAAGACGCCAGGGTGTTGCGTGGTCGGAGACACGCGGCAAGCGGCGCCACGGCCAAGGCCAAGGTTGGCGGCGCAAGGAAAGGCTGTTGGACGCCGCATTTCGTATTAGAGACAGCTTTTGGGAGGCTTCGTGGAACTACCAAGAATGACATGCGGGAGACCAGTCGATCACTGGACGCCGCGGCCGGCGTCATTCGGGCTGCTCTGGTTAACCAGTCAAAGCATTTGAAAGCGTTATCATTCAGCATACGGTGCTCCTCCCCTACACCATGGATGTGGATATCATTGGCCTGGGACGAGACTCCGATGAAAATGATTTTTGGGGCGTTGGCCTCTAAGCTAAGAGAAGTTGCCCGCTATTGGGTCCGCGAAGGCCGATCTGGCCCATGGCGGCTTCTGGGTTTGGAGGAGTGCGCCAGGAAGGGCTTGACTCGCTGCAGGCTTTCAGGAGTGCTGGAGACGATGGGCATCGAAGCGACGCTTTCGTGGGCGGCGTGGGAGCGGCATGATACTCTGCCGATCCGGCGCTCAAATGCTGGCGGGCCCTACATCTGGGAAAGACAGGAAGAGGTCCAAGAGCTCGAGTGTTTGACTGTTCATCGGGAGCGCCTGATATCACCTCCTCGTTTCTTGCCTACGTGCGGGAGTTCCGATGTTGCCCAGGGTTTGGACGATGCTATGTCTGATTTGGTCCCTTGGTCCGACTTGCTCGAATTGCTCTCTGCTCCAGGTTGTCGCATGCGAGTGATGGTATTGTCCCTCAACGCCGACTTAGCGCCATCCAACACCCTCGTCAAACATCTGTTTGCAGAGAGGGTTCGCGAGCACAATCAGCGCGTCTTGGATGGAGGCGGCAACGGTTGCTACATACTTCTCCTGGGCGCCCCGTGCCAGAGCCACGTGCTGAACCGCATCCAGGTGAAATCGTTCCGGTCATCATTCATTATCAACAAGATGTACAACACATGTTTCACTCTCAGTAACGTGAACAAATGGGCGTTGGTGAGGCGAGGCCTCCAGCACGTGGTAAGGGAAGATTTGGCCACCCATTTTTTCAAGGGCCAGCGCCCGCCGCCAGAGTACCGGGAACACAGCAATATGGTTCTGAAAGCAACTTATCTCAGGCATCGGAGCGTGCGCAGTCGGGGGCCCATGACCGACAAGGATCGCGAGAAGGAGGAGGATGCGACGCGGACGGCAAGTATGGCGCTAGACATTCTCAATGGTGATTGGAGGGGCGGCCGCATTTCGCACTGGTGCTGGGACGCCGCGTGTCCGTGCCGGAGAGACGCGGACAAGTTGAACGACCTCGTGGTGACATTATTGGAGCGCTTGGTGTTTGAACCGCTGAGTTCGAGAACCCCCAGCACGAGCCGCTGGCACACTTTCGGGCCAGCATTTGAAGGCGGCGGCCTCGGAGTTATGTTATGCGACGTCGTGAAGAGAAGCTTCATTGCCGCAGACCCGTTGGCCCACGAGAATGAGGAGCGGAATGGGAATGGCGACGACGGCGCGCAGGACTGGCGGGAGCTTTGCAACGCCAAGGCCAAGGACGCCGTCGAGTTCTTTCAGCTGGAATCTACGGGACCAGAGCTCGCACTCGGGTGCGTGGCAACTGAACCATTGGAACACTTATCATTGGTCTTGCAGCATGCCGACGAGGCGGGGAGATCTCTGGAGGAGTTGCTCACCCCCGGTCGGGCCGTTGATTCGTGCCATCACCATTTGTACATGTTGTTGCAGCCGCCCGGTGCCCTTGGACACAGCGATCGGACGGATTGGCCAGTCGATATGATTTGCAACCATTTCGGTTTCAGCGATGATTTAGCCGACAGGCTGCTGGAGTCCATTCTGTATTCGGCTTCCCAGGTGTGGTCAAGATTGCAGTTGCTGTCGTCCAACTGGGACTGGCGTCTCCTGTTACTTGGGGCTGGCAGCACCGAGCTCGCGGCTTCGGCCGCAGACATCCAGTTGCGGGACGAGTTCCTGGACGAGGACGGTTGCTGCTTGGGCGCGTGGTTCTCTGAGTGGGCTCAGCGCCTGGGCGATTACGTCAACGAAGGACCCCGTGGGCCGCGCCCGCCGGGCAGGGGGGGTTGAGTCTGCGAGGAGGGGGCGAGGATGAGGAGGGGGCCTCGGGGCGGGCGGGGAGAGGCGGGGAGAGGCGGGTAGGTGGTGATTGGTAGCGGGCCTCGCGCCCCTCCTGCTGCGCCCCTCCCCCATTTGTTCTCGCTTCGCGCATCCCCGCCAGCCCATTCAAAAACAGTAAGCATCTGGCCCAGCAGTGATCCACATCTGCCGTGGAGGAGGAGCCGGAGTGAAGAGAAGCGGGATCATGCGGAAAAGGAGGGGGGGAAGGAGCAGCATGGAGGAAGGCGGGCAATAGGAAGAGGAGACGAGCCACGGCGCTATGTTATCGAGATTACTTGCTCGTGCGCTCTGCCACCTATGTGTCAACATTCGGCGGATGATAATAAGTAGCACGAGTTTGACATAGATGGTGAGGAAGAAGGGCTCGACGACGAGGACGAACCATACGACGACGACGACGACAACGACGACGACAACAATCAAGCACCAGGGCACCAAATTCATTGCAGATCCTTCGCTCTGAGGGCGTCACGCTTTGGAGGCCTTTTGGAGCCATCGCGGGGCCCTCTTGGGGCCATCTTGGAGCCTTCTAGAGCCTTCTTGGTGCTCTCTTGGGGCCCTCTTGGGCTCTTGGGGCGCTCCTGGGGCCCTCTTGGAGGCCTTCCTACGGCCATCCTGGAGGCTTCCATGCCCTTCCTGGGGCTCTCTGGGGACCTTCCTGGGGCTCTCTGGGGGTTCTCTTGGAGGCCTTGAGGGCCCATCGATCAAAGAAGGGGGGGGGGGGGGGGAGGGAGGGGTACCTTAAGTCAGTACCCCCGTCGGGACCCGAAAATGAGCCTCTTGGGGCCCTCTTGGGCCGCTCTTGGGGCGCTCCTGAGCGCTCTTGGGGCCGTCTTGGGGCCCTCCTGGGCCCCTCTTGGGGCCCTCTTGGGCCATCTTGGAGCCGTCTTGAGGCCTCAAGAGCCCATCGGACGCGAAACGGCGAGAATGCAAAAAAACATAGAAAAACACAATGGACTTGAAGGATTGTGGCCTCTTGGGTGCCTCCTTGGAGGGCTCGAAAGGCACTTGGAGCCGTCCTGAGGCGGTCTCGAGAGCTCTTGGATGTATGTTGATAGCTATCTTGAACCATCTTGGGCTATCTTGCACGATATTGGAGGCCATCTTGGGCTCTTTGAGGCCCTCTTGGAGCCATCTTGGGCCATCTTGGGCGCTCCTATTCCTCGCGGCCCGCCCTCTCCAGGTCCAGGGGGAGGGGGTAGGGGGATGGGGGAACCCCCTCCCCGAAGGGGAAGGAGGGGGTTTAGCAGAACGAGCTTTTCAGACCACTCGCGCCCCAAAGGGCTGGTGGGATTTGACGTTCGCCCGCCCATGGCGCCCAGCCCACTCGGAGGCCCGCGGCAGGGGAGTTCTGGAAACTCTTGCACGAGATACGCCGCCATTGGAAAACAACAAACATGGGTTTAGAGAGATTGTTGAAGGAAACGAAATGCGCGTTTCCTTCTTTCTACGGGCCCGCGTACGCCGAGACGACGGCCCTCATGTCAGCGGTCGGCCAGCTCTGGAAGCACAGGGGCGCGGACGACGGCGAGAACCCATTCAGGCAGACTAGGGGCGAGATGGATGCAGCTGGCTTGCCAATGCAGTGGTTTCCGAGGAGCCGCTCGACTAAACGCCCAGGTTCACTGTTCCAGGTCGGTTTAAGGCCCAGGTTGAGGCTGCAGGTCCAGAAATACTGCCACAAAAAACGAATACAAACACACGTTTTATATCAAACGAGGGGAGGGGTTTGCTCGGGTGCCCCCAGGCCCTTTCCTCACTGGTCATCCATGGGCCGCGAGACCTTGAGTCCTGCGTAAGTTGGGCGTTTGGGGGTTAGGATTTCCCGACTTATCCAGGAACGCCGCGTCCGAGGGGGTCATTGACGCCACCGCCTCTGTTATCGCTCGCATGTTCAATGAGATGAGGAAGGAAGACCCGTCGGCAACTCGGAGGGCTGCCCGAGACAGGTTCTATGCTTTGTCAGAGCAGGAGAGAGCCGAGCGAGTCGCGGCAGCCGCTCGTCATCCGGAGCCTGTTGAGCGCACGGAGCCGCTCGGCCCGCCGCCCGACCCCGTCGAGAGGCCGCCGAAGTCCGAGTGGAACCCATCGGATGGGAAGTGGCCGATCAGCGAGCGCCACATACTCGATGCAGCTGGCGAAGGTCGAGGTCTGGCCAGCTGGGGGGCGGAGGTGAGGCATATATTGCGCCGGAAACTCGTTTCGAGGGACGCGGGCTTGATCCCGCCGGGGAAGAAGTTTATTCATAGGTACGCCTGCTGCGAGAGGCACCCAGGCATTTGTTTTACCAAAGATGAGGGGATATATAGGAATGCGCTGGCCCTTGCCAGGAACATCGAAGCTGTGTGCACTGCCGCGTGGAGTGGGCGCTTCATTCGGCTTACCTCGGCTTCGGCAGGCCTGGAACTCGTGTTGTACGTGGCTGGGAGGCGCGCCAGGAGACCGTACGCACCTCAAGCGGTTGTGCTTTGCATGTGTCGAGTGTTTGCTGAGCCCGAGCCAGGTTGGTTCCGCGTGTGGTTCGCAGGCGGCCGAGTGTTCGAGTTCATTTCCGTTTGGAGCCTGGCGAGGACGTTCTTGGTCCAAGGGGCAGTCGACGGCGAAGTGCACTGCAGAGTTGGGCAGCGCCGCTGGGTCAAGGGCCACACCGAGCGCATGTCTGACGCTACCTTGTTAGTCAAATGGGAGGGGGCTTCGGACTGCACCATCTGGCCCAAGCTAGTCCGAGCGCCTGTGCAGACGCCCGCTGACCCGCCAGAGTTGTCGTCGTTGTTGAAGAAAGAGAACGGCCCGCCTAAGCCTAAGAAGCCGAAGTCTCCTTCAGTTGCCGGCTTTGTCGGCCGCAAGGGAAGGAGGGCACCTGCGCCGAAGCCCGAGGGGCCCAACGCTGGCCCGTTGTTCGGGGACCCCGAGGCCGAGGGGGGCAGCGGCACCGACGGCACCGACGTGGCCCCTGAGCCCGAGGAGCCGCCCGCGCTTCCAGACCCGCAGCCGCCGCCCCCAGTGCCTCCGCCAGGCGGCGGCGAGCCGCCGGAGCCGCCGATGCCGCCGCCCCCAGTGCCTCCGCCAAACGGCGGCGGCGGCGGCGGCGAATCGCGGATCGCTGGGGATTACAAGCAGTTGCGTGTTCCTGGCGGCGTCATTCACTATTCAGTGCATCTTCGGCAGATCAACGGGCACTGCGAGCAGGTGCCCACCCATAAGATTGGCCAGGCGAAATGCAAAGTTGACCGCCGCCTGGACCTCGCCAACGGCAAGAAGCGGAAGCCGCTTGGTTTCATCATGGCGTGGTTGGATTTCAAGTGCGGTTGCAAGGGAACTCACGAGAACTTGAAAGGCGTGCTCTCGAAGAACTCGGCGAATTCGATCAAGTGGAGATCAGAGGGCCGGCGAGCGCTCGAGAGGATGGCAGAGGAAGATACGCCCGATGGTCGGATGGCCAAGGAGTTGTTGGAGCTGGAGGGGAACGGAGACGCTGGAGAGCCAGCCGTTCCGTGATTGCCCAAACGTTGGCCACATAAAAAACAGCCTGCGTGACGCCCAGGGCATCTATTGAGCAATATTGTTTCAGACCCACACGGCAAACCACGCCACGTCGCAACACGGAACACTGCAATGCACGGCAAACCACGCCACGTCGCCACGTCGCAACACGGAACACGGAACACTGCAATGCAACGCGGAACAATGCAATGCACGGTCATGAGCAACGCAAGCCAACGTAATAACGCAAGCAAGCCCCCCGCGTAAGGACAATGACACATGCGCGAGCTGCCCGCGTCAGGAGCCCAGCGAACGAGTAGCAGGTAAGCTGCGCGGGCCAAGACCCCCCCGCGCCGAAAGAGTACGTGCATTGCCGCAGTAGCTCCGGCTGTCAGGATCGCCCTTGCCCCTTGTTCCCCTGGCCCCAGCATTCATGGGTCCATCGCGTTAGGGTTGGGGAGGTAGGCTCCGATGGAGGGGCGCGCCTCCGTCCGAGTGCCGCCTCGCGGGCAGGATGAGCAGTTGCGGAGACTTCCCGAAATGCCGCTGCACCCTTTTTGGCGTTCCCTGTTGTCCACCTCCGCCTCCTCTTCCTTTCTACCCATGCCATTGGGCCATTCCCCATCGCCCTGGCCCAGGTCACCGCGGCGGCGCCCAGCGGACCTTGACCTCCGACCCCCTCCCCACTTATGCCAGTCATTTCTTTTCCCCCCGATTCGCCATTCGCTTCGAGCTTCGAGGCTGCCCCAGGGCCCCAGTGCGGCGCGGCCCGCTGGCGGCGATGGCCCCCAAGCGCAAGCGGCTGCCCGCGCCTGCCAGGCAGGCCCCGCTGAAGTTCGCGCGTGCCGGACCGCCGGGTGCCGCCACCGCGAGCGCCGACGCTCCTGCCGACGAGGCGCCTCGTCTGCCGCCATCATCGCCCGCCCGCCTCGGACCTGGCCAGCTCCTCCCCACGCTCCCCCTTTTCCTTTTCCACCTCATCCTTCTCTTTCTCCTCGCCCTCTCCCTCCTCCTCCAATCCGCCAGTCTCCCCATCCGCCCCCAAGTCGCGGTCGTCTCCCCTTCCTTCCCCAGTCATATTCGCATTTTGTTGTCCCCCCCCCTTCTCCGCCCCATCGTGGCCCATCGCAGTCGCGCCAGACCCCCTCTCCCTGCCCTCTCGCCGAGGCGTCTGCGAACTCCCTCGTCCTCGCCGAGGCGCCCGCGGACTCCTTCGTGCTGCCGCCGCACTTCATGCACGAGCAGGTGATGGGCATCCAGGCGGAGTCGACCGACGAGGGGGGAGGACGAGGTTTGGGGGAAGGAGGAAGGATGGGGGGGGAGGATGGCGATGACGAGTGGAGGGGGAGGAGTGGCAGGAGGAGGGGCCTCCGCTCCCGCCTCCGCCGCCCCCTCTTCCTCTTCCTCTTCTCCTCCTCCTCCTCCTCCTCCTCCTCCTCCTTCTCCTCGTCCTCTTCCTCCATCCCTCCCGCACCCTCCCCTCTCCGTCCCGATCCCTCCCTCCCTCTCCCCTCATCGGGCCGCGCCCAGCCGACCCCCGCAGGCGGGGCCTGCGGCGCCGCTGCCGTCGCCGGCCCCCGAGCGCCCGCCCGCCGCAGTTGCGGCGACGCCAGCAGCACAGGCGTCATCGCTCTCCCTCTTGCTCGCGTTCCTGCTCGTTCTCCGCTTGCACGCCCCCCCCTCCTCGACTTCTCCTTATCCGGTGGAGCAGCCGGCGGCGGGGCCGCTGGAGCCCGCGCCCGCGACCGCGCCCGCGGGGTCCGAGGCCGCGACCGTCGGCGAGGCGTCCGCGCCCGTTGACGATGTGCCCCCCGAGAAGGTGGAGCAGGAGGAGGAGTGTGGGTATGGGGTCTTCCAAGCTCGTCGTCGTCGCCGTCGCCGTCGTCCTCGTCGTCGTCGTCGTCGTCGTCGTCGTCGTCGGTCGTCCCGCGTCGTCGTCGTCGTCGCCCCGCGTCGTCGTCGTCTCCCCGCGTCGTCGTCGTCGTCGTCGTCGCCCAGGGTATCTCCAGGTATCTCCTCCGAGCTCCTCCAGGGTATTTCACGTCATCCCCGCCGAGCTCCTCTGGATTGCATGCCCTGGGCACCCCTAGGCCATCCCCGGCATCTCCAGGCATCTCCGTGCATCTCCTCTGGGAAGCGAGATGTGGAAGAGGGGGGGAGGACGTGTAGGAGGAGATGGAAGCGGCGGATGATGGGGATGAAGAGGAGGGAGGATGGCGAGGGGGATGGGGGCGACGAGGTGGGCGGCGAGGGCGAGGAGGAGGAGGAGGAGGAGGAGGAGGAGGACGACGACGACGACGACGACGACGACGACGACGACGAGGTGGACGACGAGGAGGAGTGCCCTGCCGTGCTCTCGGGGGCCCCCGCCAGAGGGCCCCCTCCTCTCGTTCTTCTCCCCTTTAGGCTGCCCCCCTCCCCGTCGAGGCCCGCTGCGAGTTCCAGCCCGACGCGCCTTGGAGCGACGACGACCCTTTCGACGATCGCTCACCTCTCCCGAATTGGAACAGCGAGTGCGAGTCCGTCCCGACCCCCAGCGCGACCTTCCGCATCGAGTCCGACTGGGCATCGGCACTCGACGCCGACAGCCGCCATTCGAGCGACTTCGATGTGCAGGAGGCCCTTAGTCCCGCCCCTCCCTCATTTATGTTTTTGCCCCCCCCTGTCTTGCGCCCCCCCAGGGCGCGGCGCCGCCGGCGCCCGTCGCGGCGTCCGCGGCGGAGGGCAGCGCTGTCGAGCAGGCCCTGCCCGAGGAAGGCGCAGCGGAGCCCGCGGAGCCCGTCGCGGAGCTGGCGCCCCCGGCGGACGTGGCCTCGGCAGACGCGGCGGGGTCCACGGCTCTCGTCGAGGTCGCGTCGAAGCCCGTCGTGGAGCCCGTCGTTGCCGGAGTGGGCGCGGCACCCTCCGCGGGCGCGCCCACGGTCGACGGGGAGGTGCGGGGCGCTGAGCCTTCCCGGGCAGCGGAGGTCGCCGAGTCGGGCTCGGCGATAGCCCTGTGGCAGGAGGTCTGCATGGAGTTCTCAATGGGGGCCCCAATCACAACCACAAAGCAAATAATCACATTGCTGTCGCAGCGGGGACATCGCGGGCCCCCCTCGAGGCCCCCCGAGGGCGCTTATGCGGCAGCATTGGGCCTCGCCCCTCTCGGTTCCAGCGAGCTCCCCAGGTGGGCGACGACGAGAGCGGCCAGTTCCCCGCTCACATGTACGGCTGGTTCGACACGCCCCCCGAGACTTGCATGGGCACCGGCTCGCCCAACCCGACCATTCCCGCGAGTCAGGCGGGGGGTGGGGGGCTTCTCGGGGGCCTCATACGTGGCAGTTTGCGGGAGAGAGCTCCTTGCGTGACCGCTCGTGGGGTCCTCCTTGAGTTTTCTTGGGGCGTTCTTGGGGACCCTGTTGGCCCCCCGTGGGCTCGCGGGCCCTTCCGAGACAGCTTGGGAGGGCCCCGGGAGCCCTGGGGGGGCTCCGAGAGCACAGGAGGAGTGTCCCACAGGCTCACAGGGCCCAACTCACTCCACAGGGCCCTTGGGCTTTGGGTACCAGTAACCCCTCCTGGGGCCTTCTAGGAGTTTTGCTGGGGCTTCCCCTTGGCCCCCAGGGGCCTCCCCAAGGAACGGCTTGGGACGGCTTCGGGAGGGCCACCCGCCATCCAAGATCCACGAGGGCCCGAGTGGCGCCCCAAGTGGGCTCAATACGGCCCCAAGCAGAGCCCAAGATGTCGCGAGCATGTCGTCATCGTCGTGGGTCCCATTGCCATGACATGCGCACGATTTGCGCGATAAGAGCCTTCTTGGGTTCCTGCTGGAGCCTTCATGTGGTTCCCCATGGAAGCCCGCGGGTCCCTCCCGGACGACTTGGGAGGGCCCTGATGCTTGGAGTCCGACATCTCGCTCGTGGGACCTCAGCCAGCGGGTCGCTCCAACGCGGCCCCGAGAGCCCCCTGGGGGCCGCTCGGGCTCCCATTTAGGGCCCCCCTCTTGGGGCCCTAAATGGTACCAGGAATGGCACAGGGGGAGTAAAACTACCTTTCCATCCAAACGTAATTTTACTCTTGGGGGCTCTCTTGGAGCGCTCGCAGGCCCTTAAGGGCCTGCGCCCCCTCTCTCCTGGCCAGCTCTTCCATGTTCCGCGCCCCCTCGCCTCCCCTCTTTGGCCCCTACTCGCGTCCGATCTCCGCGCCCGCTCCCCCAGGTGCCGCTGCCGCGGCCCGCGCCTCTCCAGCTGGCCGAGGCGCTCTTCTCGCCGGAGCCCAAGACCGAGCGGCCGCCCGACGCCCAGCCCCCCGAGCGGGCGCCCGCGCGTGCGGTGCCAGAGGCCGCCCCTCCAGCGCCCGCTGAGGTCGGAGTGGGCAACGAAACCAAACGATTCCTGGCATTAATGGTGAAGGATTAATGGATTAGTGGTTCGCATTAGTGGTATTAGTGGTGATCGCCGGTGGAATCCACCGGTGGATTTTTTACCAGTGCGTTTCGCTTGATACATCCTCAAAAAACCCACCGGTGGAATCCACCGGTGGAATCGCCAACCACTAATCCAATAATTGCAAACCACTAATCCATTAATTGCCAACCACGAATACATTGCGCATGCCAGTAATGTGAACCCTTAACTGACCCCGCCTTTGAGCGTAAGCGGCGCGGGTGAGGTGGCGGGGATTGAGGCAGGAGGGAGGGAGGAGGCGATGCAATGGGGAGGATGGGGGACAGCGAGGGGAGGAGACGAGGAGGGGGCAGGAGGTAGCAGGAGGCCGCTGGGAGGGGATTGTAGGGGCGCAGGAGGGCGGGGCGAGGTCCTGGCACTTGGATCCCATCCGCCTCCTGCATCCCATTCGGTTCGCCGTCGCCCTGCAATCTCATTCACGGTCCCGCCCGCAGGATGATATTGCGGGCATGCGGATTCGTTTGGAGGACGTGTTGCTGGAAATCCAAAGCCTCCGCTGGGACGCGGCGTTCGATTCTGTTGGGGTCGACGTCGAGGTCAGCGCCCCCCGCGTTTTTACCCCTCCCCCCAGCGCCGTCAGCCCTGGCAGCGCCTTCGGCTTCTAGCGGGCCCGAGGCGGCCCCGGGCGGGGGCCTCGTGCCGACCGAGGCGCCGCCGGCGTCGCGCCCTGGGCCCATGGGGGCTTATCCGGGGGATGTCTGGAAGCTGCCTCGGAACCGCTTGCCGCTTGGGCGATGGTTAGATCGAGGCCAGGGCCGAGGCCAGGGGGGGAGGGGGGCGACCTATTGCGACCACCTCCAGGTTGACATCCTAACGCAGATGATCGGGCAGATGCACGGCCGCATGAGGGCCAGGCAGGCCAGGAAGCTCGTGAGCTCCTTGGAACGCTTGAGCCGCGAGGGCATCACCATCGGCACGGTCTGCTCGGGGACGGACATGCCGGTGTACCAGCTCAACAAGTTGTGCGATTTCTGGGAGGCCCATCACGGGGCGCGGCCTCGCGTGACTCATGTCTTCAGCTGCGACAACTCGCCCGTGGCCCAGCGGTTTATCTTGAAGAACCACGCCCCGCGCGTCTTGTTCAGGGACATCGGCGAGATCGGGAAGGATATGGCTTATGATGTCAAGAGCGGCTCCCCCCAGCCCGTGCCCTCCGTCACAATCGTCGTCGGCGGAACCGAGTGCGACAACTACTCGATGCTGAACTTCAGCACCAGGGCTGGAGAGGGCGGTGTCGCGGCAACAGGTTCGGGAAAGTCGGGCGCGACGCTGAAGGGGTACAAAGATTATGTGCAGCGGCACTTGCCGCTCATCGTGCTGTGGGAGAACTCCGACAAGGCCAAGGCTGCTGACATCGAGCATCTGTGCAAGTTCTTGGCCAGCCTGCACTATGTCGTCACGTGGCAGAAGATCAATGCGAGCGAGTTCAGCCCGCAATCGAGGTGCAGGATTTACTTGCTCGCTTGGCGTTCCAGGCACTTGGCCAACATGATGGCGCTTGCCACCAAGGAGCTCACTGCCGAGGAGAGGGGCAGCATCGCGGAGCAGTCGTGGCTGCCCTCTGTGTTCGATGACATGATGGCGCTCTCCGGCATCGAGTTGAATCTGGAGTGCTTCCTCCTCCCGGACACGCACGAGGAGGTCCGGGAGTGGCGCGCGCACCGCATGCAGACCAAGACCGAGGGCGCGGACAAGAAGAGCGGCGGCAGGGCTGGAGCCGACTTGAAGTACGAGGATGAGCACTGCGACTTATTCGGCAAGGCGAACATCACGTGGCCCCCCAATCCCAAGGACCATGGCCTTGAGCACATCGTGGCCCACTTACCTCGGCGATTTCAAGAGTGCGTGATCTACCACAACGCTCGGGAGGACTTGAGGAAGGACACGCTCGAGCGCGTCATCGACTTGAACTCGCGCCTCGAGTGGCAGGTGGCAGGGCCGCGCGTGCCGTGCCTCGTCTGCACGGGGAGGCCGTGGCTGGTGAAGAGGCAGCGGGACCTCACGGGGGCAGAGGCGATGAACTTGCAGGGCTACATGTTCCAGGACATTGGCTTCGGGAGCCAGTTCCGCATGAGCAACGCGGAGCTGTTTCATATTTCTGGGAACGCGATGTCTGGCTTCATCCTGAGCCCCCTCTGGGTGGCGCTCTTCTCGCGCGTGGACGAGTGGTTCGACTCCTACACTCCCATGCCGGACCTGTCGGGCAACCGCGGCGGGATTGCTGATGAGGGCGACGACGACGATGGCGAGGACGTCTTGTCGATCGAGAGCAGCGCCGACGCCGATGACGACCAGGGCAAGGGCGACGACCAGTCCGACTTGCCCAGCCTCAGCGACTCTGGCAGCATCTGATGCCCGAGGTTGCGACGGCGCAGCGGCTGCGCCCTGCACGGCGTCGACGGCCGGGGTGGGCACTGCGGCTTTGGAAGAGGGGGAGGGGAGATTGAGCAGGGAAAGAGAGGGGGGGCGGGGATGGTCGACCGCCCAGCGGAGCGGGGCGGTAGGCGAGCAAGCTCTTTGATTAGTTCAGGCGGTGCCTGCGGTGTGCTGGCACGAGGCTGCAGATCTTGCGAGGGGCAGCCTCGTGGCAGCTTGGGGAGGGCAGCGCTACAGTTAAAGTAAAGTTGATCCCCCTCTTTCCTGCTCTTTCCCCTCATCTTGCTTCTCCCTCTTCCTCTTCCTCATCCTCCTACTCTGCCTCCATCGCTGCGGGTTTTCAATCGGGTTTTTTTTCAACTGGCACGTACACATCCATTTCCGAAAATGTTTTGCAGTGGATCGGGGAACCCGTGCCCTGGGGCGTGAGCAC
The DNA here is from genome assembly GCA_963575745.1 of Prorocentrum cordatum. Taxonomy (NCBI): domain Eukaryota; class Dinophyceae; order Prorocentrales; family Prorocentraceae; genus Prorocentrum; species Prorocentrum cordatum. The sequence continues at coordinate 21,111 of CAUYUJ010014731.1, read as the reverse complement.
CGAAAACTTGGGCCCCCGACCCATGGCGCGCCATGTCATGCATATGCATTCTGATGGCCAGTTGGCAGCCCGATTGAACAGCCCGATTGAACATCCACAGCACGCAACAATCCCCCGCGTATAGTCCTCCTCACCCTCCAACTTCTGTCTAAAGGGCAGCTTGTTCGGATCTGTCTTTTAAGTTCATCTGGATATTTTGCGGGCCGTCTTGGGGGCCTCAGGGAAGTCTTGAGGGTGCCAGCTCTGCCCCCATCCTCATCCTCCTCCCGCTCGCCCTAGGGCGGACGGGGGGGCTGCGAGGGCGCGAATCGGAGCAGGGCGAGGTGCCGGACGCGAGGGCGGCGGGGGGCCCTCGTCGAGACATCTCGGTGCCTGGGGGGTCTAGCCTGCCCGCGTGTCTCTCGACGGTCATTCTGCTCGGGCCAGGCAGCGGCCCCAGGTTGGCGGGCCCGACGCTGCTTTCCAATAGCCCCGAATTGTTGAGGCCCCGCCCTTCCACTAGTCGTTCAGCGATTCCAGGTTGCCCTTGACCCCTGGGCCCCAGGATGCGCTCGGGCGTCTTCGGCCTCAGGATGCGCGACCCTCGCCTGAGGCGCAGGGCGACCATTGGTGGCCGAGGGCGCCCGCGTGCACCCCGAGGTTCGGGATGGATGGGGTAGGGTGCGGCATGAGGGATAGGAAGGATTGGAGGGATGGATGAGGGGTGGGAGGAGAGGCGAGGGAGAGAGAGAGAGAGAGAGATAGAGAGAGAGAGAGAGATAGGTGAGATAGGAGGGGCATGGGGGAATGATGGAATGATATCCCGAGGCCCCGATCGCCTCGCACCCAGTCACAGGGGGCCCCTCGCCCGCCCAGGTCGGGCAAGCCCCCGACCCCCCAGAGCAATTTCGGTCAAGCATGTTTTTGCGGGGCCCACTGGCATATCCATCGGTTGCACTTCTTCGTCGATCGCGGCCATGGCCGAGCCGGCCGCGCCTGCTAGGCAGGGGCCAGCGGGGTCTTCTAAGTCCAGGGGCGGCAAGCTGCCGAACGTGAGTAGGTTCGGTGTCTACCAGAAGACCCCGGCGCCCAGCGACGGAGCGCCGGTGCCGGGGGTGCGGCTCCAGCCCAAGCGCGGCAAGCGGGACAGGTCCGCGAGCCCAGGGGAGCCGCCTCCCAAGAGGCGGGCCGTTTGCTCGGAGGTGGAGAGGAAGCCTTGTTTTTTCCTCTGCGGTGCGATCTATGGCCAGACCAAGTGCCCAGTGGAGCCCCACAAGACGATAGACTTCGAGTATGAGGGCGAGGGCAATGCCGACATACTGTGCGCCAACGTCTTCCGCAGCAAGTACAGGCACAAAATGGACCGCGAGGAATGCAAGGCTAAGATTAAGTCCAGCAAGCAGTTCATGGACGAGTTCATGAACCACCGCGCGGCCACGACCGAGCGTGCCAAGCGCAAGGTCAAGAAGGGCACGTGGAAGGCCAGGCGCGGTGGAGCCAGCAGCAGCGGGCCCAAGAAGACCCTTAAGCGCAGCCAGGTATACGAGGAGGCCCTGCTGCCGCCTGCGCCAGACGTCCTCCCGTGGTCCGAGTATAAGGCCAACGTGAGCGAGACCGTACAAAAGAAACTTGGCCACAAAAAGACAATCATTAACGGTAAGGAGGTGGTAGTCATGCCACCTCCCAAGGGCACCCCCTGGAAGCTCCAGCCGAAGTTCGCCATGACGCTGAACAACTCGGAGGTTCTCCACGAGCAGGATAGCGATGACTCTGCCGACGATTGCGAGGCCATGTTCCAGGACTTGGCAGAGCAGCAGGAGGAGGTGCTGTCCGACATTACCAAGAAGGCCTCGACCCTCGAGGACATGCTGGCCGCGGTTGCGGAGGCCAACAAGCAGGTTTCGCCTGAGGGCGATGAGGGAGGCCCTCGGTGGCGCCCGGCTTGACCTCGACTTCGGCCCCTGGTTGCCCTTGTGCTAGTGCCCCCCCAGAAGTCCCAGGGTCCTTCGGCAGTTCGGTCTGGAGATTCCTTCGTGATTTCCGTGCTCCAGCCGGGTCGGCGGATCAGGTCAGGTCACCCGCTCGCGACTAGCAGTCGCATAGCATAGCATAAGGCCGCGTGCCCATCGCCGAGTAGCCACCACATCCACGCATGTCATACCGCAGGTTTGGCAAGGCAACGCTATGCAGTGCCATGGTGAGCAATGCTATGTACGCCTGGCGATGAGCCGTGGCGCCGCGGCACGCGTTGCTTCGCATCGCCTAGCATCGCAGAGAACTGTGCTGCGCGCTCATGACTATGCCGCTGCTCTGCGTTGCATTGCACGCCCCAGGCCAATGCAAACAAGCAAACGTTTTCTCTTCTGGGCAGATTGTGGCGGGGGCGGCGCGGGGACAAGGGCAGTCGGGGCACCTCGTCGGGTAAGCTCGGGCGCGTCGCCTCCCGAGGCGGGGCGGCGGGCGCCCCCACGCCGCCCTCCGAGAACAAGAAGAGGAAGTGGGGCGTGGTCGACTGCGACGACGACGCCGGCAAGCGCGGGTCCTCGGGTCGCGGCTCCACCCGCGCGGGCGTGAAGAACACGGGTGGGCAGACGAGGTGGGCAGGGGCGACATCCAGAAAGCCCTTCTCCCTCGTCGTCCGCAGTCTCGCCCCCATGCGTCTCGGCCCCCTTCCGCCCTCCCGCTCGCCCGCCCTCTCGACCTCATTATCCTCTCTTGCTCGTCCTCATCTTCAGATGTATTCGGCCTGCTCGCCTTGCTAGCCCCCCTCCTCGTCTTGATGATCATTGCCCTCCTCGTTCCCCCGTATCTTTGCCCGCCTCATCCCCCCCTTTCTCCTCGAGTCCTTCGTCGCTTCCGCCTGCCCCCTAGGCCCCAGACGCTTTCGTCGTCCTCACCTTTGCTTTCCATTCGCTTGAAAGCGATGGTGCAGTCCCGTCGGGCAGACTTGGCCCTCGGCCCCATCGGAACTCCAGGGCTTTGCAGGAGGGGGCTCCAGCGGGGCTCCTCTGGGATTCTCTCGGAACTCGTGGGACCCCTCGGGGCAGGGCGAGGGCGTGGGGGTAGGACCTTATGGGTCCGCACTTCGTTGTTGGGCGGATGAGGAAGCCGCCCCCCGCATTCTTGGCCCCGCCCAGGCAGAGCGGCCGCTCGTCGGGGCACAAGCAGGCGGCGCGCAGTGGTGGCAAAGCCACGAAGACGCCCGGGGAGGCGCCGAGTGAGCCCGGGAAAGCTGGGCGGAAGTCGGAGTCCTGCGAGGAGATGTTGAAGCGCGAGGTTCCAGCTTTCAGAGGGGCGACCCCCACCAAGACGAACTTCTTCAACGACAAATGGAGCGTTCTCCAGCGCTGCGTCAAGCGCTGGATTACGAAGGCAGACAAGGCGAGTAAGGAGGGGGAGGGCGATTCCGCGGTGAAGGCCAAGTACATTTTCGAGGTCATGGATACTTGTGGGCAGATGCATGCCACCCTGAAGAAGGGCCCCCAGGACGCCAAGGCCTTCCAGCAGTGGGTGGAGTCGTGGAATCGCCTCATGACTTGGATTGATGGGTTGCCCTCCGTCCACGGCGTCTCGGTGGATTGCCCCTACATCTGGGCCGTCCATTACGACGTCTTGTCAGAGGTGGATGATTACCCCGCCTTCCCCGCAGAGCTCTCCAAATTCAAACTCCATGCCCGAGGCCTCATCGAGGACATCAATGCCCCGAGCGCTTTCCAGCGCGACCGCGTCACCGACATGATCGCGAGCCGCTTGCAGAAGACCCCCGTGGCCACAAAGGATCTCATCGACGGGTTGAAGACCAGGATTGCGCCATTCCTCGCCGAGGAAGCCAAGGCCTTCATCGACGAGACTGTGATCGACGAGCTCGCGGTTTTCAGCATGCTCTTGAAGACGGAGTTCGCCAACAAGGACGACATCGAGACTATGACGAACAAATTGGATGCCCTCCGCCCTCAAGAACAGGAACACCATGAGAGGTACGAGTCCGCTGTCAAGGGCACCCTGTTGGACACGTTGGTCAAGTTCAAGGTCGCCGGCAAGCTGGTCCAGGATCACGCGAGGGCCGCCGTCGGGGCGAGCCTCGCCAGCCTCGAGACGTCGACCCAGGCCGCCGAGGCAAGTAAAGCCATCCAGGCAGTCCTGGCGCTGCCGGAGCCGACTCTGCGTGACTTCCACGTGGTCATGGAGAAGTCCGAGTGGGCCAGCAAGCAGGATGTGATCCAGGGGGATGGCGGGCTGGAGCGCCAGCTCGAGCTGACCGTGGAGTTGGACCGCGCGTCTCAGGCGCTGGCGGCCCGCTCGATTGGGGCATGGGCAAGTTTGTTCTCCGACGGTGAGTGCTGGTTCAAGCCGCTCTCGGAAGGCGCTCTTGACGTCGGGAGGATGCTGGATATGTCGTGCAAGCTCCTGGAGAAGCACGGTGCCAGCGACGGCCGCGGCTCCTCTGGGCCCGTCGACCTGGAGGCGGCCCAGTTCTGCTCCAACTGGTTCGCGCGCGCCGAGTTGATCCAGAAGGCGGTTGACCCTTCCGCTCTGTCTGCAGACGAGGCCGTGGCCCTCCTCAAGCTGGGGAAGTTCGGGCCTGTCCGGCAGTGGCGCGAGAAGTACGCCATGGGAGAGTCCGCCGAGAGCGTCCACCCCTGCATCGCCTGGGCACTCGCCGCCCTGGGCGCTGGCTTCAAGAGTATCGAGGACCTCGCGTCTCGCCCCCTCCCTCTCTGTGTTCACTCTTCTCAAGTGTAGCTCATATGTCCTATATATCCTTCTCTCTCCTCCTTCCCCTCTCTCTCTCTCTCTCTCTTTCTCTTTCTCTCCCTCTCTCCTCTGTCTCTGTCTCTGTCTCTGTCTCTGTCTCTGTCTCTGTCTCTGTCTCTGTCTCTGTCTCTGTCTCTGTCTGTCTGTCTGTCTGTCTGTCTGTCTGTCTGTCTGTCTGTCTGTCTGTCTGTCTGTCTGTCTGTCTGTCTCTCTCTCTCTCTCTCTCTCTCTCTCTCTCTCTTTCTCTCTCTCTCTCTCTCTACTCCCCCTCTCTCTCTCTCTCTCTCTCCTCCACGCTGGTCCCTGCCCCTTGCGCAGCGTAGTTAAATTGTTCTCGTTTCGCGTATCCCCGCCAGCCCATCCAAAAACAGTCGCCAGGCGAGTTGATCCGATCAGGAATGTGTAGCAGCATCTGGCCCAGCAGTGAGCCGCATCCGCCGTTGAGGATCAGTCGATGCGAAGAGGAGAGGGAGCATTCAGAAAATGGGTGGGATGGACGAGAGGAGCAGGTGAGAGGGACGAAGAGGAAGAATATGATGATGAGGAGGAGGAGGAGGAGGAATCGGAGCACGAGCAGGAGGGGGAACACGAGCAGGAGGAGGAGGGGTGAGGAATAAGCGCGCGACGACGAGGACAAAACGCACGACGGCGACGACGACGACGACGACGACAACGACGACGACAACAGTCAAGCACCAAGATCATTGCAGATCCTTCGCTCTGAGGGCGTCACGCCTTGGAGGCCTTTTGGAGCCATCGCGGGGCCCTCTTGGGGCCATCTTGGAGCCTTCTAGAGCCTTCTTGGTGCTCTCTTGGGGCCCTCTTGGGCTCTTGGGGCGCTCCTGGGGCCCTCTTGGAGGCCCTCCTAGGGCCATCCTGGAGGCTTCCTGGCCCCTCCTGGGGCTCTCTTGGGACCCTCCTGGGGCTCTCTGGGGGTTCTTTTGGAGGCCTTGAGGGCCCATCGATCAAAGAAGGGGGGGGGTACCTTAAGTCAGTGCCCCCGTCGGGGCCCTAAAATGAACCTCTTGGGGCCTTCTTTGGCCACTCTTGGGGCGCTCCTGGGCGCTCTTGGGGCCGTCTTGGGGCCCTCCCGGGCCCCTCTTGGGGCCCTCTTGGGCCATCTTGGAGCCATCTTGAGGCCTCAAGAGCCCATCGGACGCGAAACGGCGAGAATGCAAAAAACATAGAAAAACACAAAGGATTTGAAGGATTTTGGCCCCTTGGGTGCCTCCTTGAAGGGCTCGAAAGGCACTTGGAGCCGTCCTGAGGCGGTCTCGAGAGCTCTTGGATGCATGCTGATAGCTATCTTGAACCATATTGGGCTATATTGCACGATCTTGGGGGCCATCTTGGGCTCTTTGAGGCCCTCTTGGAGCCATCTTGGGCCATCTTGGGCGCCCCTATTCCTCGCGGCCCGCTCCCTCCAGGCCCAGGGGGAGGGGGGAGGGGGAAGGGGGGCCCCCCTCCCCGAAGGGGGCGAAGGGGGTTTAGCAGAACGAGCTCTTTAGACCACTCACGCCCTAAAGGGCTGGTGGGATTCAGAGAGCGCGACGTATCGGGCCTCTTGTCTTTCCCGACACCTCAGGGCCTCGATGTGGACCCGGGAGGGGCGTGCACTCGAAATCGCACGCGGTCTCTTGTGGAGCCCCCGCAGGGTTTCAGGCATCAGGGATCTGCAGGGCCCCTCGGGGCCAGGGCGCACAGGCCGAGGGCGCGATGCCACCCCGCTCATGCGGGTCAATCCGCGCTGCGATTGGCCAGCGTGTCAAGGCCCAACGGGGGGGTAGCTTAGAGAGAGACTTACACTTAACCACAAATAGAGAGAGAGAGAGAGAGAGAGAGAGAGAGAGAGAGAGAGAGAGAGAGAGAGAGAGAGGAGAGAGAGAGAGAGAGAGAGAGAGAGAGAGAGAGAGAGAGGAGAGAGAGAGAGAGAGAGAGAGAGAGAGAGAGAGAGAGAGAGAGAGTTAGAGAGAGAGAGAGAGAGAGAGAGAGAGAGAGAGAGAGAGAGAGAGAGAGAGAGAGAGAGAGGGGGGGGGACGGAGAGAGAAAGAGGGGGAGAGGTATTCTGACATAGAAGAGAGGCCTGTAGGATTTGAGGGCGCCCGAGAGTCCGCTGCCGCGCCCCCCAGGACGCGTTCGCCTCCAAGCTGGGCGGGCTCGAGGGGATCTTGACGCGGCAGGTGTCCGAGGATCGCGTTGAGATCGAGAAGGCGTTCAAGGAATGCCGCGCATATGTTCAGGACGGCATTTCAGGTAACATGTTCGTGTCGGCCGCCTCCGCCGTCCGCGATGGCATCGCCAGTCTGGACATCGATGCGCGCTTGGAGAAGCTCGCCGGGGCGTCCGAGGCCTCCGACGTCGAGACCATGCGAGTTGAATACATGAAGCGCTACATCAACATCGCCAGGGCCGGGTGCAAGGTCGGAAGTCTCGGCGTGGACATCCCGGACGACTTCAGCGCTCACGGCCACCTGTCTGACGAGATGCGAGCGTTCTCGCTGTTCCTGAAGACCGCGGTCCGGGAGAAATGGAACGTCCTCGAGGGCCCGAGCTTCCCCGTCCAGATTCAGGATGGCCAGAACATGCTGACGTGGGCTGGCCAGGCTGCGGCCCGCCTCCAACGCCTTGCAGTCTTGACCCGATTGCGACCCGCGAGCCGACTCAACGCCTGCCACCTGTCGGGGCGTAGGGTCGGGAGGGGGGAACGGGGGAGGGTGGGCAGGAGGAGGGGCAGTAGGCTGTATAGGGGGTGTTGGAAGGGGGTTGGATGGGGTCAACACAAGGAACCCGCCTCCTTCCCCTGCCCTTCCCCCCATCGTGAGTGAGGCAGGCCTTGAGGTAGCCGCGGCCGCTATCGTGGATTTCGCGAGGCGTTGTTGGCCCTGCCCAGGTTGTGAAGCAGTCGGGGTTGCATTACGCCGATGTCTTGAACAAGCTTGCCGATAAGCTCACCGGGATGATCCCCGATAAGCAGCAAGTGAATGATGCGAATATGCTCAGAAACGCGGCGCTGCAGAAGCTTCTCTTTGCGAGCCCCCATCGAAATGCCCTCAACCCCGAGACGCAGGCCGCGTCAGACACACTCCAGAAGATCAAGAAGGCGCAGGCGGGCGGATACAAGATTGGCAAGGAGCTCAAGGAGGCCTTCAAGCGAGCCAATGAGGCGCGGGCCGACATGAAGGTCGTGATCATGCTGGACTGGGTCCTCGATCACATCCTCCACGATAAGAAGGATACGGCCGAGGGGCTCAAGGCGCAGGCTCTGGCCATGAGGGACATGCTCACCCGCACGAACGTCGAGCTGCCCAAGTACATGACTGATCTCCTGGACACGATGGAAGGCAAGGCGCCGGCGGCATAGATGGAGGCCAGCTGGGTTTGCTTTTTAGCTCTTGGTTTTTAGTTTAGAAGCCGCAGCACTTTGTGACTTTGTGCATTGTACGTTTTTATCGCGAGGCAGCTGGTGGAGGCGATGGGGCGAGCAGGAGTGGCAGCGACGGGCGGAAGGGGAGATGGAGGGGGAGGCGGTGGGAGGCATCTTAGCAGGAGGTATCGGTCGCGTGGCCGGCTGCCGCGCTTGCGAGTTTGCGTTTCGCCAGCTTCGCACTTGCTCGCGAAAGCCTTTGACGTGCCAGTGCAGCGTGTTCCCAGAGTCGTGAGTGCGAAGGTTTCGATGGCCTTTTGAGTTCGAGGTTATCTTTAAGTTATGCGCGTTTTCGCTGCCAGGGCTGGAGGTTCTGGGGGACTTGGGAATGGGGTCCCTAGTCGAGCTTCCTGCGGCGATGCGGTCTGGAGGGTGCTGGGGGGGCTCCTCCGGCGTCGCGCTGCAGGCGTGCTTTCCGCCCCTTTGCAGCCGGCCCGCCTGTCGAGGGGTCAGCGTGGAAGATGCTTCGATCCCCACGGGCGGCCGAGGTCGCGCCGTAGCCTGACGCGGTGATTCATTAACGTGCAGACTCGATGAGGGGGTGAGAAGGGGAAGGGGGTGAAGCGGTGAGAGAGGGAAGGCAGGGGGTGAGAAGGGGAGGGGGGTCAATCAGAAGGAGGGGCGGCAGGGGAAGGGAGGGGAGCAGACAATGGAAACATTCGAAAATCAGCGTCGGGGTTCGGAGTCGGCCTTGAAAGAGAGGTCTAGGATCCAGGGTGCTGCAGGGCAGCGGTTTCAGGCGCTCAGGGCCGCCTCCGCCCCGCCTGGCCGCTAATCGTCCACTGGCCGCCCGTCCGCTCCCCCTCTCCCCCTCGTTCCTCCTCCTTCCCTTCTTCTCTGCCTCTCCGCCCCTGTTCCCCTTTCTCCTCTTTGATCCCTCCCTTCCACGCCTCCTTCTCCCGTTTCGTTTCGTGCGCCAGCTGCCCATTGTTACCCCGTCCCTCCCTGCCCCACCCCCGCCCATTCCCTTTCCTCCTCCCCCTCCCGCCCCCCTCCCCATCCCCTACATTACAGATATCAAGAATGGTTGGAAGCGTTAGACGAGTCAGGAACTGTGAAAGTGAGTTATACCTTGCAGTTATACAGTTTATTGAATCGGACGCGTCATCTGAGGGACCATCATCACCGCACTTGTGAACGCGTCGGGAAGTCAAACGGCCGAGCTGAGTGTGAAGGAGCTTGACTAGCTCGTGCATGTGAGGTGGGCCAGTTACCATTTGTTTTACGCAATGGTGTCGGGAAGCATTCTTGGTCATATTGATGGTTTGGGATCGTTGTTTCTTCGAATTAATGGATTAATGGTTTTGGCATTCTTGGCATTAGTGGCGGGCCTCCGCCGACCTGGGGCACGGGACTGGGCAGATCATCATCCTCATCATCATCATCACCATCATCATCATCATCGTCATCACCCACCATCATCGTCATCATCACCATCATCGTCACACCTCTCACACGTTTCGTGGCCCCATAGGGAGCTCCACCGAAAACCCAGTGCTGCCGCCCGCATGCGTCAGCCACACCCAATTCGGCATACCCCTCACACGTTTGCGTCAGCCACACCCAATTCGGCACACCCCTCACACGTTTCGTGGCCCCATAGGGAGCTCCACCGAAGGCCCCAGTGCTGCCGCCCGCATGCGTCAGCCACACCAATTCGCACACCCCTCACACGTTTCGTGGCCCCATAGGGAGCTCCACCGAAGGCCCCAGTGCTGCCGCCCGCATGCGTCAGCCACACCCAATTCGGCACACCCCTCACACGTTTCGTGGCCCCATAGGGAGCTCCACCGAAGGCCCCAGTGCCGCCGCCCGCATGCGTCAGCCACACCCAATTCGGCACACCCCTCACACGTTTCGTGGCCCCATAGGGAGCTCCACCGAAGGCCCCAGTGCCGCCGCCCGCATGCGTCAGCGGCACCCGCTCAGCCCGCACAATTCGGCACACCCCTCACACGTTTCGTGGCCCCATAGGGAGCTCCACCGAAGGCCCCAGTGCCGCCGCCCGCATGCGTCAGCCACACCCAATTCGGCACACCCCTCACACGTTTCGTGGCCCCATAGGGAGCTCCACCGAAGGCCCCAGTGCTGCCGCCCGCATGCGTCAGCCACACCCAGTTCGGCACACCCCTCACACGTTTCGTGGCCCCATAGGGAGCTCCACCGAAGGCCCCAGTGCCGCCGCCCGCATGCGTCAGCCACACCCAATTCGGCACACCCCTCACACGTTTCGTGGCCCCATAGGGAGCTCCACCGAAGGCCCCAGTGCCGCCGCCCGCATGCGTCAGCCACACCCATTCGGCACACCCCTCACACGCTTTCGTGGCCCCATAGGGAGCTCCACCGAAGGCCGCAGTGCCGCCGCCCGCATGCGTCAGCCACATCCAATTCGGCACACCCCTCACACGCTTCGTGGCCCCAGCCCGCATGCGTCAGCCACACCCATTTCGGCACACCCCTCACACGTTTCGTGGCCCCATAGGGAGCTCCACCGAAGGCCCCAGTGCCACCGCTCGCATGCGTCCCGCACACCCATTTCGGCACCTCCACCAAACACAGCGTTTCGTGGCCCCACAGGGACCTCCACCGAAGGCCCCAGTGGTGCCGCCCGCATGCGTCACCCCCACCCCAGCACAGCATTTCGTGGCCCCACAGGGAGCTCCACCGAAGGCCCCAGTGGTGCCGCCCGCATGCGCCACCCCCACCCAGCACAGCGTTTCGTGGCCCCACAGGGAGCTCCACCGACGGCCCCAGTGGTGCCGCCCGCATGCGTCACCCCCGCCCAGTACAGCGTTTCGTGGCCCCACAGGGACCTCCACCGAAGGCCCCAGTGGTGCCGCCCGCATGCATCACCCCCACCCAGCACAGCGTTTCGTGGCCCCACAGGGAGCTCCACCGAAAGCGGCACCCGCTATGCGATATCCACAACTGCACTTGGTTGGGTCCTTCGCCGGGATAATGTTTTAAGGCTTGCTGCAACTCTCAATCAGTTGATTGCGCCTCGTCCAGGGCTGGACAGCCGAGTCATGACCCGAGAGCCAAGGAGCAACGCTGAGCGGCGATAGGCCCAGGGAGGAGCGCATCAACCCCCAATCGCCCACGGATCGCCGATAAGGGGGCCCGATAGCCAACCACGCCCGGGAGCGTGCGGACTCGCTGTCGGGGGCCCATCGCTGATCCATCTGCGATGTATCGTGGATGCCAGGTCTCAAGCAGTGGCGAAGCGTCCCGGCTCGCTTATAGCCCCACCAAACAATCTTCTAATATTGTTTGTGGTCTGTATGAGATGTGATTGGAACATGTTTGGTTCATATGGTTTTGTTTGAACACATCGGGTTTATGTTTTAAGAACATTGTTTTTGTTATTAGAACATTGGTGGGTTGTGCGAAGATTTCGTGGTAGGGCTATAGGAATGCCGGGACGGTCGGTCCCTGCTCGAAGGTCGATGCTTCCCCCCTGAGGCCAGTCCCCTCCCTGTGGTTGTCCCTCAGGGGCCAATCCGTCGACTGCATTCTCGCCGCGACGTGAGATCGGCCCGCCGTGGGCACGGCATTGCCAACACACATCACACAACGAGCCCGCGATGGGCGCCGACCTGTTGTTTCGAGTCAACACGGGTGGGTCGCGGGCGGGCCGCGGGTGGTTCGCGTCGCGGGTGGATTGCGGGTGGGTCGCGTCGCGCGTTCGTCACGGATGGATGGCGGCGCGGGTGGGTCACGGGTGAGTCGACAACCATGACAGCAACAACAGCAACAGTCATTTTACACTCATGCGCGGTGCTTCCACAAGCAGCGTGCGACCATTATGATAACCATCCGCATTATGATAATCACACGCAGCATGCGACCATTGTTCTATCGCGGGGTACGCCATTCCCAGATCTCCCGCCCAATGAGGTCTTGCAAACACCTCCACAGGAATTCTTTACGCTTCGCGTATCCCCACCAGCCCATCTCACAGCAGCAACTCTTGCGAAGCATGCCGACAGTCGTGTTTTTCAGGCGTGTGTCCGCTTGGCCCCGCATATCTCCCCTGTTCCTCCTTCCTCCCGCCTCCTTGTACATCCTCCTTGTGGGGGGAGCGGGAGAAGGACGAGGCGGAGGAGGAGGGAGAGAAAGCGCTCCTCGTGATTTGAGTCGTTTGGGGTTTCTCGTCCTGGTGTGAGTCGTTCGGGCCCTTCTTCCTGGTGTGAGTCGTTCGGGCTCTTCGTGGTGTGAGTCGTTCGGGCTCTTCGTCCTGGTGTGAGTCGTTCGGGCTTCTCGTGGTGTGAGTTGTTCGGGCCCCTCATCCTGGTGTGAGTCGTTCGGGCCCCTCCTCCTGGTGTGACTCGTTCGGGCTCCTCGTGGTGTGAGTCGTTCGGGGCCCTCGTCGTGGTGTGAGTCGTTCGGGCTCCTCGTGGTGTGAGTCTTTCGGGCGCCTCGTCCTGGTGTGAGTCGTTCGGGCCCCTCCTTGTGGTGTGAGTCGTTCGGGCTCTTCGTGGTGTGAGTCGTTCGGGCCCCTCGTCCTGGTGTGAGTCGTTCGGGCTCCTTGTGGGGCCTCTTGGGGGCCTCTTGGAGCCTCGTGGGGCCTCTTGGGGGCCTCTTGGGGGCCTCTTGGGGGCCTCTTGGGGGCCTCTTGGGGCCTCTTGGGGCCTCGTGGGGCCTCTTGGGGGCCTCTTGGGGGCCTCTTGGGGGCCTCTTGGGGGCCTCGTGGGGCCTCTTGGGGGCCTCTTGGGGGCCTCTTGGGGCTTGGGGCCGCTTGGGGGCCTTTTGGGGGGCCTCTTGGAGGCCTCTTGGGAGCCTCCTGGGGGCCTCTTGGGGCCATCTTGGGGCCTCTTGCGACTTCCTCAGAAGCGCAAATGAGAGCTGCCCCCTGAGAAGGACAACATGAGCCCAACACCTTCGTAAAATCAATGATTTTGCTATGAGGGAAGATGAGCGCGGCCCCCTTCAGAAGGCCAACATGGGGCCAAAACCCTCGTAAAATCAATGATTTCTGCTTCAAAGAAGAGCAGAGGTGCCAAACGGTCTCCCCCCCTCGGGACCAGAATCCTCGTGAGGGTCGTCGTTTTTTGGCCCCCCCAGGAGTCGAAAAAGACCCCCTTGCCACCACTCGGCCCGCCCTCTCCAGATCCAGGGGAGGGGGTAGGGGGAGGGGTAAACCCCTCCCCGAAGGGGAAGATAGGGGGTTAGGGGGTTGAGAACAGAGAGAGCTCCCTAAACCACTCACGCCCAAAGGGCTGGTGGGATTTCAACATATCCCGCCCCGCCTCTAAAGCACTTGCCCGCGCCCTCCTGCGCCGATGAGAGATCACCAGTGGAGCCCCAGCCAAGGGTAAAGCACAAGGAAGGATCGAGCGACTGGATTGGCTTGGTGGGGATAGGGGCTGTCGACGGCGAGACAAGGACCTGGCCCTGAATAGAAAAGGAGGAAGTCTCGGGCAGGGTAGCTGTTGTTGCTGGGAGCGGCGCCAATGCAGAAGAGAGCAGGGCGCTAGTCCAGCGTGAAACAACACGAAGTCTCGAGCGCGAGCGCTGGTTCCTGTTGGGACGGCGATTGCTGGCGGCGAGGAGGAACGCCGCCTTGAGTAAGAAGGGGCTTCGTCTCGAACGGGAGCCGCGGTTTTGTCGGGACGGCGGTTTTCGGCGGCGAGGAACAACACCGTCTTCCGGAAAAAGGGAGGAAGTTTCGAGCGGGAGCGTTGTTCTTGCTGGGAGCGGCGCCAAGTCCAAAAAATAGGGCGCCAGTCCAAGGTAAAACGGGGGGATGTTTCGGGCGGTAGCAATGGTTTTGTTGAGGCGGCGGTTTTCGGCGGCGAGCAAAAACCGGCTCTGAGCGGAAAAAAAAGGCGGAAGTCTCGAGCGGGAATACGTCTCGGGCGGGAGCGCTAGTCTCGTCGGGACAGCGGTTTTCGGCGGCGAGGAGGACCACCGCCTTGAGTTAAAACGGGTGGAGGCCTCGAGCGGGAGCCGTGGTTTTGTCGGGACGGGGGCTGTCGGCGGCGAGGAACAGCACCGTCCTGAGGAACAAGATAGAAGGCCTCGGGCGGGAACGTTGTTTCTGCTGGGAGCGGCGCCAATTCAAAAATTAGCCTGGCGAAAGACCCAACCAGATGCAGTTGTGAGCGCCGCAAGTGTGAATAGTTTCTTTGGTGGCGCTCCCTATGGGGCCACGAAACGCTGCAGTTGGTGGGTGAAACGCAGGGAGCAAGGGCTGTGCTGGGTGGTGGCGGACGCATGCGGGCGGTGCCACTGAGACCTTCTGTGGGGCTCCGTCTGGGGCGACGAAGTGTTGTACTGGGTGGTAGCGGACGCATGCGGACGGTGCCACTGGGACCTTCGGTGAAGCCCTTTTTGGGGCCACGAAGCGCTGTAATGGGTGGGTGAAGCGCACGGAGGAAGGGCTGTGTTGGGTGGTGGCGGACGCATGCGGGCGGTGCCACTGGGACCTTCGGTGGAGATCCCTATGGGGCCACGAAGCGCTGTACTGGGTGGGTGAAGCGCACGGAGGAAGGGCTGTGTTGGTTGGTGGCGGACGCACGCGGGCGGTCCCAGTGGGGGCTTCGGTGGAGCTCCTTATGCGGCCACGAGTCGCTGTACTGGGTGGGTGAAGCGCAATGGGCAAGGGCTGTGTTGGGTGGCGGCGGACGCACGCGGGCGGTCCCAGTGGGGGCTTTGGTGGAGCTCCCTATGCGGCCACGAGGCGTTGTACTAGGTGGGTGAAACGCAGGGAGCAAGGGCTGTGTTGGGTGGTGGCGGGCGCATGCGGGCGGTGCCATTGGGACCTTCGGTGGAGCCCCCTTTTTATGGGGCCACGAAACGCTGTACCAAGTGGGTGAAACGCAGGGAGCAAGAGTTGTGTTGGGTGGTGGCGGACGCATGGTAGCGGTCCCACTGAGACCTTCGGTGGAGCTCCCTATGGGGCCATTGAACCTTGTACTGGGTGGGCGAAATGCAAGGAACTAGGGCTGTGCTGGATGGTGGCGGTCGCATTTGGGCGGTGCCACTGGGACCCTCGGTGGAGCCCCGTGTTGGGGCCACGAAGCGTTGTATTGGATGGGTGAAACGAAGGGGGCAATGGCTGTGCCAGGTGGTGGCGGACGCATGCGGGCGGTACCACTGGGACCTTCGGTGGAGCTAGCTCCCTATGGGGCCACGAAACGCTGTACTGGGTTGGTGAAGTGCATGGAGCAAGGGCTGTGCTGGTTGGTGGCGGACGCATGCGGGCGGTGCCAGTGAGACTTTTGGTGGGACTCCCTATGGGGCCACGAAACGCTGCATTGGGTGGGTAAAACGCAGGGAACAAGGGCTGTGCTGGGTGGTGGCGGACGCATGCGGGCGGTGCCACTGAGACCTTCGGTGGAGCCCCCTGTTGGGGCCACGAAGCGTTGTATTGGATGGGTGGAACGAAGGGGGCAATGGCTATACTGGGTGGTGTCGGACGCATGCGGGCGGTGCCACTGGGACCTTCGGTGGAGCTCCCTATGGGGCCACGAAGCGCTGTCCTGGGCGGGTGAAACGCAGGGAACAAGGGCTGTGCTGGGTGGTGGCGGACGCACGCGGGCGGTCCCAGTGGGGGCTTCGGTGGAGCCTATGGGGCCACGAAACGCTGTTATGGGTGGGTGAAACGCATGGAAGACGGAGGAGGGAGGGGAAGAGGGGGAGGAGGAGGAGGAGGAGGAGGAGGAGGAGGAGGAGGAGGAGGAGGAGAGGATAAGAAGAAAGGAGCGCGGGGACCGTCCCTTCAAAACGAGGACCCAACACCACAGGATGGTTGGGAAACGTTGAGCGCCAGTCCAAGCTGAAACGGGAGGATGTCTCGGGCGGCAGCAATGGTTTTGTCAGGACGGCGGTTTCCGGCGGCGAGGAGGGGCACTGCCTTGAGTAAGACCGGGAGAAGTCTTGAGCGGGAGCGTTGTTGTTGCGGGGGGCGGCGCCGATGAGAGAGCGAGTAGTGCGCTAGTCCAAGGTAAAACGGGAGGAAGTCGAGCGGGAACGTTGGTTTTGCTGGGACAGCGGCTATCGGCGGAGAGCAAGAGCACGGGCCCTGAGTAAGAAAGGAGGACGTCTCGAGCGGAAGCGTTGTTGTTGTTGTTGGGGATGCAGTTTTGGCGACTTCCCAAACCGCTCGAGCGCGAGCTTCATTTTCGATGAAAATGCAGCCGGCGCCGAGGCGAGAGCGCCAAAGCGCCTGGGGGGGTCCGACATGAATCATTGTTGAATAATTAATAAACAACACCAAGAACAGCAGCAGCAACAACGCAACAATCAGAATCTTCACCACGGATTCTCACTTCAGCCACGCACCCAGGGACAATGAATGACCGTTCGGCCCCCTCACCCTGACTACAAGATGGGTCCACCAGGTGTTCGGCTTGGACGCGCGCCTCCAAGGAGGACATGTGGTATTAGTATGTCTCTGTGCGTCCCATGCCAAGCCTTTCCTCGCGTCGGGCTCGTCAGTCGCTGGCGCAGTGGGCGAGCTCGAGGCCGGTGACGGGGCCCTCGCCCCCGGCGCGTGACGGGGCGGAGCTGAGCGGCCGCAGCCCGCTGGCCGCGGGGCTGCCGGCGATGCTCTCGGCCCAGGGTTCAGTCGGGCAGGTCCTTCCACAGGGGGAATATTCAAATATAGCCATAACGTAGTCAGGAGAGGATGCCTCCATCATCTTTGAGCGTTTTTGAGCATCTTTTGGCTATGTTTTGTTTGAGACACAGGATCCGCCTGCAGGAGGACGGGCCCGGCCTAAGCCCAGGGGTGCCCCGAGCTCTTCGTGCCATTTGGGCCCCCCTGGGCCTCGCGAGGGGAGCTTGGCGGCGAGGCCCGAGCCCTGCCCTCGCTGGACCCACGGCTCGGGCACCTCGATGGGCGGCGGGGGGCAGGGCCCAGAGCTCGTCGAGCACCGGGCGAGGTTCGAGCCCCACGCCTGCATCCCCTCTTGGCATCGCTCGGACGTGTGCGTTTTTTCTTCGGCGGGGACCATCGAGGAGCATCCTTGATCGCTTGGGGAGAAAACCACGCACGAAGCCGACAGAAACACGGGGAATGGACGTCCGAGCGATGGCGAACCCTGGCTGGTGGGCACAGGGTTCGGATGTCGCGGCCTGCGCGTGCTCTGGATGCGAGGCGGGGATTTGATCCACATCCGCCGCCTGGGAACCAACACTGTGCTGCCACAGCGGGCGGTGGATATCGGATACACGTTGGCCCCCAGGGGCCCGAGCATATCCATATCCACCGCCTACCGAGGCCCCCGAAAATTCATCCTCCAGGCGGCGGTCATGTATACACTCCCGCCTCGGATCTGGAGGCCATCTGGGCTTCTCGGGAAGTCCCTGGGGCGCCCTGGGCCAAGGACGAGGACACGCCTGGCTACGATGCATCCCCTGGGAGGTTCCAATCAGCATCGGCGCGGGCAGGGCATGCCGCCCGTGGTCGACAGCCCGTCGCATCCGGCCTGGTGCCGCTTCGTCCCGCTCAACCTGGCTTATTTCGGGACGCACGAAATTCAGGAGGGAAAAAAACACAGACACAATGAATCGTCGGTCCCCCAGAAAAGATGGGAAAATATGGGAAGTGGGGGAGAAGACGAAAATCCAAAAAGTATTTAAAACATGGGGAATCCTTTTATTTTGTGTGTATTTATTTGTGTGTCCCAGGGCCCCTTTAGAAATGGGTACGGGAAGAGTGCGTACGACCCCCAACAGCAGCTCCGTGCATTTTGAGCAGGACTCGCTGTCCGCGCCGCCGCGGCCTGTGTGCATCTGAAGCAGAAAGCCGCCTGCCCAAAACAGCGGCCGCTGTTGGCTTGGGACAAGATTTGTTCTTGGGCATTGTTCCCATCTTTTCCGTGCCAAATTTCGGGCGCCCAAATCATTACGACGGACCTCCCAGTTTCATGTTTTCAGTCATGGTTTGTTCCTCTATGGCACTGGGGTTATCGCCGAGAGATGCAGTGACGCCCATGCCAAGAAACACCCTGCTGGCCTGCAGGGGGCCCCAGGTTTTTTGGGTCTTGGGCTTTGGTGGTTCTGCGATGGAGAGCGTGACTTCCCCGCACCAAAAACCAGTGGACGCCCCGGGGTCTCAGGGCCAGGTTTCTTGTGGAAGGGTCCTTGTGACCGAGCTCCCGCAGCCGACCCGCGTAGTAAGCATGGGCAGCCCTCCCAAGGGTACCCTCGCGTCCTTGCCCCGTTCGGCCCACCCTCGGCCACTCTCGCTCGCCGCGCCCCGCTCGAGAGGCTTCGAGATGGCCCTCCGAGGCCCCTGCATCCCTATCGTGCGGCCTGCCCATGCGGGTCGCCTGTACTGTGAAAACGGCTGTGCCCCCCCTCGGCCCCATCATTCTCCTCCTCTTGATGGCGGTTCCTGCGCAGGGGTACTCCTGTGAACCGGTTCCGTGCTAATTACACGCATGTGTGTCGCTTCCGCAGTCCAGGGTGTTTGTTTCGGGCCTGGCAGGTGGCGCGAGTTTGCGTGCGCTCGGCTGCCAGCAGGCGGATCCTCGAGACGCCGTTTGGTGCCTCGCGTGCTCCCCGTCCTTCCCTCTCCCTCCCTCTCCCGAAATACTGCGTTGACGAAGAAGTACCGGGAAGACAGCTGTCTCCTGGCAGGCCCCCGCGCCACGCCCTTGCCTCCCGAGGCACGTGTCCGCCGCCCTGTCTCAGAGGGCGGCAGGCGCCCCGCCCCGCCCCGCGCCACCGCCCCCCCGCCCCCCCGGGCCGCCGCCGCCGCGGCTGCCGAGAGGAGGAGGCGATCGTGGTCCTTGAGATTCCGATTCTTGCCGGGAGGACGGCGCCATGAGGAGGAGGAGGAGGAGGAGGAGGAGGAGGTGGAGGTGGAGGAGGAGGAGGAGGAGGAGGAGGAGGAGGAGGAGGAGGGGGAGGGGGAGGAGGAGGAGGAGGAGGAGGAGGAGGGGAAGGAGGAGGGGAAGGAGGAGGGAGAGGAGGTGGAGGAGGAGGAGGAGGAGGAGGAACACGAGGCTGCTGATTGACGCAGATGGGGGGTCCAGCTAGGAGGGGGTGGTGCCATAGATCCGGTGCAATCGGCCCGTGGGGTTGCAATATCTGGGGCGTGCAATACACATTCCGGGGCGCAGACGTATTGCTGATTTTTTGCGTGCAGTGCATTTCGTTGCAAAACGATGCTCGGCGGCGAGCAAGGGGGGGAAGTGAGAAGGGGCGGGCCTCCTCAGAAGGTTTGAAAGTCCCCAGGCCTTCTGAGAAGTTTTCGAAGCCTTCCCCGAAGACACGGGGAAACTTTTCAGATGGCCAGCGGGGTTCTGAGAAGCCCCGCCGCCTTCTGAGAAGGCCTTCTCTTTCTCACTTCGGTCCCTCACTCGCCGCCGAAATACAATGCAACTCTCTGGCGCAATGTATTCGCAAAACGTTGGCCCCTAAATCTATTGCACCACCCCCTTCCAGCTGGAGCTCCTCTTGGGCCAGCCAGAGAGATCGGCACCACCCAAACATATTTGCATTAGATCTAAGAAACAAAACACGGCGGAAACATACACTTTCGGAGTTCCGCGTGGATTTCTTGGATCGGCGTTGGAGCCCCCCTGGCGGCGCCTCCGGCGCCACCCCTGGCGCGCTCCGCGCGTCTTATTGGCGGGCCCAGCGCCGATCCGAGAAATCCGCACGGACGTTTGAGTCTCATGTTTGTGTCATGGTGATGTTGCTTACGATGGTGATCATGGAGGTAGTGGTAATGAGTATGACGATGATGCCGATGAATAATGATGATAATGATGATGATGATGATGATGATGATGATGATGATGCTGATGCTGATGCTGATGCTGATGCTGATGCTGATGCTGATGCTGATGATGATGATGATGATGATGATGGTGGTTATGATGATGATGATGATGATGATGATGATGATGATGATGTCAATGATGATGACAATGATGATGATGACAATGATGATGATGACAATGATGATGACAATGATGATGCTGATATTGATGACGATGTTGATGCTGATGCTGGTGGTGGTCGGAGTTGTGGTGGTGGTAGTGGTGGTGATGACGATGGTGGTGGTGATGATGATGTTGGTGATGGTGGTGGTGGTGGTGGTGATGATGATGATGATGAGGAGGAGGAGGAGGAGGAGGAGGAGGAGGCGGGAGTGGAGGAGGAGGAGGGAGGCGGTGCCCCCACGGGAGTGGAGGAGGAGGAGGACGAGGTTTAGAGGGAAAGGAGAGGAGGAGGAGTAGGAGGAGGAGGACAGACGCCACGATTATTCGATCCAGGTCCGCGCAACGTCCAAAAAAAGAGGAGGAGGAGGAGGAGGAGAAGGAGGAGGAGAAGGAGTCACATGCGACACGAGGCATATTGGGCTCCTCCTGGGGGCCCCCTCAGGGCCTCGTTGAACCTCTTGGGGCCTGTTTTTGGCGCCTTGGAGGCTCTCGCCTCAGGGCGGGCCCCTCTGAGCCGTCTTGGGCCCTGTTGGGTTTTGTTAGGGCCGACTTGGGGCCTCCCGTGGCCATCTTTGGGCCCTATTTGAGCCCGTTTGGGCAATCTTGAGCTCGCTTTTGCTCAAGCGTCGGCTCGAGAGAGCTTTGCAAGCGAGTCCAGAGCCGACCGCCTTTCTGTCAGGCTGCGCCGTGACACGCGCAGCAGCACAGCACCAGAAATTGTCATCGTCATCGTCGTCATCGTCGTCGTCATCGTCATCAACAGTGGCGACGCTCCTTCTCAGCTGCCCCCTTCCGCCCCCCCTGGGAGATCAGGAGCGGAGGTTGGGGGATGGGTCGGAAGGAAGGAGGAGGAAATTGAGAGAGAGGGGGGCAGAAAGCAAGAGGCGGAGAACGAAAGAGGAACAGAGCCGAGCGAGGAGGAGGGTCGGATGGATTCGGAACTGATCTGCCGATCGTCTTTTGTTTCCGATGTGGGGCATACACCTCGGTGCAGCCTCGGAAACGGGGAGGGGCCACTGTGACAAGATTTTCCAGCAGCAGCGTCGATGG
>CAUYUJ010014730.1:360522-381463 GCA_963575745.1 Prorocentrum cordatum | reverse complement strand
CCTGTTTGGGGATACTGCACTCCGGCTATAATTACGGGGCAGGGACCCTGGTATCACGTGCTGGAGATGTCGTGTGCGGCTTCCTCATCGTTCGGACTTCGTGGGCGGCTCCGGGTGGTGCTGTAGCCAACTTCGCCTCACGAGCTCGGGCCTGGCGGTGGACCCGTGCACGCTCTTTCATATATATATATATATATATATATATATATATATATATTATATATGTCTTGGGTTCTCGCTTCCGCAGCCGTTGTCGCCGTCGAGGAGTTGTCGTTGAGGCCCTCCGAGCCACGACCCCCAGAGAAGAGGCCACGGCAGGATTAGGTCTAAGTCGGGCCTGTCCTCCTACAGAGGGATTTTGGACGGAAAGAAAACAATACCCCAAAAATACTCCAAAATGGTCAAAAATAGTCAAAAAATAGTCCCCCGACTATTCTTTGACTATTTTTGAATATTCCCCCTGTAGAGGGACACGCCCGACTTAAGATTAGGTCGGACGTGTCCTCCTGCAGGCCCCCTCCGGCGGCCTGGGCCTGGGGGCGATCCGCCGGGGCCCCCCCGCCATGGCAGCGACAAGCAGTGCTCCTGACTGCGGCCTCTCCCCTGGCGCGCCTTCCTCGGGCGCTCCCCGTCCCCCTCCTACTCCCCCTCCCTCCCTCTACCCCCCCCTCTCTCCCCCTCGCCCCCCCTTCCCCCTCCCTCCCTCTCCCCCCCCTCTCCCTCCCTCCCTGGCCCGACGCTGACATCCGGCGATGGGACTTTTGCGATCCGCGACCTCACGCAGGCCGCGGCCGCCTTCCTCCCGGGGGCCGGCTCCGTGTTTGATGGCCCCGAGGCCCGACAACGAGCCCCGGGGACCGAAAAGTCGCACCGTGGGAGGACTGGGCCAGGACGGCTGCGTTCCCGGGCCTCCCGAGGTAGAACCCGGCGCTGCACTGCTCGCACGTGTCCGTGCCGTCGTGGACGCACCGGTGGCAGCCTCCCACAGGGGCCAGGGGGCGAGGGGCCAGGGGACTAGGCGGGGGCGGGGAGAGGCTAGGAGCGGCACGACGGAGGAGGAGGAGCGGCAACGACGCCCTCGTAAGGAGGGTCGATACACGAATTGTCCTTGTCCTTGTCGCTCCGTGTCGCCCCGCTCCGTGTCGCCCCGTACGCGCACGTTCCAAGCTTCTCTGAAGCGAACACAATACGAGGAGGATCACCCGACCCAGAAGCAGAGAGGGATGGGGGGAGGGGCACCGGCGTAGCGGCGGTCGACCGCAGTCTGCATTCGGTATCAGACTTCTGAAACATCTCAGGTCTCAGATGTCTCGAACGACTCGAGTCTCGCCGTCGCCGTCCTCGCCGCCGCTGCTACCGTCGTCGTCTCTCCTCTCCCCTCTCCCCTCTCCCCTCTCTCCTCCTCTCCTCCTCCTCCTCCTCCTCCTCCTCCTCCTCCGCCTCCTCCTCCTCCTCCTCCTCCTCCTCCTCCTCCTCCTTCCTCCTCCTCCTCCTCCGCCTCCTCCTCCTCCTCCCCCTCCTCCTCCTCCTCCTCCTCCTCCTCCTCCTCCTCCTCCTCCTCCTCCTCCTCCTCCTCCTCCTCCTCCTCCTCCTCCTCCCCCTCCCACTCCTCCTCCTCCTCCTCCTCCTCCTCCTCCTCCTCCTCCTCCTCCTCCTCCTCCTCCTCGCCCCTTTGCCCCCTCGGGTATCAGAACACCTCCGAGCCCGGCTGACCGACGGCGCCCCCCGCCCTCCCCGAGGCGGCCTTTGACGCTGCAGGGCCGGCAGATGCCGCGCTCCTGCGCGGGGAAGAAGCGGGGGGCGGGGACGGGGCGAGGAGCAAGAACGAGAGGCAGGGAGGCGGAGAGAGGAGGAGCGGGAACCCAAATCGTGTCGTCAACAGGAGGAGGAGGAGGAGGAGGAGGAGGAGGAAGAGGAGGAGGAGGAGGAGGAGAAGGAGGAGGAGGAGGAGGGAGGAGCAGCAGCAGCAGCAGCAGCAGCGGCAGAACCCGAACCGAGTCGTTCACTGGAGGAGCGATCAGGAGCGTACAGAGCGAGGACAACGCGATTCCAGAAAGGGCCCCACTACGAGCCGAAACCGAATCATCTCATGAATCGTTGCCATTCGGCCTCACGGACCGCCTTCGGATGACCCGAGGGATGAGGATATCTACCCGAATAAATTCTTGCGAGATTATGACGCCCTTTGGGCGTGGGTTCGAAGACTTCAAAGAAATGGCGGGGGTCGGCCGTGTAACTTCTGCCGCACATGCTACAAAAAGCAAGGGGGTAGGCGCGCCAGAGTTGCGACGTGCGAGACGGGAGGATAGCTGTCGAGGATGGCACGAGGAGGCGAGGAGGCGAGGGTACCCTTGGGAAGGCTGCCCATCCTTGCCATGCGGGCTGACTGTACCTACGACCCCGCATCCACTGCTCGGCCATGGCGGCACGACGCGGAGGACACTGGGCCCTGAGACGTCGGACCTGGCCTCCTACAATTTGCACCTGGTACTGACTGCGACGGAAGACTCATCAGAGTATTCGGAAGCGGCCCTCGTGCGGCCCAGGTCCCTCCGAGCCCGGGGACGAGGAAGAAAGAGGGCGACAGGGAGGGAGAGGAGGAGTGGGACGGGAGTCAAGTCAGCCAGGACGAACGAGGCAGCAGGCCCCGCCCTTTCCCACCACCCCTCCCATGGCGCAGGAATCTATGGTGGCACAACTGAACTTTGGCAATGCGTTCCCACCTGGCAAATGGAAAGCGCTCGCACGCGGTCCCGCTTCCGACGACCTGGCGAAGGGGGAAGCAACAACAATATATACATAGATATATACAGATACTACTATTAAGAGTAATGTTTGAAGGCAAAAAAAGCGGACCGCTCACGAGCGGGAGCGGAACTTCCGAAAAGCCTCGCGCAGCCCGGCGAGAGGAGCATATGCGCAGCACCCGCGCGGACGAACGCCTCGCGCTTCCCGGCGAAAGGTCTGCACGGAAAACCCGGGCGAGGACGACGCGTTGCCCCTGTCGCGCGCGGCCCCGCCCTCGATGTCTTGCCCAGGTGGTGCTGAGCACGTGCCGCGCCGAGTGGCGGGGGTCCACTATCAGGGGAACCCCACCCCGCCCTCCCCCTCGGAAATCGTCGGGGGCAGGGGCAGGGTCCGCACGTGGCCCCCAGGGCGCGCGGCCCCGCCCCCGATGCCTTGCCCAGGTGGCGCGGAGCACGTGCCGCGCCGAGTGGCGGGGGGGGTCCACTATCAGGGGGCACGTGCGCCGCGCCCGGGCGGGAGCTCGGCTCACGGGAACATTGGGCGCGGCACCGAGACGAGGGCGGCGTTTCGCCCTTTTCGCGAGCGCTGGTGGCCCCAATCCGCGCACGCCCTGCACTCTGCAACGTGGACTGCAGGGCGTCAGTGTCGAACAGGAATCGACGACTTTGCGTACTCGCCTTGCTGTGGTAAGATGGGACCTCTCCTGGATCCGGTCGCTATCTGCTGGCCAAGGTGGCCTAATCGGACTACCTACGACTACGGACTAGGGATGGGATGGGGAAGACCAAGGAGGGGTTCAGAGAGGGGGGGGAGAAGGGAGGAGGAGGGACGAGGAGGAGCAGGAGGTGTGGTACGGCATGCCAGGGGCGGTGAGACAGCCTTCAAGCCGAAGAAAACGAAAAGACTGACTCCTTGTCCACCACAGTGGCCTCCTCGTTGAGCGCCGTACAAGCTTCTACGGTTGCCTCGCCGCCAGAAAGCATAAGTCATCCTCAATCCCGCCCCCTCGAGGAGGGAGAAAGAGGAAGGAGGGAGGGCCCTGATTGCCGTAGTCATCTGCGTTACACGACAAGCCAATCTCCGTTCAACCTCAACCACAGATGGAGAAATGCCCCAGTCAAAATGACTCGGCACCGTTCTCTTCAGAGTTGGGTGACACCGACGTCATCACAGAAGCAACCTTCCAGCTAGCCTTGCATACGTTTCTACATGCGGAATTCACTTATCGCGGCAGGTCTCAAGGCGTCTGAAACCGTCAATGTGATGGTATGAGGAGCATCCAACGTGTTATCCTGGGTGCCGCAATCATTCCAGATTAACATGAAAACGTTGACTGTCACCATGGAGACAAACACGACACTGCCGAGTCTTGCGAATGGTATGCAACAGCTTCTGAAAGGAAGTGGATCACGGCGAGTGGAAAACGCACCAAACAGCAGCAGTCAGGCCATCTGAGGGGGGGGCATGGAAGAGCTCACACGATAGCTCCGCTTGAAAACAAGCGAATGGCACAGGGACTGCCATGGCAAGAAAGGGAAACGGCCGCAAACGGGCGACCTCGACGCAGTGGAAGTCGCAGTGGATTCCGTTGCCAATCTTCTCCCCCATGATGGGGCACTGCGTGGGGCACTTTCGCCTCCGACATTGTGAGACAAAGAGACGGCAAAGAAGATCGCGATCCGGCTGACGGATGCCATGGAAAGCGAGGGCACGAGAGAGCGCCAGGGAATGTGATGATACAATGACGCCAAAAAGGGCGTTTCCTAATACTTCTGAGCACGTACATGGGCTCCTCCTCCTCCTCCTCCTCCTCCTCCTCCTCCTCCTCCTCCTCTCCTCCTCCTCCTCCTCCTCCTCCTCTCCACATCCACCTTCCACCTCCTCCTCCTCCTCCTCTCCCCTCCTCCTCCTTCTCCTCCCACTCCTCCTTCCTCCTCCTCCTCTCCTCCTCCTCCTCCTCTCCTCCTCCTCCTCCTCCTCCTCCTCCTCCTCCTCCTCCTCCTCCCCTCATCATCATCATCACCATCAGCAGCAGCATCAGCATCAGCATCATCTGCATCATCCCCTGCCTCCTCACCATCTGCATAATCCTCCTCAGCACCGCCATCATCACCATCATCAGCATCAGCAGCATCATCATCATCATCACCAGCAAAATCATCATCACCATCAAAATCACCATCATCATCAGCATCAGCATCATCAATTGCAGCATCAGCGGCATCACCATCATCATCATCAGCACCATCATCATTATCCTCATCCGTGCAACGGTCCCCGACATGTGCTGTTCGTTCCTCCTCGGGCCCGTAGTGCCTGGGACAGGTCGAACCTGTCTCAGTCGTCAGTACTGCGGCACGCGGCGGGGTGCAGCAGCACTCACTGCAGCGCACTGTCGCCAGCGCGGTCGGTTCCCCCCTGGCCCACGCTGACGTTGATTGTATTCCGGCAGCCATGCGACCATGAATCACCACCATCCTGCACCTGACCCGACTCTTTGGCAAAGGCGGTGCAGATTCCCCGCGGGCTGCAGGTGTCCCCCGCACGCCGGCGGCAACGGTACCAGGCAGTAGATGGGCTCGGCCTACCCGTTTAGTGTCACTACGTTGTCTTCCTCTTGCCGCGAGTGCAACCTGGGTGCTGCTCGTGGGTGGAGAAAGCACCTCTGCGCCGTCGCTACCTCGTTGTACTCTTCTCTGCTTTAAACCGGTGTTCAACGTCAGGGTCCCACTCGCTCTGTCGAGGGCGTGGCAGGGCATCGTGGAAATATGCACATTGCCATGACATGTGTTGGCCTCTTGGTGGCTTTGTGGTATCAGCGCTCATTGGTGTTTGTTGGTCCCCCCCGCCGGAGGCACAAACTATGTGGCCATCGCGCTCGTGAGATACAGGCTCATCGTTTTTTTACTTCTGGGCGGCGCCATCACGAATTGTTAGATTGTGGTTTCATGTTCGTGGCTGCAGATTCGTTGTGTCCATGCTCGCGGGCGGCACCTTCGTTGAGATCATGTTCGTCCAAGCATGCACAACTCCTGTGGCACTTTCGCTCGTGAGCATCAATTTCGTTGTGATACGGCCGGATGGTCATCACGCCCGTGGGCAGCAGCTTCGGGGTGTTCACGTTCGTGGGCAGAGGCGTTCACACCCGTAGGCGACAATCTCGCAGCGTGCAAGCTCGTGGGCGGCAGCTTCGTGGTGTTCACGCTCGTGGGCAGCAACTTCGTGGCGTTCATACCCGTAGGCGGCAATTTCGGAGTATTCACGCCCATTGGCGGCACCATCGTGTTCTTCAAATTCGTTGGCGACTGTTTCGTGATGATCACGCTCGTGAGCGGCAGCCATGTGGCGCAGGTGCTCGTGAGCGACGGCATCGCGGGATTCACGACCGTGGGCGTCAGCTTCGTGCTTCTCGCGCCCGTGACGGGCAGTTTCGTTACGTTCCCGCTCGTGGGCGGCAGCTTCGGAGGTGTCGCGATCGTGGGCGACAGCTTCGGGGTGTTCACGCTCGTGGGCGGCAGCTTCGTGGTGTTTACGCTCACGGGCGGCAGCTAAGCAGCCTTCACGCTCGTGACTTGCACTTTCGAAGCGTTCACACCCACGCCCGCGCTCGTGGGCCGCAGCTTCGTGGCGTTCGCGTGCTTCGGTGGCAACTCCGTGGTCACGCTCATGGGCGGTAATGTCGTGGTGTTCAAGCCCGCGGGCGCGACATTCGCGGTGTTCATGTTATGGTCCATCGTTTACTGGGCGGTGACGTTCTCCGGGACACCCGCATCAGAAGATATCCGTCCCCGACATCTCGTGTTGGTTCCACCTCGGGCCCGCAGTGCTTGGGACAGGTCGTTCCTGTTTCACTCGCAGGTGCTGCGGCACGCAACGGGGTGCAGCAACTCTCGCCCCACTGCACTGCGAGGTCCAAGGTGGTGCTGCACGCCAGCGTTGTCAGTTCCCTGTCTGTGCCCAGGTAGACGCTGATTGGTTGTTCTACAGCCATGCGACCATACATCATGCTCCTGATCACGATCACCATCACACTCACAGTCACCACTACAGTCACCATGATCAACATCGTCATCATCATCATCATCATCATCATCATCATCATCATCATCATCATCATCATCATCATAATCATCATCATCATCCACACCATCATCACCAGCATCGTCGTCGTCATCACCATCATCGCCATCACCATCACCAGCATACATTATCATAATCATCATCATGATCATCATCATCATCATCATCATCATCATCATCATCATCATCATCATCAGCTGCAGCATCATCATCTGCATCATCATCTGCATCAGCATCTGTATCAGCATCATGCATCACCAGCATTGCATCATCAGCAGCAGCAGCAACATCATCATCATCATCATCATCATCATCATCATCATCATCATCATCATCATCATCATCATCATCATCATCATCATCATCATCGTGTTCCTCCTCTTCCTACTCATCAGCATCACAGTATCAGCATCCTCTTAATCAGACACAGCATCATCATCACCATCAGTCTCATCATCAGCATCATCACCACCACCATGTTAATCATCATCAGCATCATCAGAATCATCATCATCATCTGCAGCAGCATCATCAGTATCATCAGCATCGTCGTCCTCGTCGTCCTCGTCGTCGTCGCCCTCGTCGACGTCGCCGTCGTCGTAATCATCGTCGCCATCCTCCTTATCAAAATCAGCATAACCCTCTCCTCCTCCGTCCCGTTCTCGCACACCCCACGGGCCCCACTTCCTGGAACGCCCGCGGGGGGGCGAAGCCATATCGATGGGAGGGAACGTTCAACATGGCAGCGAGAGTCCAGATGAGGTCGCGCCAGGAGACCTGGACGGCTCATCCAACCTCTCCCATCGCCATTTTGCCCCCCGATCCTCGATGTCCCCCACCGTGCCCCCCCGATCCTTGATGTTGCCGTCTTTTCTGGCCCCCCCGCCCCTCACTTTGGCCCCCACCAGACCTTGCTCTTGTCCCCTGTCTTGCCCCATCTTGCCCCCTCGATCCTCGATCTTGCCCCCATCTTGGCCCCCCGATCGTCGATCTTGCCACCCGATCCTCGGTCTTGCCCCTGATCATGCCGATCTTGCCTTCCAGCTCCCAGGCCATGCGGAGCACAGCGGCCTTATGAGGCCGAGAATATTGCAATTCCACAAGCCGCCTGTTTTTTGTGCGTCGGCGGCTTCGGAACGAACCCGTCGCAGTCAAGCTTGCACTGGGCTGTCGTGGAGGCGGATTGGGCACCGAGGCGAAACAGCAAAGGCGGGAGGGAGGGCGCGGGCGGGGAGGCCGGGGGGGGGGGCGGGGGAGCCACGCTCAGGACGTGAAGCCCGCGTGCGCGAGCACGGGCGGTGTGCAGGTACAGCAGGTGCACAGCCGAAGCCGCCTGCGCAGAGGAGATCTGGCGGATTGGCTATTCCAGATATTTGTTGATCCGCAGGACGAATGCGCACCTCTTCCGGTCGAAGCTAAGCGGGCCGCACGAAGCTTGATTTAAGCAGAGAAGAGGAGGGATGGCTATTCCAGACATGCTTCTTCCGCTTCGGTGATGGGTTCGCCCATCCCCCGGTCTCAGGAGAAGTCCTCCTCTGGGCCTTGGCGTCCCCCGCCCCCGAAGGGGTCGTGGGAGCGTCCCCCACGCCACACGGGCCAGAACGGCTCCAAAAGGGCACCACGGAGCCCGAGCCGGGAGCGCCCCCACAGAGCCCCGAAACGAGGTGTGCCGGGCTCCAGAAAGGGGACCCCCCCCCCCACGGCTTCAGCCGAGGGCCCCCAGGAAGGCCCCCCCGCAGAGGACCTCAAGAGGGCCCCGAAGGGACCAGGAAGGAGGCCCCCCCCCCCACGGCTTCCGCCGAAGGCCCCCCGGGAGGGCCCCCCCGGGCAGAGGGCCTCAACGAGGGCCCCGAGGGTGCCCCCGACACGTCCGCGAGGGGGCCCCGGCGTGGCTCCCCGGGGCCGCCGGGAGGCTCCCGGGAGTCCCCGAGCGGATCGTTTCGGGGTCTGCTCGTGGCTGACCCCCGCTGGTGCTTGACGGGTGCCCACCCTCGCGGCTTCACGAGTGCTCCCCCGCACACCTTCTCACGACGGATCAGCTGGAGCATAGATCTGGACTTCGGTCGGGCGTGTCCCCCATACAGGGGGAGTTTCAACGAAATACAAAAACTACCCAAAAATACGTCAAAACGGTCAAAAATACTCAAGAAATAGTCCCCAGGCTATTTTTTGACTATTTCTGAATATTCCCCCTGTAGAGGGACAGGCCCGACTTAAATCAAGACGGGCTTGAGAAGGCGCGCGAAGCGTCGACTGTCCCGCGTCGGCGCCTCCTGTCGTGCCGCTCCTGTTCTCGTCCGCATGACTGCTGCCGCTGTTACCACGGCCACCTTTCGGGGGGTCGGCGTCTGTGCTCGGTTTCTGCGAGATCCTGTGGTGGGCCCTGCGGTGTTCTGCCGCGTGTTCGTTTGCAGTGCGCTGCGGTCCGTGGAGTTGCGCTGCATGGGCACTGCTCTCGCGTTCGGTGCGCTGCGTTGCCCTCTCGCTCAGGGGTGCCTGCTTTGCTTCGTGCCGCGGTGCCCTGATACGTACGATGTGCAAGCACCCGTCTCTGTGCCGCTTTGGAACAAGCCGCCAACGAGCTCGGGCGAACGGTCTGAGAGTACAGGGGACGCCACCTGGAGAGATCAAGAGTAGGGGGCCACGTGCGAACCCTACCCCTACCCCCCACGATTTCTGAGGGGGAGGGTGGGGTTCACTTCACTCGGGTTCACTTCGTTCGGGAGCTCCCGAGTGAAGTGAACCCCACCCTCCCCCTCAGAAATCGTGGGGGGTAGGGGTAGGGTTCGCACGTGGCCCCCTAAAGAGGACACAGAGGTGGGTTGTGCAGGGACGCCCCGCGACGGGGGCGACGGCCAGAGAACCTGCGAGGGCTGCGCCGAGCTTCGCGGCCCCACCTGAAGGCCGCCAGCCAGCAACCCTGGGGAAGAGACCGCACGGGCATGCGCAAGGGAAGGGTGGGATGAGGACAATACTGAAAGACACGGACGGGGGAGGATGAAGAAGGCGGGGGGAGGGGAGGCGGGCGGGAGGAATGAGGCAGTAGGGGGGGAAGGGGAAGGGACAGGGAGGCTTCAAGGCTCTCGAGGGCTTGGCCGCATCCTGACGGCACCACTCTGCCGCCGGAAGGGGACAGGAAAACAGCAGCAGCGATCAAGGGGCCGACCAGAAGGCCACGAAAGGCGACCAGTGATGCTAGAAGACCGCCGAGGACCGACCAGGGTTGCGGATGAGAGGGTGGGATGTTTGAACAAGAATGGGAGGTGGTCACGCGCGCATGTTGCGCGGGTAGCACCGTTGTGTCGCATAGAATGAAACGCATGGATTGCACAACATCTAGTGCACCACACAGATGATACCAAACGTCTTACACTTGGCAGGGTGCACCACATAGAGTGCGTTACGTAAATTGCACCACACACATGTGTGTTTTGAGATTTATGTGTATGTGCAAATACACGCATGTTGCATTTCAAAGATTGCACTCCGTGGTTTGCACTACATAGTCAAACCACACATCGTGCACCGCATAGATTGCATCACGAGCTTGCGCGACTCAAGTTGCGCCACATACCTTGCAATCCATAGTGCACCCCATGGGTTGCACCACATGGCTTGCTCCACATAGCTTGTACAGTATAGCTTGAACAGTATACCCTGCACCACGAATTTTGCACCACATAAATTGCTCGATGCTTTGTCTCATGGGTTGAACCATACCGAATGCAACACATGGAATGCACATCACACACATTGCAACCCAAGGGCTGCATATCCATAAATCAAAAGTTTTCCGCTTAGAGTCCACGCTGGCCAATGTTGGAAACTTGTCAGACGGATACGCGCGGCGCTACGGTAAGAGACGCAATTCGAAAACCACCCGCCCTCCATCCGTGAAACTGTTGGGAGCTTCAAGCTTCAAGCTCATGAGCTGTGCGGGAGTCTCTTGTGAGTGAACGCCCAGCCCCGTCCAGTGGTGTGACGAGGGGGCTCTTACAAAGAAAAGGGATAGGGAGAGGGAACATTAGGGAAAATGTAATGAGGTAGGAGGAGGAGGAGGAGGAGGAGGAGGAGGAGAGGAAGGGGGAGAGGAGGGGAGAGGGAGGGGAAAGATGAGAGCAAACCTGAGCGAGCATGCAACTACACAAACTAAACGACTTGATACGAGCGGATTCGCCTCTCACTCCGCGCGTCCACGGGGGCATTCTCGCCACATTCAAGGTATCCTGCCCGCGCGGCTCACCCATCGCCCCCTCCCTTTTCCTCCTCATTCCCCTCGCTCTCTCAACCCTGGGGCCTGCCCGTCCTCCCCGTTGGCCTCCTGCTCACACTGCTTTCCAATATTCCCGCCCCTCCCTCCTCGCACGCAGCCCTTCTTCCCAACATCATGCCTGTCACACTTCCAACGCCAGAGCTCAGGTGCTGCGCCTGGAGGGACGAGGAAGGAAGCCGGGAGATGATGCGGCAAGGAGACTGGGAGGAGAGGAAAGAGATGACGAAAAGGGAGGGAGAGCGAGGGGGAGACTAGCGAGGATGAGAACAGGAGCGGGGAGAGGGAGGTGGCCAAGCTGGACAGGTCGGACGAGTCAGCGGGCGCCGCCCATTCCCGCCCTCCCTCGCACAACGTTAGAAGCAATGGTGGCACAACTTGTTAGAAAGCAACTGACGGAAGCTGTCGGTCGTCCCCATGGCGCCCGATGGTGCGCCCAACCGCGCGCAAAGCGGACATGGTGCACCTCCCTCACATGGCGCTGTTGGTCGCTAGTGGGCGCTATGTCAGCGCTATTTGGCACTCTGTGGCGCTGTTGAGCGCTGTTGGGTGCCATTCGCCGGCATGCATTCATTCCAAGACGAGCGGAAATTTCCATGATTTACTGTCTGGCATGGCGGCGCAAATTGGCATCCGGACTGGAGCGCGCTCCCGTCCATCCGAAGCGCGAATGGGGAGTGTGTGCTGCACTGCCTGGGGGTGTCTGCCAGGCAGACACGCGACGAGAAGTCCATGCGCAGGCGCGCTGTGGCTGGAGCAAGTGCAGCCGTGGAACAGGGGGGCAGTGGTTGCGATGGTGATGGCGAGGCGACGATGAAGAGGTAGCACGCTAGGGAGCGGAGACATGCAGGGGCTGTAGGAAAATCTGCGCAGACCTGGGGGGCCATCAAACCGGCTTGGCCCGCGGTTCAGCCTTGGCGCTGGACCTGTCATTGGACTGACCTCGGCCTGGTAGGCACCACGGCGAGGGCCGACGAAGGTGCAGACCGATTGCCCAGCCACTCCGCCGCCTGCCCCGGTGACAAAAAGCGGCTGTGCTAGATCCACGGCAGCCGAAGTCCCCTGCAACGACAAAGCTCAAGCGGCTCCAAGACGAGCCCCCGCGCAAATCTGTACCATCGCAGGGCCAGCGGAAGCGAGCCCGCGCGCGCGCGCGCGTGAACGAAAACGCCTCGCAACAAACTTCAGGCCGTGTAGGGGGTCGCATTGGGACGATCGGTCCATGCAGGGCCACGTCAAGTTGATCTGTCCCGCAGCAGCGCCGCGAAGAGACTCCGTGCTCGTAGCCGTGAGGGACCGCGCCGAGGCTGTCTGTCCCAGCAGGGTGCCCACTCGGGCGGGGGTGGCAGAGCCATGTGGCTGCACGGCTCCGAGGAGAGCCGTCCTGCCGGCTGCGCGGGAAGTGAGCGTGGGCTGCTGAGGGACACTCCCGCGGGCGGCACAGACAGTCTTCTCTGTGGCAGCGGGGGCGGTCGCACACTGCGCTCGAAAAATTCTCTGGGGGTGTCTCAATAAGCGCAGGGGGGGGACCCCCCCCGACGGGGGTCAACTTCGCCTCGTCGTCGCGCCGCGACGGGGGTCGGAGCGCAGTCGGCGTGCGGTGGCTGCCCGCGACGGGGGTCGATGTGGGGCTGTCGTTAAGAAACTCGGAGGAGGTGGGGCAACTGCTGCGCGAATCGCGCACACGGCAGCGTGGGAAAAAGGCAGGAGGCACGAATGGCAGATCATCGATCACCCCTCGGCGCTCTCGTCGAGTCCCTGGGGTGCCAGCCGAGACAGCGTGAAGGTTCGCATCAAACCCATAACTCCAGGCTGCCAGAAGGACATCGAGGAATGTGGGGAGATGTCGCCATCGCACGGTATGCCTCGTGCTTCTCCAAAGGCCGCGGAAGGGTGCCAGATCGGCCTTGCCCTCGTGAGGCCCCCGACCAGCACCCCAAACATTACCCGGAGAGATGGCCCTCAAGCATTGCCCAGCCCTATATATATATATATATATATATATATATATATAGGGAAAAGACTCCTCGCCGCCGCCGCGACGAGGTTTCGGGTGCCAGTCTAATCCACCGCCGAGAGATCAGGGGGGGGGGGGGCGGGGGCAAAACTGAATACCCTCTGAGCTTGGCCACGTGCGTCCGACACGGCACATGCTGCGGGGCCGGGGGTCGAGGCCTGGGATCTCAAAGCCTGGGCCACCGCCAGCTACAGCTACGCCTCCCGGCCGTCCTGACCGCTACCGAAGCGCGCTGGGTACAGGCGCAGCCGAAAGTAGGAGGAGCAGGGAGGAGGGAGCAGGAGGAGGAGGAGAAGGAGAACTTGAAAGAAGAAGAAGAAGAAGAAGATGATGATGATGATGATGAAGATGATGATGAAGAAGAAGAACAAGAAGACGAACAAGAAGAAGAAGATAGGAGGGGTGGATGAAGAGCAGAAGGCGGAAGAGGACGGGCCAAGCCCTGCAGCAGGAGGAAGAAAAAGAGAACAGCAGGCGGGAAAAAAGGGAAGGACGACGGGGAGGAAGGACGACATGATAAAATACGACGAGGAAGAGGAAGGAAGGGGAAGAGAAAGACGAGAGGTGAGGAGGAGCGTGGAGGAGGAGGGAGGGAGGGATGGAGAACGGGAGAGGGGAGAGGAAGCGCACGGCTCGGACAACGCCTGTCACGCGACGGGGGTGCACGATCCCCTGCTCGCGAGACCCTCTGGCACGAGCGCCGTGGCCGCAGGGGACAAGCGGGGGACCCTGCCCCGAGACCCCGGCGCCGTCCCGCCTGCGGCACGCACGAGGCCCCACCCTTGGAGGCCCCCCCCTGGGGCTCCAGCGGATCGGGCCGCAGGATCGCGCCGACGTCGCCGATGCATCGGCGACGCACCGGCGATGCGCCAGCGACGCGGCGGCCACGCATCGGCGCCGTCGGCATGGAGAAAATCGGGCTCCACATCGAGCTGCATCGGCGATGCGTCGGCGGTGCGGCGCGGTCCCCGAAGCCCCGCCTGCTCGGGACCCGCTCGGGGAGGGGCCCGGGCCCAGCGCTGCACTGCGACGAGGGCACGGGGCATCGCCCGCGACCCGGTGCGGGGGGAGGAGGAGGAGGAGGAGGAGGAGGAGGAGGAGGAGGAGGAGGAGGAGGAGGAGGAGAGGAGGAGGAGGAGAGGAGAGGAGAGGAGGAGGAGGAGGAGGACGAGAAGGAGGAGGAGGAGGAGAGGCGGAGGAGGAGGAGGAGGGGGGCGGAGGAGGGAGGAGGAGGCGCCAGAGGTGCCCACAGCATGGGGCGACGAGCACACGAGCGCCGCTCTTCCCCTGGGGGACCAGCAGGCGAGTTGGGCAGACTGAGGTCAGGCCTGGCGGGAAGCCCTTGGGGCGAATGGAGGAGGGCCACGCCAGCCCCTTCCCCTCACCCCGAGCGCCCCCCCCACCCCGCACACCGCAGCCGGGCCGTGGAATCCCTGTTCCTTCGGCTCCGTCCCCTCTTGTTGCCGGTTCTGGCTCCAATCCTGGAGGGATTTGTTCCCGTTTCTGGAAGCAGTAGCTTTCCACGCCGGTCGGGGGAAGTAGGTAAAAGCATGAAGTGGGAAGGCGGATAAAGCAGATTGGGTTCGGGCCCTCCCAGAGAACCACAAAACACAGCAGAAACAGATCGATTCTTGAAGTAGGAAGGCGCTTGAGGTAAAGTGAGATCTGGGGATCCAAGAATACCTACTTCGACGACCGGCATGTACCGTTTCGCGGTCCAGAGACCGCTTTTTGGGAGGGGCACAGGGACACCAATACCAATAGATTCCCCATATGTTCTCATATTTCCTGGGTTCTCGTCTTCCGCCCCCCCATTTCCCATCTTTTCCCATAGTTCCCTGGGAATCGACGATTCGTTCTGTCGGTGTGTTTTTCCCCCTCCCGATCCTGCAGCGGCAGAAACAGACACAATCCCGCTTCTGGGGCGCAGGCCAAGATATATTCCCATCTTTTCTCATATCTTCTGGGTTTTCGTCTTCCCCCCCCATTTCCCATCGTTTCCTATATCTCCCTGGGGAAAAAACGATTCCTTACGGCGGTGTGTTCTTCCCCCTCCCGATCCTGCAGCGGCCGAAACAGACACGCTGCCGCTCCCGGGGCGCCGGCCCAGGCCGGCGCGCGCGCGCCCCGCAGGGGCGCGCGGCCCCGGCGGGGGCAGAGAGAGGGCGGCAGCGGCGCGGCGACGGCGGCGGCGGGCAGCGACGGGCGGGGCGAGGGCGACCGACGAGCGAAGGCATCGGCACGACAGACGACGCCGACGACGACAAACGACGACGACGACGCCGACGACGACGACGACGACGACGACGACGACGACGACGACGACGACGACGACGACGACGACGACGACGGCGGCGGCGACGGCGGCGGCGGCGGCGGCGACGGCGGCGGCGGCGACGGCGACGGCGGCGGTGGCGGCGGTGGCGGCGGCGGCGACGGCGACGACGGCGACGGCGGCGGCGGCGGCGACGGCGGCGGCGGCGACGACGGCGGCGGCGGTGGCGGCGGCGGCGGCGACGGCGACGGCGACGGCTGGCTGGAGTCGTGCGGCGGGCCAGCGCGGCGCGTCGCTGCGGCTGAGAGCAAGGGGGAGCAAGGAAAGAGGAAACTAAGGAGCAGAAGGAGGAGGGAGACGAGAAGGATGAGGGGTAGGGGAAGGAGTGGAGCACGGGAAGAGGAAACTCTTAGACCCCTTCCCGCTCCTTTGTTCCTCTTGAACCTCGACCTGAGCTTCTCCGAGTCGAGTTCGTCTGGAATCACCTTCATATCCTGGAACTTCTCAGGCAGAACGGATGAGTTGGCGCCAAGAAACCTTCACAAAGGGGAAGGGGGGGAAGGGGAGGAATGGGAGGAAGGACCGCGGAGAAGAATGAGGAAGGGGTTGACCTTCGAAACGGAGGACGAAGGATGGATAGATAGAGTTCGACCAGCGTGACAATCTGCCACCTGCAACTGGCTTCTGGGATGTGCACACCCAAGCACACCGTATAACCGTGCACGCATACGCTTTCGGTGATGCAGCGCCCCCGCCTGCGGACGCGATGGAAATCGGCACCAATCGCTTGAAACTGCAGCGCGCTCCCCCCCACGGCAATTTTCTTCTCTGCTTTTGTCTGCGCTGCTCCGCGAAGGAGAAGCGTTCTGAGACCTTCGAATAAAACCAAGGATTTCGTACAGTATTGGCTGCCAAAGGCAGCACGCGCTGTTTCAAGAGCAGGCCAGACCCCGCACACCACACACTACATCAGACAACAACCGTAAGATTTAGACTATTCGCTGCTCGATGCTCTCAATCGACATGTATGTCCCGAGGCATCGAGACCCGCATCTTCGTTTTCGATCGTACCATTTGGGGGGCATATGCTTGTTTACCTACCACATGTAATTGGCGAGGCCTTGAGAAGCGGAAGAGGGAGAAAAAAAAAAACAAAGGGAGAAAGCGGGGGGGGGGAACAAAAAAAGAGAAGTGAGGGGGCAAGGGGGAGGAAGGGAGGTGAAGTGAGGACGAAGAAAATGGTGCAGGAGGAGGGAGAGAGAAGCAGGAAGATTGGCAGGCGGACCCCAACGGGCGGGTCAGGTAAACAGACCCAACGGGCGGGAGAACTGTAAGAGGAGCTGCACTGGGAGATGTGGTAGGAGCAGCAATAGGAGCTTTAGTAGGACCTGTAGTAACAGCTGGATTGAGAACTGTACTGCTGAGGGTGATAGGAGTCCGAGCAGGAGCTGTAGAAAGAGCTGTCGTAGGAGCTGTGGTAGGAGCTGCTGTAAGACCTGGAGTAAGAGCTGTGAGAAAGGTGTAACACAAGCTGGGCGATGGCAATAACCACAGCTGTAATGGAAGGTGTACTGTGCCGTGGTAGGAGCCACAAGATGAGCTGTACTGCTCGCTGTGAAAAGGAACTGAACTATGAGCTGCACTGGAAAATGTAGCAGGAGCTGTAGTAGGAGCTGAAGTGAGAACTGTTCTACTGGCTTCGACAAGCAACTATAGTATGAGCTGCAATGGAATAAGCAATACGAGTTGTGATAAGAGCTGCAATGGGGTATGTAGTGAGAACTGTACTGGTAAAGCTGCAGCAAAGCCAGAATGGAAACTGCAGTGGGAACGGTGGTAGGGGGCTGTAGTGAAAGCTCAAAACTGTGGTGGAGAGCTGTAGTGAAAAGCTGTAGCAAGAGGACCCCGAGGATCCCCTACATCATCCTGAAGGACCCTGAAGAACCCTGAGGAACCTTCACGACTCCTGGGGAAGCCCAAAGGGGAGGACGCAACTACACACCACAAAGAGCCCCGCGCAGGGGCTCCACAGGAGCCTGGGGGGGAGAACACCAACAGCACCAGGGGCACCGAAAGGGCCTTCGTTGCTGTTGGGGAGAGGTGGGCGGTGCTCCAATGAGCGTTTCCGCCCACATCGACAACAACAAGCCCGTAACATCAGTGTGAGCGACCTTTGCACACTTGTGCAGACTGCTGCACCTCTTTCTCCTCCTCCTCCTCCTCCTCCTCCTCCTCCTCCTCCTCCTCTTCCTCCTCATCCTCCTCCTCCTCCTCATCATCATCATCCTCATCCTCATCCTCATCATCATCATCATCATCATCATCATCATCATCATCATCATCATCATCATCATCATCATCATCACCATCAGCATCATCATCATCATCATCATCATCATCATCATCATCATCATCGTCATCAGCAGCAGCATCAGCATCAGCATCAGCATCAGCAGCATCATCATCGTCATCAGCATCATCATCACCACCATCATCATCATCATCATCATCATCATCATCATCATCATCATCATCATCATCATCATCATCATCATCATCATCATCATCATCATCATCATCATCATCATCCGCCTCCTCTGTCCGTGGATTGAGGCAGCACACGCCAGGGTTGCCACAGAACTGTCTGTCATCTCAGCAGTGGGAGGACGGCGATATAACAGACTCCAGCTTCTTTAGGCGCGCCGCCTCCTCTACCAATTCGCCAGTGCCCGCTCCGCCCACACCAGCTTCCAAGCTACAAGATGCGCCTTGAACACTCACGACTCTGCACCACTCAGGCGGCTCCAGCACGGCCATGAGCCCTCCCCCCGCTGACGGCCCAAAGACCATCCAAGCCAGCCCCGAGACCCCCAAATGGACGCCAGCACGGCATGGCCCCAGGAGGCCAAGAGAGGGCCCCCGAGGGAGCGGAGCCCAAGAAGGTCCCGAGAAGGCCCAGCGTGGAGGAAGACTCGTTGCACAAGCACAGACTTTCGCTCGCAGGTCCGCGCGGACTTCTGGGATCAGCGCCGGGCCTCCCTCCCTGGCGTGCGGAGCGCGCCAGGAACGGTGCCAGGGGCGCCGCCTGGGGGCCACAGCGCAAATCCAAGAATCTGCGCGGAGCTCCGAACGTGTATGCTTACCCGTCGGTCGGAAGAAGTAGGTAGAAAACATGAAGTAGGAAGGCGTTGAAATCCGATTGGGTGTCCGCCCCCCCTAGAGAGGACGGAACAGGGGAGGCCACCCGATCGTTGAAGCGGGAGGGCGCTCGAGAAAGACTGGACTGTGGGAATTCGAGACTGCCTGCTGTCGACGACCGATGGGCATGCCGCCGTCCGATCCGAGCACAGAGCAGTCGCGACCGGAGCCCCAGGCCCCACGCAGCCAGGCTCGGCGAAACGCAGGAGTGACCCCGGGCAAGAGTGACCTTTGGTGCGCGGCTTTTTGGGGGCCGCGGGGGGACCAAAGACAGGCGCGCAAGGCCCTGCTATCGCATCGCGTTCGGCGATCGGGGGGCCCCACTGGGTCCGCACCAAAGGTCACTCCGGCGAAAGGTCACTCTTACATCTAGTCGACAGGCTCCTCTGGAGCTCCCCAGACCGGGCCCGCAGGCGCCCGCCCGACCCGAGGCAGGCTGTCAGATGTCACCTGCGCCACGGCCCCAGACCAACTCGCTCTGCGCAAAGTCACGACGGGAGCGCTGCTGCTCCCTCCGTACTGAGAGACCACCTCCCAGGATTGATGTCGAGCACCCAGTACAGCATCGGAACGGTGCCGAACGAGCATCGCCTCCCAGGGCCCGACACGCGAAAACCTTCCAGTTTCGGTACTCGAAATTCCTTCTGGCGGTCAAGGCTAAAGTAGGTTGGAACATCATAAGGCGGGAGGTTCTTGCCGATTCTCGGCCACTGGAGGCCCTCGCCAGGCCCTGGGACGGTCAAAAACCGACTCGGGATGAAAAAACAGTTCCTGGACGGGGGTTCAAAAAATCTGTGGCCCCACGCTGCGTACAAAAAAACGACATCGCATGTCTGGGAAGTCAGGATGGGCAACGGCCAGACTGGTGGATATAGGAGAATGGTACAAGTTAGGAAGAGAGAGAGAGAGAGAGAGATGGAAAGAGGTGAGCAAGCTCAACGAAACTCGGTGGCATAACGAACCGCGAAGTGGGCGTCCTGGACCCGCGCAGGCTGCTCAGGCGGGGGAGCAGGCTGGACCGAGTCGTGGACTCAGACGCCGTGCTGCTGCGTTGCTGCACTGGTGACTACCTACCAGACCACCCCCACCCAACCCGAAGACCCGAATTTCGGGTTCGGGGGGGGGACGGGCTTCATGTGTTTTTTACATGTTCCCCGACCCCCCCCATCTGAAAATGGAGGGCAAATTGAGGCCTTCGGGTTGGGTCGGGGTGGTTTGGTGGGTGGTGAACTGGCGCGGTGTCGAGGTCTGCCGCATGCAGCTCACTATCTGAATATGCTCGCCAATCCTCACCGACATCCGCCTGTGCCAGCACGCTCCCAG
Organism: Prorocentrum cordatum; assembly: GCA_963575745.1. Taxonomy (NCBI): domain Eukaryota; class Dinophyceae; order Prorocentrales; family Prorocentraceae; genus Prorocentrum; species Prorocentrum cordatum. The sequence continues at coordinate 361,552 of CAUYUJ010014730.1, read as the reverse complement.
CCACCTCCGCGCAGCATCGAGAAAAAGTAAGCGAGGCACCAGTACGCCCCAGAGCCAACGAAGATGGAGTCTCCGATACCTGGCTTCGCAAGCACTCGAGTCGAATGACGACGACTGCGCCGCGATCGGCAATCAATACATCGCCCAATCGCAAGCACACTGCCAACTTACAACATACATCATCAATTCACGCACCTGCCCCGAATTTTGCACAAGACGTTAAACACACCGTCTGAGACGTATGTCACGTCGTGCAAGCAGGCATTATGGAAGGTTGCTGATGGCTAAAGCGTACGGTCGATCGGAATCCCACCCCTTCCCCCGTCCTCCTCCTCCTCCTCCCCGTCCTCCTCTCCCTTCTCCTCCTTCTCCTCCTCCTCCTCCTCTCCCTCCTCCTCATCCTCCTCCTCCTCCTCCTCCTCCTCCTCCCTTGAAGACCGTCTCCCATGAAGACCGTCTCCCGCGCCCCTCCTGGGATCAGTTCTGTCCAGAACTTCGAGGCGGATCCAGCCGTGGCCGCGAGGACGCCGAGCCAGACAGGTTCACATACAGCAAGTGCGGCCCTGGATCCTGGATCCTCCTCCACCTCCACCCTCCATCCTCAACCCCCTCTCCCTCTCTCAACATCAAGCTCTGTGATCCATCCACCTTCAAGCTTCGAGATACAAAAGTGCGAAAACTTCTCAAGCGAAACGCCCAGCCCACCCGACCGATACGCATCATGGCCACACGAAGAGGAGCTGTCTACGAGGACAAGAGGGCAAACGGGCGGAGGAGCGAGAGAGCAGAGAAGGAGGAGGACGAGGACGGCAGCGAGGACGAGGACGGGGGAGGGGAGCTGCTCGCCCCGTCCAGAGGCACACGCTCGAGGGCCGAGACCCACGGCTCGAGAACTGAGCGTTGGGCACGCTTTTGAAGATGATCATGCCTCCGGAGCTCCCTGCATGGACCTCCGGAGGCCTCCGAGGACCTCCAGAGGCCTCCACGGCCATCAGGCCCTCGGGTGATGCGCGCGACGTCTCGCAGTTTG
>CAUYUJ010014730.1:318022-355522 GCA_963575745.1 Prorocentrum cordatum | reverse complement strand
TGCTCGTCTCTTGACCTGTCTCGGGCACGCCTCCGGCGTGCGCGTGGAGCGTTGTATCGAATACGTTCAAGACTTTTCCACTTCTGCTTGGGGCATATCACGTGGCGACGTGAAAGGCGAGGTGGCGTAACCGTCATCGCTAATAACGATGACGGTGACGCCACCCCGCCTTCGCTGTCGTGGCGTCGGCGTTGCGGCCGCGACTGCCGATGCGGATTGTCAGACAGCACGTCGAAATTCGGAGGGCGTGATTGCGTCGATGCGGACATGTTAGTCGTGCGGCGCGGCTCGCGAACTATCATCCGGAGCATCAGTTGCTGAATGTTATGTAGCTGCTGTTCCAGCTCTTTCGTCGTGGACCACGCTTCGTATCCATCGGTTCCACGAAGCAGTCTGAGCAGGCCATTGATAGAGTAGTGGCTGCCTGCGAGCTCCGTCTCCAGCGCATGGAATCCAACCAGCCCTTTAGGGCGTGAGTGGTTTAGAGCGATTCCTCTTCCACCCGTCTTCCCCTTCGGGGAGGGACCTGGACGGGGGGTTCGCGACCCATTGGAGCGTCCAGAAGGCCTCGGCGAGAAGGCAGAAATCAGTGATCTTCCTCCAGTGTTGGGCCCACTTGGGCCTCTCAGGGGGGGGGGCCTAATATGGTACATCACTTTCTTTGGTCGAATTCCTAAAAAATGGCTCCAAGATGGCCCCCAAGGCTCCCAAGGATCCCCTAAGAGGGCCCCAAGATGTGCCCAGGGGGCCCCCCAAAAGATGCACCCAAACAGCTCCCAAGAGACCCCCAAGAGGCTCCCAAGCGACCCCCAAGAGGCACCCCACACGCTCCAGGATGCCCCCACGACCGCCAGGAGGGCCCCAAGAGTACCCCAAGAAGCTCTCAAGGAACATCCGAAGAGACTCCCAGAGGCATCCAAAAGGCCTATGGCCATTATGCTCACTCCTCCTCCTCCTCCTCCTCCTGCTCCTCCTCCTCCTCCTCCTCCTCTTCCTCCTCCTCCTCCTCCTCCTCTTCCTCCTCCTCCTCCTTCTCATCCGCTTGTTCCTCCTGCTACCTCATCCCTTTTCCCCGTCCCCCTTCCGATCCCCCTCCACCTCCCCCTCTCCCTCCTCCTCCTCCAATTCCTCCTCCTCCTCCGATTCCTCCTCTATCCTCCCCCTCTTGGGGTACGACGGCTTCCCCGGCCCGCTATGTCACTGCATGGTCATCCGTATCAATGATCAGGGCAACTCGCCTGGGAATCGTTTCTGGATGGGCTGGTTGGCGTGCGCGAAGCGTTTAGAATTTGCGCCATGCCGTGGCGATGCGATTCCCGATGTCTGCCGGATGGATGTTCTCGAACTGCGCCTTCCTTCCCGAGTATCAAGCGTTCTGATAGGGTGAAGTTTTGATATACGCACGCCGTGGACATCAACATGTGCTGGTGGTCGTCGTGCTCTGGATGGCCGTGTCCGTTGTGAAGCATAGTTGTCTTGCGCGGATGGAGACAAGCCCGACCTTGTCCGATTCTGTGCTCAAGCTTCCAAGCACTCCGCAGTCGAGCGTCCCCGAAGCAAGAACCATGTCATCCACGAGGCGAAGTTTCGTGAGGCGGTCATTGGTGTGCGTCTCGAATCCGACGTCTATGCTCCCAGAAGCGCTATTGCAAAAAAGTCCCCCGTGCCCTGTTTCATCCCGCGTCGGACTTCGGAGGCCCGGCTGCTGCGGTCGGTCCTGCCAGAGGCAGCTCGGTGGCAAGAAAGTTTCGACTGCAGTCGTGTGTACGCCGTCAGTGCGCCTTGCTCCGTAATCGCTTCCCAATGCTGATGTGCATCACACTGTCGAATACCTCCTGGAAGTCGACTGCCGCTACGCAACGTGGGATCCTCCATTCGTCTGCTGTCTCTTGTATGGTCATCGTACTCAATCAATAATCCACCTGCAACGATCCTGGACGGGCCCATCCTGGTCCCAGGATTGGTGGATGTGCATCCTTCACCCGCCAAGCCAGCAGAAAAGGTAGCCTGGCGAAGGACCAAACCCAGTGCAGCTGCGGGTAGCGAAGGATACGGCCCTCACCTCCTCGGCCGTCATCCTGATGGTCGCGCTCCTCCTGATGATCCTCCTCCTCCTCCTCCTCCTCCTCCTCCTCCTCCTCCTCCTCCTCCTCCTGCTCCTCCCTCCTCCTCCTCCTCCTCCTCCTCCTCCTCCTCCTCCTCCTCCTCCTCCTCCTCCTCCTCCTCCTCATCATCTCATCATCATCATCATCATCATCATCATCATCATCATCATCATCATCATCATCATCATCATCATCATCATCATCATCATCATCATCATCATCATCATCATCATCATCATCATCATCATCATCATCATCATCATCATCATCATCATCATCATCAGCATCATCATCATCATCATCATCATCATCATCATCATCATCATCTCATCATCATCATCATCATCATCCTCATCATCATCATCATCATCCTCAGCATCATCATCATCCTCATCATCATCATCATCATCATCGTCATCATCATCATCATCATCATCGTCAGCATCATCATCACCATCGTCATCGTCATCATCATCATCATCATCATCAGCAGCATCATCATCATCATCATCATCATCATCATCAGCATCGTCATCATCATTAACATCACCAGCATCATCATCATCATTATTATTATCATCATCATCATCATCATCATACTCACATCGTCATCGTCATCATCACTATCATCATCATCATCATCATCAGCATCATCATAGTCATCATCAGCAGCACCACCATCACCATAACCATCATCATTAATATCATCAGCATCATAATCACAAACATCAGCAGCATCACCATCATCAGCATCATCAGCATCATCATCCTCATCATCCTCCTCCTCCTCCTTACCATCAGCATCATCATCATCCAACCACCACCGTCACCACCACCACCACCATCACCATCATCATCACCATCAGCATCAGCATCATCAGAAGCATCAGCATCATCATCCACATCGTCGTCATCGCCATCATCATCGTCATCATCATCACCATCGTCAGCATCATCATCACCATCATCATCATCATAATCATAATTGTCATGATCATCAAAATTACCAACATCACAACATCACCATCATCATCATCATCATCGTCGTCGTCCTCCTCCTCCTCCTCATCTGTCTCCTCAACCTCCTCCGCCTCCTACTCTTCCTGCGAATTTGTTTCTCCTCACCCGCATGATCGTGGTCCTCATCATCATCATCATCATCATCATCATCATCATCATCATCATCACCATCATCATCATCATCATCATCATCATCATCAGCATCATCACCATCATCATCAGCGTCATCATCATCCTCACCAACATCGGCATCATCATCATCATCATCATCATCATCATCATCATCATCATCTTCATCATCTTCATCATCAGCATCCTCCTCCTCCTCCTCCTCCTCCTCCTCCTCCTCCTCCTCCCCCTCCCCCTCCCCCTCCTCCAAATCCCAAACCATAAACTCCACCCAGGGCCGTTTGGCCCGTATCCCACCCCTCTATTGGGCGGCAAGCGCCCTTTATTAACACCTCGCAAGTAGACTACCTCCTGGCTGACAGGAATACTGGGTTGTGCCAAGGGTGAGGTTCGGTTTGGCGTCAGCCAAGGCCCACGAAGGCCTTATCTATCCTTCAAGATGCGGCACCGCGCACTGGACTCACCACGCCCGCTTGGGTGCTCCACGTGAGAGACGTATAACCCTAAAAGTACAAACCTAAAGGCCTGTGAGGCGCCCCTGGTGCCCCGCTGGCCGTTTTCAGTACAATGACATTCACCGTGAGGCGCCCCTGGGGCCCTCTGGGCCCCCCCCCCCACCCCCAATTCACCGTGAGGCGCCCCTGGGGCCCCCTGGGCCACCCCGAATTCACCGTGAGGCGCGCCTGGGCCACCCGAGTTCACCGTGAAGCGCACTTGGGGCCCCCTGGGGCCCCCCCGAATTCACCGTGAGGCGCCCTTGGGGGCCCCTGGGGCCCCACGGGCCGTTTTCAGTCTCACCGAATTCACCGTGAGGCCACCCCTGGGCTCCTCCCTGGGAACCCCAGGAGGCCCCTGGAGGAAGCCCCAGGGAGCCCCAGGAGGCCCAGGAGGCCCCAGGAAGCTGCAGGAGGCCCCAGGAGGCTTCAGGCAACCCCAAAGGGCCCTGGAAGCTCCAGGAGGCCCCAGGAGGCCCCAGGAGACACCAAAACGTCCACCTAATTCACAATGAACTTGCCTTTGGTGCCCCACGGGCCGTTTTCACTCTCACCGAATTCACCGTGAAGCCATCCCTGGGTTCCCCCCAGGAAGCACCAGGATGCCTCGGGAGGCCTTGGAAGCACCAAGAAGCCTCAGGAAGCTGCACGAGGACTCAGGGGGCCTTAAGAAGTCCTTTGAAACTTCAGGAGGCCTCAAGCGACCCTGAATTCGGTCTGTAAAACAAACGTAAACCCGATTAGAGTGGAGCCGTAAACCCTAATAGAAAAAACCGTGGGTGGACACCCGCCCCATTCGGGTGCGGGGTGGGAATGTGAGATGGTGGAAATGGCCCCGTAGACGCTACATGACGAAGCTCAACACGATTCCACTGCCACACGAACACACCACCCCCATTCCACTTTATGGGTGGGGGTGGACCTCTAACGGCTGATGATCAGCAGGCGCAGATGTGAAAACCTTAAGAACTAAGAGTGTGTAAACATTCAAACCCTCAAATGCCTTACGCCGCCTTTCAATCGCCCCCTTATGCGCCCCCCCCCCGCATTTTGGCACACCCCTCACGCAAATCCTTGCCCTCGGAGTGCCGGGGATGGTGTTTTGAGAGATTTTGCAAATCCCGGAGCGCGCCCCTTACGCAGATCCTTGCAATCCGGGGCATGCATCGCCAAGGCGTCGGTAAGTTGCTGCGGGGAGCAATTCGTTTTTGTCGCTTCGCGCGCGCGCGTCGCATCGCCATTGCAACGGCCTTCGCGAACCGCGCCGCAGTGCTAAGAATGCGAACTGGGGATCCGCCTACTCGCGGCAACGAGCTATCCCGCGCTCGTTGCGCAGCCACTCCATGCAATCTCACCGCCGCTGGGCGGCGTCCTTGCGACGCACAAGGCCTCGCGTAAATATACGTTGTTCTTCACATCGCGTCGTCGCGCGCGCGTGCCGCATCGCCCGCCGTTTCAGCGGTTTCCCAGAAGACTTTGCGCGATTGTCGTCGTCATCGTCGTTTTGAGATCAATATCGTCGTCTTCGTCATCGGTATCGTCGTCGTCGGTTTGAGATGAATATGTTTTGGGTCATGGGTGGGTGGGACACGTCCAACAAGCTTCAAGTTTGGGCTAGTGGACCCTAAACCCTAGATCCGTTTGCAGGGCGTGCCGAGGTGAGCTGGGGGGGGTGCGCAAATGAACGTGAACGCCCTCCCTGGGGCCGCAGGTGGAGTTCCCTATAGGGCCGGCCCCCGCGTGAAAGGCGTGCCGACATGGACGGAGGGAACACGCGTGAACGCTATCACTGGGGCCAAGATCTGGCCCCCTACTGGGCGCGCCGATATCGGGCGAAATGCGTAGGAGGTGCGAGAAGGAGGGGGAGGAGGAAGAGCAAGCGCCGTGGCAACATGCGCGGCGGTGCGGACTCAAAACGAAGGCACACCGCGGGAAACCTGACCAAACAAGAACGGGAAGAGCCGCCTGTCTGGACTCGCGTCCGCGCGCGAAAGATATGCACTCGAAGCGACACGAACGCACGTGGCGCGCAATCGCTGAGCTCCCCTGGATATTCAAGCGGTTGCCAATGGCAGTTTTCGTTTAGTGGTTGCCTGCGGTTGTTTTGGTCTAGTCTTGCGCGTGGCCTGTGTACGTCTGTGTACGTATGCGCGTGTGTTTCTGCGCGCGCTCGTTCCAACCTTGCCCATTCGTGGCACCTGCTCCCCCACGCGGCTCTGCCCGGCCGCCGCCAGGCTGCTTTCCCCCCACAATTGCTGCCCGGCGCCGCGGCTGGCCCCCCCCCCGGCGTCCGCCCCGCCGCAGCCGGGACTTGCCTGAGCGGGCCCGGCTTCCCTTTTCCTGTCGCGACGGGGTCTCCTCCTCTCCTCACGCGCACTGCGGTCCAAGTCGCATGTAGCGCGCCCCACTGATGCCCGATCGCCGAAGCCGTAGCCTCTGCCCAGCCGCCGACGCAAAAAGTGTGCGCGCGCGTGCGCGTGCGCGCCTGCGCGCGCGGCTGCGCGCGCGCACGCGCGTGCGCGCGCGTGTTCAGAGCGTGCGCGGGGCGGGCGGGAGGGGGGTGCATGGCGCGCGCGCGGCGTGTGTGCCGGGCGGGAGGGAGGAGGGGAATGGTCCGTGCGTGCGTTTATGGCATGCGCGCGTGCGTTATGGTCTGCATGTGTTGTGTACGCGGGTACCCATGTACTGGGGGTGCGTTGTGTGTTACGTGCGTCGCATGCGCTGCGTGTTGTGCGTTGTGTACGGTGACGATGGTGTTGATGGTGACGACAACGATGATTATGATAGCGATGATGAAGCTGACGGCATTCACGATGGCGCTGTTTGCGATGGTGATCATGTTAATGGTGACGCTGATGATGATCGTGGTGACTATGGTGAGGATGGTGAAGATGAAGATGGTGATGATGATGACGCCCATGATGATGATGCTGATGATGATAACGGTGATGATAACGATTGCAATGATGATTGTTTCCCTCTCCAGGCTCGGCAAAGACGCAAACGCAATGCGAATTACAAGAACCGCGGCTGAGCTGCAGGTAGATGGACCGACGGGCGCAACGGCGGGTGAAACCAGCGCAAGACTACGGGCGCAAACGAAATCGAACCAACTCTTGCAATCGCAAATTGGGCGCCAAGGAAGACCTGCAGCCCGAAGCCAGCCGGAGCCAGCAAGCAGGCCGGCAGTAGGGAGGGGAGGCGCGGAGGAAAAAAGAAAGCGATCGATCGATCACAGCTGCTAGGCTAGCCACCCGAGAGACAGGCGGGCGACCAGGAAAGCAGCAAGCGGGGCGGCACACATAGCCTCGAACACCATCGAGAAACTCGCGCGCGCGGGTACAAAGAAAACGAAAGCGGGCGCGCCCGTGCCCAGCACCGGTAGCTGGGTTAACCCTTCTGGCGGGCCCACGGAGTCCGCTGGAACCCTGCCCCGAGAGAGCGCGAAAGAGGGGCGGGCAGCGGGGGGCCTCTCCACCAGGTCGGAACATGCAACGGAAGCAAAAGAGGCGAGAGAGGCAACAGAGGCAAAAGACGCGGGCGGCCCAAGACCAAATTTCAGACCATAAACTCCAGGAAACGTGAAACGGCCGAAACAAAAATTAAAACACTAAAACTCACAAACCTTCCACCAGGGCACGGGCCGAGAGGAGCAGGAGAGGCGAGAGGGCAGACGGCGGCGGCACGCACGACGGCGGTAGCCAGCGGCAGCAGCAGGACAAGGGGGACGGCAGCGAGGAAGGAGAGAGAACAAACAAGGCCCACAAAGCGTCCCTGGGAGACAATCATCTCTGCACAAAGAGCCTCGACCAGCATCGAGAACCTCGCGCCTGCGGAAGGGCCGACTGGCCTAACCCCTGATGGCTTTTCCAGCCGCACGAATGGGAGGGTGCCGTTGCATCAGGAGCCGCAAACGGCCCTCAAAGACCAACGCAGGCGATGCTCCCCTGGGCACGGCAGCGGCTCTCAGTTGTGAGTGGGCGTGGGCGAAACAGTCAAGCAACGTGCACAGTACCAAGTCTCTGGGCTTGACGGGCGCTCGACCGTCTACACAGCAGAGAACTGGGAATGGGTCGGCGAAATCGAGCGGGAAGAGGGGAGCAGCCCAAGACGAAAAGAGCTCCAGGACTTTCGGGCAGCGCAGGCAGCGGCACTGGTCATCTGCGGCCCCCAGGCAACCGAAAGCACAGGGTTCTGGCTGGGCGTGAAAACGGGCCGACGCCCAAAGTCCCCGACAGAGAACCCGCAGGACGGCAACCACTAAAAACATCGAAGCTGCATTACAGACAGCGCGCATACGTCTAGCAAAGGGAGGAAACCAAACAGAGGCAGGCGAGGGGAGGGCATCCACTTCAGAACACGTCGCTCGATGTCGTCTCGAAGAGGGTCGGGACCAACGTCTGCACGGAGAGACGACGCCAACTTCGCGTGGGAGACCAAGAAAGGTGCCGTTGGGTTAATCGCTCGAGCCCGAGGGAGATGCTTGGCATAGTTCTCGGCCATAAACGACAGAAATGAGTTAGCGAACCAACCACGAGATAGCCGAAACGGATGCAAGCCATTGGAGTTATGCACAATCCCGTCTAGGCGCTTCTGGTACCGACCCCATGTCTCTGAGCCCTGTGCTGTTCTGAACGCTGCAGCTTGGGATACATGAGATAGAGCCATACATTGAGCGTTGCACCCTGCATGCCTGGGAGACTTCGCCATTCCTGCAATGAAACGGTACCTCGGACCGGCATGAAAGATCTGAAGAGCCCGTTCTTCCGTCTGCAGCAGTTGGGGGGTCGGCCTATGAAACTGCAAAACGAAGCCCAGCACTGAAACAGCCCGAACATTGTAGGCAACAGTAGACTCAGCTAGCCCAGCAACCACCAGACGGATTTTGCAGACCCGGCGGAAGAAATTATCCAGCTGCGTGGGAAACGAGTGAAGGTGAGCATCGGGGCCAACACTAATCCCAAGGTACCTGCACCACGTGAGCACAGAGAACCGCTCGCAGCCTCGTCCCAGAGATAGGAGCAGTTGAAAGAAATTCTGAACTTGATGCGGGCGGACCACTAGTATACTGCATTTCCCAAAGTGCAACTCAAGCCCGATAGCCAGCTATAAGACAGCGCTTAGCAAAGAGCGGAGCAGAATCGGTGAAGATATTGGCCAGCCAGAACCTCAAGTCGTCGGCATATCCTGAAAGCCTGAAACCTAAGGGACGTGTGGCATTCAGCCAACGACACACTGGGTCAAGGGAGAGGGCAAACAGGAGCATTAATGCGGGGCACCCCTGGCGAACGCCGCGCCCAACCGAGAACTGGGCCAACACAACACCACAGAAGTGGGCAAGGGCGGTGTTATCCTCATATAGGTTTGAAGAGAATTTCACGACCCACCTCGGAATGCACATCTTACTAAGGACAAAGAGCTACCATTGGATCCTCAACCTCGGGAACGCGGCACGAAAATCAGTAAAGAGCTGTGCTGTTTTGTCTTGCCCCTCAAGGTATGCGCAAACCCCATCTCCTTCACACTCGATGATGCTATCCAATATCGAGCGACCAGAGACACCACCAGTCTGACTGTCTAAGATAGAGCGCTGACCAAGCAGAGAGAGAGGCCGAGCAATAGCAGAGGTGACCAACTTGCAGTCCGTGCAACCCATGGAGAGCGGACGAGTACTGGATGGCTTTCTAGCAGGCACCGCCGATGCATCAGTGGGGTGATCCCCTTTAGCCAGGAAGATCATGAGCATCCGATGGAAGTTGGCAGGATGGGGAACATCAGGGTGAGAGATGCAATGCCGATAGAACAGGCAAAGCTTCTCCTGAGCTCCTGGAATCTTCCAACAGCTATATGGTATCCCATCGACACCCGACAGAATCCCCCGTGGCGTTCACCAGAGCGGCAAACGCTTCTTGATCCAGGATCCACTCCAGGTCAGGGTAGACGTCCGAAGCCTTCTAATGATGATTCTGATAATGATAATGATGATGATGATGCTGATGATGATGATTGTCATGATGGTGATGCTGGTGGTTATGGTGATGTTGAGGTGCTTCGTGGGGCGCTTTTGAGAGATCTGAATGATGTCTTAGGCGAGAGCTCCGCTTCTTAGTATCGCGACGATTTCGCAAGCGATTGCGAAATCTCCATGTTGCAGTGATATCTCGAGCGCCAACTTCGCTTTTTAACGATAAGACGTCTTGGACCAACTCCTTCAACATCTCAATGCTTTGGAGAATGTCTCAGGCAGAACGGCCGTGTTGGGGGGGGGACGCCGCCGAGCGAACAATTTTTGAAACCCGCGAGCCAGATGTTCTTCGCCTCTACTTGTTCATATTTTCCTTACTCGGCATGGCCTAACAAACTCCCAACACCATCTCGTTCCGAGAAGGCGCTTCCCGTAATCCGCCGAGCGAAAATCCTCGTACCCGCGAGCCAGTTGTCCCTCGCGTCTTACTTCTTCATGTGCAGACTACTCCTCGGCATGGCCTAACAAACTCTCACCACCTTCTCCTTCCGAGAAGGCGCCTCCCGTCATCCGCCGACCCCCGCCTGCCGGGGGTGAAAAGCCGTGGGACAGTTGGCTGCCCTCTCCCCTTCAACCAGAGCCCCACGAGGGCCTCCAGAAGCAAAAATCACTCATTCTGCGCAGGTTTCGAGCTGACTTTCGCTTTCGGGCGTCTGCAAGCCCAAAACGGCGCGAGAGGCCCCCCAGGCTGGCCCAGGACGGCCCAAGACGCCAGCAGAAGGGTCCACGGACGCCCAAGAGGGCCCCCAGACGGCCCAAGAGGCCCCCGAGACAGCAACGAAAATCTGGAAAGCGCCAAGAGGGGCCCAAGGGAGGCCCAACAAAGGGAACCCGCAGGGACCCCGGGAGCCCTCCCGCACAGGACGGCCCCGAGGCCCCCCGGCATGACCCCCAGCAGCCCCCGGGAGGGCCCCCGGAAGGGCCCCCGGAAGGGCCCCCGGAGCCTCGAAGCAGCTCCAGGAGGCCGCCCCCTGGGCCTCCAAGGGGCCCCACAGGTGCCCAGCCGCGGGCACGGAGGCATTTGGAGTCCCGCAACGGTGCGGTGACGGACCGTGCGGTGGCCTCAAAAGCCCCCAAGACCTCACCGCACGGTCCGTCGCCGCGCGGTCTTGGGACCCCGGAGGCCCCTGTCGCCCGGGGCATCCTCGGAGAACGACCCGAGTCCCAAAGCCGTGCGGTGACCCCGAATCCCCACCAACTCACCGCACGGTGCGGTCACCACCCCGCCTGGGCGCCCCCGAAGGAAGGGGAGGACGAGCCCGCAACGCCGGCACGCGGGCAACCACGTTCGCGCCGCGGGCGCGGCAGGAGCACCCCCAACGCTCGCTCGGGCAAGCCCGGGGACGGCACTGCGAGTTGCCCGGACGCAAGTGGACGCAAGGGGAGGAGGAGGAGGAGGAGGAGGAGGAGGAGGAGGAGGACAAGGAAGGAGGAGGGGAGGAAGGAGGAGGAAGAGAGGAACGGCCGCGCGAGGAGGGGGAGGAACTCATGTGCTCACGCAGCGAGGACCGCAGCCGCAGGCAGCAGCACGGGGAGCGGCCAACGGCGCACGCGAGAGAGATCGGCGGCGGCACGTGCCCTCCTCTGGGGGGTGCGGCGGGATGGCGTGTGGAGCCTCCAGAGCAGAACGGGGGGAGACAGGAGAGCGACGTCCCTCCTCCCGCCGTCTCCCCCTCCCGCTGCTGCCCCGCGGCCCTCCAACCCATCGCTGCGTCCAGCCTCTGCGCTGGGAGAAAGAGAGGGACCGAGGCGGAGGAGGAGGAGGAGGAGGAGGAGGAGGAGGCGGAGGAGGAGGGGAGGAGGGGAAGGACCGGTGGCAGCACGAGGCAGGAACAACGGAGGGGAGGGGCGGGGGGGAGGGAGGGAGGGAGGGAGGGAGGACACGTGACGAGGATGAGCCGGGGAGGGAGGGACTTCGGCCAATCCCCGCCCACCTGGTGCATGCAGCTTCGGCAGCCACTTTCTCAGGCGTTCGGCCTGGGCCGACGGGAGCGGCGGCAGGCCCGAAGACGGGGCGCAAACCGAGGCAGTCGACCTCAAATGGTGGCGGCGGCGAGAGGACCACGCCCGCGACGACGACGAGGACAACGACGGCCACAACGGCGAGGAGGAGAACGACGACCACGAAGACGGCCAGGTCCCCAAAAACACCCATATACTTCAACCTCATCGTGAGCAATCGAGCAATCGAAGTGCTGCGAAGTCCCGCTAAGACTGCCCCAAGTGGACGACTGCGATCACGACTGCAGCCGCGACTGCGATTACGACAGCAAAATCGCGACTACGATCACGATTGCAATCACGATTACAACCACGATTACAATCACGACTACAACCAATCATTACTATTGCAATGCCCACGAGAAGATGCTCACAAATCCTCTCGCGTGTAGGGTAGCCCAGAACGCATTGTTCCCTGGGAGAAAGAACGCCCACAACATTATGCAGTCCGACCAGCGTTGAAGGGAAAAATAACACCCGACGCGACGACGACGATAACGATGACGGGGAGGAGGAGGGGCGGGTTCATTCCCCGCCAAGGGAAGCGGGAGGGGTGGACGCAGAACTAAAGACTCCTTGAAATTACGCAGGGACGACCTGGCTCGGAGGGACGGCATCGACCCGGCCGGAATCGACGATGCATCGCCGATCGATCAGCGCCAGGTCCCCGAGAACGAAACCGCACGCTCCTGGGCGGGGTGTGCCATCGGGCCCCCGTGGGCGAGGAATGGGCGACTGGGGGGGGGGGGCGCTGCGCTCCACCCAGAGCTGATCCCCCCCAATTGAAGGGGCCCTGGGACACACAAATAAATACACACAAATACAACTATTCCCCATGTTTTCCTATGTTTGGGGTTTTTTGTCTTCCCCCCCACTTCCCATATTTTCCCATATTTTCTGGGGAGTCGACGATTAATTGTGCCTGTGTGTTTCTTTCCCTCCTGACCAATGTCAGGTCGGGGTTGTCGAATAGGGGGTTCGCAAATCCTCGTCACGTTCGCGGGCTCCTAGGAAGCACGGCGGAGTTGGGAGTACGCACACCCAGCCAAGACTAGGACTTGAACCGTAAGGCTTAGAGCCTCAAGGTATGGGGCTAGATGTTGGCGCCTAGGGCTCAGGGCTTGAAACCTGGGATTCTGGCGTGCAGGATTAGAGCTTTCGGCTTACAGCTTAGGGTGTAAGGCTCAAGGCCCAGGGCTTAGGGCTTAGAACTTAAGCCTTAGGGGCTAGAGCTTAGGGATTATATTCCGGGTGTTATGGTGTCGGGCTTAGGGTGTAAGGGCTACAGGGTTCGGGTCAGGGTGTTGAACTGAGGGTGTTTGTCTTAGGGTGTTATGGTTGTGATGTTAGGTTTGGGGGGGTTGGGTTAGGATGTTAGGGCCAGGGTGTTAGAGTTAGGGTGTGAGGGTTCGGATTAGGGTGTTAGGGTATTGGTGTTCGGGTCAGGGTGTTACGCTTATGTTAGGTTCGGTGTTTCATGGAAGCTTGTTGAAGTCCAGATGGTCGCGATTTAGCGACAAATAGTGGTAAATAGCGGCAATTAGCGGCGATTGGCCGACACGTGTGGCGATTGGCAAAACGTCTGAACCATCATCTCCCTCCTGTTCCTCCTTTCCCCCAGGTCGTCATCGCCATCAATCTTCTTTTCCTGCTCCCTCGTCCCCATCGTCACCATCCGTCCTGTTCTCGTAGACATGTCCCTCCTCCTCCCTCCCTCCCTTCCCCCCCCTCTTGCCCCGATCCCCCTCTTCCCCCTCCGTCCTCCTCCTCCACCTCCACCTCCCCTCCATCCTCTCAGCGTCGTCACCGTCGCCGTCGCCGCCGCCGCCGTCGTCGCCACCGTCGCCTCCTCCTCGTCGCCTGCGAGATCCTCGTTTGCCCCCCCGGCCCTCCCCCCCCGCCCCAGAGCCGGCGCTGCGCTGGCTCGCGGGCTCCAGAGGCGCCTGGGAGGACCGCAGAAGCCCCCCAAAAGGCCCCAAACCGCACGTGCTTGCCCTGCGCCTTGGGCCACCAAAAAACACGCGCCTAGGGCCTTGGGGCATCATTGCGGCAAACTCGGGGCTATTTTGGGAGACAAGCGGGCACCTACGTACCACTAGAGCGACTCGTCCTCACACTAGGCAGGCCTGACCTGGGACGCACAAGGACACACTAGTACTATGTCTCTTCTTTGGAGGCGTGCGTCAGACCCGAACATATAGTACAACCATCTTGTAGTACATAGTTTCCCGAGCTGTATGGCCAGGAAGCGCCCGCCACGGAGCTTCTACTATAAGATTTCTAGGCGCGCGCGTCTGTATTCTTATGTTGGGGTGACGCAGATGACCCACCCCTTTCCCAGGACCGGCTTGTCGTCCTGAGTCGCCATTTAACGCTCTGGGAGCCTTGAACGGGCCTTTGGACACCGAATATCTTGAAGCGCCAAAACACTCTAGGGTGACTGGTCCGAAGCACTGAAGTCCGAGCCCACTCACTCCACCCCAGGCAGTGCCGGCCGCGTGCTTCGCAAGCGGGGCCTCGCCCAAAGACAGGCTGGCGAGCGCGATCACCTTCAAGGTCCATCCCGGCATGCACAGCATGACGGTCTTCCGGCACGGCCCACCCCGCCAGCCCGATCGACACAAGGAGGGGTGGCAGCGGCAAGCAGCAAAGGCGGCAGACCGGCAGGGTACACCTGTTAGGAGGGCGCAGTCGACTGTGTACAGTCGGGATGCTGAAACAAGGAACGCTAAATAAGGAATGAAGCCCCTGAGTGTCACAAAAAAAGCCTGGGTGCACGAGGAGGGCCTAGGAACAACAACGGAATGATCCAATGAACAGCGAGCCCCTTCCAGACCCAAAGCGGCCCTTATTCAGCGTCTTGGCTGTGGGGAACACTCGAGTGCCCTTGCCAGCACGCTTCCCAGGCATGCCAGAGGGTACCTGCCAGGACGACGGCCTGGAGCGCCCGAAGGTACCTGCCCAGACGACGCCACGAGGGGACCGGCTCAGGGAACGCTAGAGGGGAGCGGCTCAGGCGGGGAGGAAACATCGAGCTGGAATCGGCGATACAGCGCCGATAAATCGGCGATGGACCCCCAAATAGCGCATCCGCACGCCCGTGAGCGGGACGGGCCATCGTAATGGGCGATCGGGGGTCGACGCATCCGCCCTGAGCCCATCCCGCCCTGCTTTTCGGGCCTTAGCTCGCGCAGCCAGCGGCCGATCGGGACGGTCCGTGCACCCCGATCGAGCGCTCTCGGCGAGGGGCAGCCACGGAAGGCCTCCCGAGGCCGGAAAGCCGCCTGGAGCCCACGGGAACGCCCGTCGAGACGGCTTCCAGGACGACCCAGGCAGGCCATCAAGCCCGCCAGGATGGCCCAAGGTGCCTCCAACGCGGCCGCAGGTGGCACCAAGACGGCCCAAGATGGCCCCAAGACGGCCTCAGATGGTCCCCAAGATGGCCCCAAGATGGTCCCAAGATGGACCGAGGTGGCCCAAGATGGCCGGAAGACGGCCTGAGAGGCCCCCAAAGACTGCCAGGGAGGGCGACCCGAGGGCCCAGGTAGGGCCCGCAGAGGCCAAAACCACCGACGTTACTGAGGATCTACTTGTTCTAAACGATGGCGGAGACGGCCCCAGAGGCCTCCAAGATCCAAGACGGCCCCAAAACGATCCGAAGACGTCCCACGCTTCGGGCGCCCACAGCCCACCAGAGCACGGTCCGTGGTCATCGCGGGGCCGGGGTCGGAAGCCGCAGCGACCCGCGCCGTGAAGGACCACAGCACGCTTGGAAAAGGTGAGCCCGACGGAGCTGGGGAAGCAACACCCATCCGGAGTCGCGACGCTCCTCGCACGGACGGCTGGCTGGCCACATCCCCAACCACGGGTGGTGGGCGGAGGAGGGAAGGAAGGAAGAGGAGGGGTAGGAGGAGGAGAAGGAAGAGGAGGAAGGAGGAGGACAGGAAGAAGAAGACGAAGAAAAGATGAGGACGAGGTGGATACGAAAGAAGGAGAAGAAGAAGAAAAATTGTAAAAAAATGAAGAAGAAGAAGAAGAAGAAGAAGAAGGAGAAGAACACAAAAAACAACAACAACAACAACAACAACAACAACAACAACAACAACAACAACAACAACAACAACAACAACAACAACAACAACAACAACAATTACTAGCACGTGGGGACACTCCGTTCTCACCAGTGCCAGGGTTTTCATAGGAGGCGGGCAATACCCCCACTTTGTGGGGGGGCCGGTTCAAGCTCTACCAAATTTCCAAACGACTCTTCGCCACCACCCACACCCAGCTTCCCGCCCTATGACGTTCGGACACTTCACTTCGTGGCATGCGGACGACCGTGGCTACTATTCAGGGCCCCGCGGCCGACGACGACGGCGTGCGCGCGCGAAGAAAAAACGAATGTGTCCCGCATGGTATTATTTGACAGGGATGATGGCCCTGGCAGGTGCGCAACCGTTGTTGCAGAAGTTCGAAAAAGTTGCTCGCAAAAGCCCGTTTGACAGAAATGATTAAAAAGTGTTGGGTTTCCTACGAATCCGCAAGAGCGCGCGGGATGAATTTTGACAATTTTTTTTGAAAAACCATTGGTTTTTTGATGTTTTTATGTTAAAATCGCTACGAAAACTAAGGTTTTGGAAGGATTTCGTCTTGCGCGCGCGAATGTCCACTTTACCTTATTTTTTGCAAGGGATTCTTGAAGTTTGGTTATGTTAGAACAAGAAATGTCCACTTTAGCTTATTTTTTGCAAGGGAAAACCGATCGTAACAACACAACCGGATCCGGACCAACCCGTTTTGCCTGAGACTTCCTCACGAAAATGATGAAAATGAGGCTGCGGCCTAGGCGCGGCGGGGGGGTCGTGCACCAGGGGCCCCAACAATAATTTTCTTTAGAAGTAATAATGTTCAACAACAACAACAACAACAACAACAACAACAACAACAACAACAACAACAACAATTACTAGCACGTGGGGACACACCGTTCTCACCAGTGCCAGGGTTTTCATGGGACGCCGGCCAATACCCCCACTTTGTGGGGGGGCAGTTCAAGCTCTCCCAAATTTCCAAACGACTCTTCGCGACCACCCACACCCAGCTTCCCGCCCTATGACGTTCGGACACTTCACTTCGTGGCATGCGGACGACCTTGGCTACTACACTGGCGCATGGGTACAGTGACTTGTTGTGGTAACATTTTCTGAACGCTAGCTTAGTATACGACTTTTCCCACTTTTCAAACACTCGACACCTGTACTGGTTTTTGATGGTAACATGTTTCTGACGCTAGAATAGGAAACCACGGTATACCAGCACGACGCCGGTATTGTCTGTCGGGCCTACAATGATATTGACTGCTATGGTTGGTGAGGCGCTAGCGTCTGATACGACGTTTTTCCGTTTCTGTATCCCACTAGCGAATACACTTATTTTGAGTGGTACCACGTGGGTGGCGCCAGCATACCACAGGACTTGTTTCCGTTGTTGTGAGACGATACAGACTCATTCTTGTTCTGTTTTTGTGGTTCCGGCCTCAATGTGCAATACTGGTTCATTCTTGGCAGGATTTCGAGGTGCGCGCGCGGCGGCCGCGCGCATGTGCCCGCGTGTCATTTTTTGCAAGGGATGGTGGCCCTCGCAGGCGCGCAGACGTTGTTGAAGCAGTTCGAGGTGAGCGCAAAAGTTGCCCTCGAAGTCCCGTTTGATAGGAATGTTGAAAAACCATTGGTTTTGGAAGGATTCAGCATGCGCGCGGGGGCAGATTTTCGGAATTTTTTGATGAGAAAGTGGTGTGTTTTCATATGTGTTCTTGACATCGCATCTTGAAAGTGTTGAAATCACTGTGTGTTTGGCAGGATTTCGAGGTGCGCGCGCGGCGGCCGCGCGCATGTGCCCCGCGTGTCATTTTTTGCAAGGGATGGTGGCCCTCGCAGGCGCGCAGTCGTTGTTGAAGCAGTTCGAGGTGAGCGCAAAAGTTGCCCTCGAAGCCCCGTTTGATAGGAATGTTGAAAAACCATTGGTTTTGGAAGGATTCAGCATGCGCGCGGGGGCAGATTTTCATATTTTTTTGATGAGAGAGTGGTGTGTTTTCATATGTGTCCTTGACATCGCATCTTGAAATTGTTGAAATCACAGTGTGTGTTGGAAGGATTTCGACATGCGCGCGCGGCGGCCGCGGCGATGTGCACTTCGTGTCATTTGTTGCAATGGATTCTTGAAATGTGGTTATGTTAGAACAAGAAATGTCATTTTATATTGTGTTTTGCTTTTGCAAGGGAAAGCGGGGGGAACAAAACAACCGGATCTGGATCACATCGTTTTGTCAAGGGCTCTCGCTCGAAAATGATGAAAACAAGGCTGCGGCCTAGATAAAACGGGGGGGTCGCGCACCAGGGGTCCCAACAATAATATTTCTTTAGAAGCAATAACATGCAACAACAACAACAACAACAATTACTAGCACGTGGGGACACTCCGTTCTCACCAGTGCCAGGGTTTTCATAGGAGGCGGGCAATACCCCCACTTTGTGGGGGGGCCGGTTCAAGCTCTACCAAATTTCCAAACGACTCTTCGCCACCACCCACACCCAGCTTCCCGCCCTATGACGTTCGGACACTTCACTTCGTGGCATGCGGACGACCGTGGCTACTATTCAGGGCCCCGCGGCCGACGACGACGGCGTGCGCGCGCGAAGAAAAAACGAATGTGTCCCGCATGGTATTATTTGACAGGGATGATGGCCCTGGCAGGTGCGCAACCGTTGTTGCAGAAGTTCGAAAAAGTTGCTCGCAAAAGCCCGTTTGACAGAAATGTTTAAAAAGTGTTGGGTTTCCTACGAATCCGCAAGAGCGCGCGGGATGAGATTTTGACAATTTGTTGTTGAAAAACCATTGGTTTTTTGATGTTTTTATGTTAAAATCGCTGCGAACACTAAGGTTTTGGAAGGATTTCGTCTTGCGCGCGCGAATGTCCACTTTACCTTATTTTTTGCAAGGGATTCTTGAAATTTGATTATATTAGAACAAGAAATGTCATTTTCTATTGTTTTTTGCAAGGGAAAGCGGATTACAACAAAACAACCGGATCCTGTACACACCCTCTTTTCTGAGGCTTCCTCACGAAAATGATGAAAATGTAGCTGCGGCCTAGGCGGCGCAGGGGGGGCGCGCACCAGGGGGCCCAACAATAATTATTCTTTAGAATAAATAATGTTCAACAACAACAACAACAACAACAACAACAACAACAACAACAACAACAACAACAACAACAACAACAACAACAACAACAACAAAAACGTGTATGTATACAACAACAGCATCAACAACAACAACAACAACAGCAGCAGCAGCAACAACAACAACAATAACAACAATCATTTAAGACTGTTCGCCCATTTCAGCTCGAGTGTCCAATAACGCGTATTTCCCATACCCTCGATACCCGCCCTCTTCGTCTTCGATCGAATCCCTTTGGGGGGGTATACCTTTCTTCCCTGCAGGCCGGGCCCCGGCAAGCGGCGGGGCGGCCGCGGACCGTCGGCCTGGCCAGCGGCAGCGCTGATCGGCGGGGCGGCCGCGGACCGTCGGCCTGGCCAGCGGCAGCGCTGATCGGCGGGGCGGCCGCGGACCGTCGACCCGACCCCAAGAGGGACGAACAGGGGACCGACCACGACGACGACGACGACGATGACGACGACGACGACGACGTCGACGACGACGACGACGACGTCGACGACGACGGCGACGACGACGACGAGCGAAAGCGAGAGCGAGAGAGAACGACAGCAGGGCCACAAGGACACGAAGTGGGCCACGAAGGGTGACAGCGGGGACACGCAGGGAATGCGTATGGGGCCGCGAAGCGAACGAACGAGCGGGGGCCACGAAAGGCAGATAATGCGGGGCCACAGAAGGCAACGATGGGGCCACTGAGGGTAGCAACTGGGCCACGTAGGACAGTGAGGGGGCCGACAGCGGGGCCACGAAGGGCATGCACATGGGGCCAAAACGGGCCCCAAAGAGCGGGGGCCACGAAGGGCGTACGTATACTGGGCCGCGGAGGGCAAGGACGGGGCCACTGAGGGCAGCAACGGGGCCACGAAGGGCAGCGAGGGGGCCACGAAGAGCGACAGTGGGGCTACGAAAGGCATGCATATGGGGCCACCACGGGCGCGAACGAGCGGGGGCCACGAAGGGCGTACATATATGGGGCCACGAAGGGCAGCGAGGGGGCCACGAAGGGATGCAACGGGGCCACGAAGGGCAGCGAGGGGGCCACGAAGGGCTGCAACGGGGCCACGAAGGGCTGCGACGGGGCCACGTAGGACAGCGAGGGGGCCACGAAGGGCTGCAACGGGGCCACAAAACAAAGCGAGGGGGCCACGAATGGCTGCAACGGGGCCAGAAAGGGCAGCGAGGCGGCCACGAGGGGCTGCAACGGGGCCACGCAGGGCAGCGAGGGGGCCACGAAGGGCTGCCACGGGGCCACGAAACAAAGCGAGGGGGCCACGAAGGGCTGCAAAAGGGCCACGAAGGGCAGCGAGATCCCGATTCCTAGGTAATCTGTGAGGGAGTACTCAGCGTGAGCGCGACTCCTGGGTGCCTGGGTGTCGGGAGCGCGGCGCTTGAGTAAATTGCAGGAAATTCCAACGCAACGGCGCTATTCCTCAGTAAATTGCAAGCAAGTCTCCAGCGAGAGCGCGACTCCAGAGCGCCGGGAGAGCGATTCCTGAATAAATTGTAAGGAAGTCCCAACCGAGAGCGCGGTTCCTGAGTGAAATGCGAGGAAGTCTCGGACGGGAGCGGGGGTCCTGGCTAAATTTGGAGGAAGTCTCAGGCAGGAACCGTTGTTGTTGTAATCCAGGGGGCCAGGGGCCCAGTTTGAGCCTCAAGACTTTCCCTGATAAAAACCAGCTGCGAGCGTCGAGAAGCACACTTTGATTGAGAAAAAACAGTATGCACCGGTGGGGGGATCAACAAAAATTATTCTTCAGAAATGAAGATTCAATAACAACAACAACAACAACAACAACAACAACAACAACAACAACAACAGCAACAGCAGCAGCAACAGCAACAGCAACAGCAACAGCAGCAGCACTGGCAACAGCAACAACAACAAAATGAAATAAGTATGACAAGAAAAAGTAGAAGAAGGACAGGAATAAGTAGGGGAAAACATAGGAAGAGAAGGAAGAGGGGGAGGATAGGAAGAAGAGAGAAAAGAGAAGAGAAGAGAAGAGAAGAGAAGAGAAGAGAAGAGAAGAGAAGAGAAGAGAAGAGAAGAGAAGGAGAAGAGAAGAGAAGAGAAGAGAAGAGAAGAGAAGGGAAGGGAAGGGAATATATTAGAAGAGAAGAGAAGAGAAGAGAAGAGAAGAGAAGAGAAGAGAAGAGAAGAGAAGAGAAGAGAAGAGAAGAGAAGAGAAGAGAAGAGAAGGAGGGGGGAAGAGAAGCGAAGGAAGAAGAGAAGGAGAAGAAGGAGGGGAGAAAGAGAAAAATAAGAAGAATAAGAGAAGGAAGGAAGAGGAAGATGGAGGAAGAGGAGGATGAGAAAAAGTAGAAAATATGAGTAATAACAATAAGAAGAAGAAGAAGAAGAAGGACAGGCAGGGCAGAAAGTCGACGACGACTAAGGAGCTCAGGAAAGCAGTAAGGAGGCGGGGAAGGAGGACGGGAGGAGGTGGAGAGTAGCACTTCTAGATCGATGTCTGCGGACGTCTGCGTCTGAGCATCCGTCCCTCGGCACACCTCTGGGATACACCTAAAACCCCGGGGGAGCCGCAGAGACGGGTACTGAGCGCCAGAAATGTCCTTTAGTCCCCAGGTCCCATCCCCTCTTCCCTGCCCCTCATCCTCCTCCTCCGCCTCCTCCTCCTCCTCCTCCTCCTCCTCCTCCTTCTCCTCCTCCTCTTCCTCCTCCTCTTCCTCATCTTCCTCCTCCTCCTCCTCCTCCTCCTGATACATCTCCTCCTCCTCCTTCTCCTCCTCATGCTCCTCCTTCCCCTCCCCTCCCTCCCCTCTGCAGTTCCCCTGCCCTACCCATATTACAATTACACATCATACGTACTAGTATACCATCTCCCCCGACCCTATCGGGACGATGTTCGGCCCTCTCCGCGTACTTTTGACGCACAGACTTCAACAGTTTGTTTTTTCCTGCGTGTGTGACGCAATCCGATTGTTGTCGAGGATTCAAAATGGTGTTCCCGACGCAGCGTGGGCCTCGTTCTCGGATGGGCGCTCTTTCGCCGTTCGGAATGGCGCTCTCGCCCCAGGGCGGGCCACTGTTCTGGATCCAAATCATGTTTATGTTGCATCAACATCCTCATCATCATCATCAGCAGCAGCAGCATCAGCAGCAGCAGCACCAGCATCAGCATCAGCATCATCATCACCACCACCACGACAACCACCACCAACACAACCACAACGATCATCGTCATCATCATCGTCATCATCATCAGCATCAGCATCATCATCATCATCAGCAGCAGCATCATCACCACCACCATCACCACCATCACCAGGCCCACCACCACCTCATCATCATCAGCATCAGCATCAGCAGTTCATCATCAGCAGTAGCAGCAGCATCAGCATCATCAGCATCATCATCATCAGAAGCAGCATCACCATCAGTACCATCATCATTGTCAGAATCAGCATCAGCAGCAGCATCATCCTCATCAGCATCATCATCGTCATCATCATCATCATCATCGTCATCATCATCATCATCAGCAGCAGCATCAGCATCAGCATCATCATCATCATCATCAGCAGCAGCATCAGCATCATCATCATCATCATCAGCAGCAGCAGCATCATCATCACGATCATCATCACCATCATCATCAGCAGCAGCATCATCACCACCACCATCACCACCATCACCACGCCCACCACCACCTCATCATCATCAGCATCAGCATCAGCAGTTCATCATCAGCAGTAGCAGCAGCATCAGCATCATCAGCATCATCATCATCAGAAGCAGCATCACCATCAGTACCATCATCATTGTCAGAATCAGCATCAGCAGCAGCATCATCCTCATCAGCATCATCATCGTCATCATCGTCATCATCATCGTCAACAGCTTCATAATCATCACCATCATCAGCATCAACATCGTCATCATCAGCATCACCATCAGCATCATCATCAGCAGCATCACCATCAGCATTATCATCAGCATCATCATCACCCCCTCCTCGCTCTTCTTCTTCTTTTCCTCCTCCTCCTCCTCATCATCATCATCCTCATCCTCCTACTCCTCCTCCTCCTCCTCTTCCTGCTCCTCCCTCTCCTCCTCCTCCTCCTCCTCATCATCATCATCATCCTCATCCTCATCATCATCCTCATCCTCATCCTCATCCTCATCCTCCTCATCTCCCTCATCCGCCTCCTCTTCCTCTTCCTGTCTCTCCTGATTCTCCTCCTCATCCTCCTGCTCTTCCTCCTCTTCCTGATATTCCTCCTCCTCCGCCTCCTCCTCCTCTTCTTCCTACGCCCTCCTCCTCCTCCTCCTCCTCCTCCTTCTCCCTCCCTACTCCCTTCTCCATGTTCCCTCCTCCCTCATGCCTCCTCTCTCCTCCCACGTCTTTACTCACTCATCCCTCCTCCCTCATCCCTGCTTCCTCTTCCCTCCTCACTCCTCGCTCCTCCTTCCACCCTCGTCCTTCCTGCCTCCGTCTCCCTGCTGTTCCTCCTCCTCCTCCGCATCATCCTCCTCCTCCTCCTATTCCTCATGTTCCTCCTTCCCCTCCCCTCCCTCCCCTCCCCTCTGCAATTCCCCTCCCCTACCCAGTTTACAATTACACACCACGAATATTGTCATACCATCTCCCCCGACTCTGCCTGGACGATGGTCGGCCCTCTCCGCGTACTTGCCACGCACCGACTTCAACAGTTTGTCTTTCTTGCGTGTGTGACGCAATCCGACTGTTGTCGATGCTTCAAAATGGTGCTCCCGATGCAGCGTGGGCCTCGTTCTCGGATCGGCGCTTTGCTTTCGTCGTTCGGAATGGCGATCTCGCCCCAGCGCGGGCCAACCCCCTCATTTCCCCTCCTCAGCATTCCCCTGGTCGTCCTGATTATTATGCCCCTTCCACTGCAACTCCTGCTGCTGCTGTTCGTCCTCGCCGACCTCCTTCCGCATCCTCCCGTTCCTCCTGCTTATCATCCTGCTCATCCGCCAGCTCCTCCTCCATTGTACGACGTTCTCTTTTGCTTCCGATTGCGTCTAACACGACAATGGTCTCGTTGGAGTTCTTGACTCGTTACGACACGCGTCGGTGGATGGATGAAAAACAACGCACTTGAAACGGGTGGGTAGGAGAAGTAACATGTCAGGTTTGACACGAGCGCACCGATCTTGCCCCTCCCCTCTCCCATGTCTCACATGTCCTCTCCACTCATCATCCTCCTCTTCTCCTCCCCCTCTTCCACCACCTCCACCACCACCACAGCATTATCAGCATTATCAGGAGCATCATCAACATCATCATCAGCAGCAGCATCATCATTAGCAACAGAAGCAGCATCAACATCATTATCATCACCAGCATCATCATCAGAAGCAACAGCATCAACGGCAGCGGCGTCCGCATCCGCATCCGCATCCGCATCAGCATCACCACCATCAGCTCCATCAGCATCGACAACATCATGCGCATCATCATGATAATCATCCTCATCATCTGCATCAGCATCCTCATAACCATCATCATCACAAACATCATCAACAACAGCGTCAA
This sequence comes from Prorocentrum cordatum, assembly GCA_963575745.1. NCBI lineage: Eukaryota > Dinophyceae > Prorocentrales > Prorocentraceae > Prorocentrum > Prorocentrum cordatum. Next base: position 330,984 of record CAUYUJ010014730.1, on the reverse strand, counting down.
CATCAGCAAAAATACCAGCGCCACCAACAGCATCAGCATCATCATGGGCAGCTGCGTCAGCATCATCAACATCAGCATCAGCATCACCACCAGCATCAGCGACATCATCATCAGCAGCAGCATAATCATCATCACCATCATCATCAGCATTATCACCACGCGCCGAATCAGCATCAGCATCATTAACAGCATCACCGTCAGCAACACCAGCCGCATCAGCATCATAATCACCATCATCAGCATCAGCGCCACCATCAACATCAACAGCATCATCATCAGCATTATCACCTTCATCATCAGCAGCATCAGCATCAGCATTATCATCATATGCAGCAGCATCACCATCAACATCATCAGCATCATCAGCAACAGTATCATCATCATCATCGCCACCGCCACCACCACCACCAAGATCATCATCATCAGCATACGCCGCCTCATCATCAGAATACGACGCATCATCATCAGCAGCAGGATCAGTATCATCGTCGTCGTCGCTCATCTTCATCAGAATTACCACCACCACAATCATCATGAGCAGCATCACCATCAGCATTGTGATTATGATGCGTGCAAGCGCAATTGCAAAAAAAAAAGGCCCCTAGAGGTCAAACGGCGGCGAGTGTCGGCGAGAGGTGCATACACACACGTCACGCATGCACCATCTCACACCCGTGAACCTTTATCACGAACTAGCCGGCAGACCGCGCAGCACTGCTGGTCTGAGTAAGCCTCCCGGGGCAGTAAAAAGGAGCACTCCCATGTTGGGGCTACTCAAGTCAAGGCAGCCAGGACTCAGTCACTTACTTCCCTGATGGGATAGCATCCACTCTTGCCCTCGCCAGTTGTTGCTTAGCCTTCTGCAAGGTAGATTCAGGATCCGGGGTTACATCATACGAACCAGCACGCAAGATCTGAACAAGGAAAACCGAAGGCAAATTCTTCGTTTGGCGATCAACAGCCATTATACTTGTACCGACCCATCGGATCTTATCCCAAAATTTGCGTGGATGTAGGATCTCTACTTCTTCTATTGCATTCATCTAAATATCCTATCTTAAACTCCCTCAATCAATACTCAATCGCTTCTCTTCTGTCTTGCCCACAGTTGAGGCTATAAAATGTTCTGCGACTCTTACAATCCGTCATCCATAAATGTCTCATACACATGGCTGATTTGTCGCCCCAATTGGTTGGCAGCTTCTTTCCAGCACCAAGCACCCCACGAGCATCTGCGATGGCGGCGCGGATGCGCACACCAGATTATACACCCCATAAGCAAGCCAGAGTCTCTGCTTGCAGTGTAGATCTACATACTCCTTTGATAACTTTACTAGGTATACATATAGGGTGAACATGATCACTGTTCCCCTCGATGAACCCAGGCCCTGCGAGTCCATTGAAACTAGCTCTCTGGGATCTGAGAGGCTCGATTCTACCCTTGATTACTTTCCCTTATCCTGCCCAGCTGGCGCCAGCAACGGTAAGAACTATCATATTTTGATCCCGCTTAACAGCTCCACCTTTAAATACTAATCCGCAGTCCGCGGACTGAGTTGCCTCTTCTCATACACGGTTGGATTCCTTGCGATGAAGTACCTTAGCGTGACACGCTGCTGTCTGCAGTCTGCTCACACGATACAATAACTCAGGTTTACACTGACGTGTAACCCATGACAGAGCACCCACGACCGATCTGAGCTGCGCTGCCCCACCCCCATTGCATGTTCTCGTGAGGGGGCTGTCCCTTGGATAGGATGCAGCTTCGATATTATTTGTAGCATCCTCGGCCGCAATACTCACCGTGAAATCTTCATCTTGAACAACTTCTAAACCACAACAACAAAAATCGTCCGACTTGGTCTCGCGAGGCTCAAATTCTGGCAATACCGAATCGAAGATCTTCTGGCTTCCATTATCTGCAGCCCACATCATGTCATCTACATGTGAAACTAGCATACACGTGATCTCAATCATGTCATTGTGAATACTGAGCAAACCGGACATGATACGATTCTCCATTAGACCATGGGCTTCAAGCCTTTTGCGATTTGTTCCATAAACCTCGCCCTGCGTCACGCGTACCATAGACAAACAGCCCATGATACTATAAACCTTAGCCCTTCTAGTCGGCACGTTGGCGAATCCGCACGGACACCCAATGACTCTTCCAAATCTCCGCGCACAACAAGTATATTATTGCACTGCGGTGCAACCAAAAGTCCCTCCGGTCTGCGGAAATTCATTCTTGTCAATATCAATCCACTGTGTTGGTACCTTGCGATATCCTGCGTCGCGGAGATGTTGCAGCTCCACGGAATCGAGAGGCACGGCGGCGTTGAACTCCAGCCATTCTCCCCATTCTTCTTGTCTTGCCAGTCGTAAACCACTTCTCGCGTCCTCTGGTTCTCGATGATATACAAAATTGTTTGCACTTTTTACCGTCATCTTGGATTGCGGCCTATGAACGGCGCGCTCGTTGAAGAATCCGACAAGCGATTCATGTGGCTTAACAGCGAATGATGCTTCCCTGCGAGCTAGCAGATCCACGCCCGGCCCTGACATTCCGGCCCTGCGCATGGCATCAAGAAGCGGGTTCGCCGGCTCGGGGGCTGGCTCCGAGGCAGAATCGGAAACCCTTCCCGCGCGACCATCGGAATTCTCAACCTTTCGGCGCATCACTTCGTTACGACTCCGCATACCGCGTGGCACGTCGTCTAGCAAAGACCTCTGGAGTGGCGTTCGAGTCACCAGTGATGACCTCGACGCGGGCGTCACAGAAACGACCATTCCTTCAGACAGTTCATCTTCCTCCGTTTGGCGAAATGCTCATTCTATGAACTCGGGGTCCTCTGGGATCCCCGGCAGCTCCTCTGTCGCCATAGGATGTTCTTGTACAGAATGCTCTTGTACCTGTGGTTATGGCAGCTCGCGTCTTTCGTCCACGAATGACTGTTGTTGTCCGTCAGGAGGTGCAGATCATTCGACTCCACCGTCGCGATGCTTGGAGAGATACTGTTATGCCGACGCCTCCGCCACAGTACACGGTCGAAGCCTGTCGACAGCCACGCAGACAGGTACGCCTTCTGCGATAACCCATGCGTTTTTGCCATCGAACCCAACGATACGAGAACCTGTGCTCCACTTAGCAATGACTTCGCCGTCGGTCGGCCTTTTGCGGAAGCGCGCTACATCACCTACTTGATATTCCCTGGCTGCTAGCGTTGCTTTTCGGAGAGCGGCCCTCGCCGTTCTACCCCCGACGTCGTGTTCCGCGAATGCCGCCCTGGCAGACGCACGGATTGCAGCCTGGCGAGAAAACTCGTCGGCTGCGTCCTCTGCAACATTCGCAAGTACTCCTAAGTCGAAAACTTCCCCGTCGTCGAATTGGCCCCCTGGGACACGGGGCATCCTTCCGAGCACCCACTGAGCAGGCGCGAACCCACCGACTCGTGCCATCTCATTCTTCGCATTGTCGACTTCTGGTGCAGTAGAGATGACTTCATCGAGTCCGGCGACATTTTTGTCGTGTATCACCCTTTTGAAGATGTTCCCCCAAAGTCCACCATGTCTCTCGGCGCGGCCTCTCTGCTCGGGAGACTCAACTCCCGCGTCGCGGAGGTCGATCCCTTGACTCACCCCATTGCAGAAACACTCCTCTGTTCTGGCGTCCGCGATCTAACACCATTCGCTTGGGTCCACCTGCCCACGCACACCAGCGTCGTTGGAGCGCAGCGAGGCACGCTCTCGAAGACGGCGCACCACCTCCCTGTTTGACAAAAATTACACGTTGAAATGTTGCACCCTGGCACGCTCTGTTTAAGAAGGCACAACGTTCTCCACTGTTGTCCTTTACCTCCACATAGCCGATACCCATTCCATGATTGAAGCAGAATTTCTTGGGCAAGGCAACCATCTGAGTCTGAGTTAACGGTTTATGATGCTCGCAAGATTCACATCGACAAATCTTGGCAGCCTCCATGCAGTCCGACGACATCTTCGAGATTCTCAATAGCCGCACGAGAACACGATTAGGTACGTGACCAAACTGTCTGCGCAGTCGTCTAATAGCGACCCTCGTGGGGAGCGGGATTTGCAACCACGCTTTCCTTCTCTTTCCTTCGTGTCTGGCGCGCCAGGTAAGTTGATTTGTTCTAGGATATATTGTTCTTCATCTCGCAAGCGCACCCCAGGAACAGCAGCGACGCCGCCATCACCGACGATCGCGCCCGCATCGTCTCTAGCTCTCTCCTCTGCGGCTTCAGCAGGGAAAACTGAAAGCGCTAGCCTATCTAGTCTAACCTTCTGACCTAACTCTCTGAGGAAATCAGGGAAGTTCTGACTCGCGATGTCTGCATCTGACTCGAGGTACGAGTTCAGCGCACTGGCAACCTCACGGCTTGAGCAACCAGGCTCATGACCTTGCGCAACAGTTACAAGACCATGGTCTTGAGCCAAAACAGAGAAACAATCACTGATAACATCATGATTTGATGATGATGCGCAGGCAACAACAAGATCCGGACTGCACTCGACGATGTCATTTGCCATCCATGGCTCCCAATCTGGGCGCACCAACGCGTCGCTCGAGAATGGGCAAGCGAACGAGACGCCGATGACGTAGAGCAGCACCCCGGCCAGGTTGGCCCCAAATCGTCCGCGAAGCGGATTGGTGTTCCTGATCACCTGTTCGACGATCTCCTTGTTGGCAGCAGTCATGCCCAGCGCGGACAGCTCGGCAAAGAAATGTAGACAAGAACTCATGTTGCATACTGATACGACGCAATACACAGCAATAGTTGGCACGACTCTTCGCATTCAAAGTAGTCATATCATGCTGACCCAGCTGCAGGGAACGCGCACAAATATGATGTTCCGTCAACGCGGGTTCTCGGAGGCTGCACTCGATCGTACTCTTCAGCATCAACCGAAGAACGCATGGCAGCACGATCTTCCATACGCCTCCAGGACTGCGCGCCCTTGGCGCGGCCCACAGAACTCTTCTTCCAAGAGGGACATTCCGGCGGAAACTTGATCTGGGCGTTGAACGGATCAATCTTGCAGTTCACACGCACTAACTTCTCAGCGCCACGCTCGTCTGCGCGGCCACTGGATCCCTCTGATGGGAACGATCTAGGGTAGAAACACGCGATGAAGTTCCTCCTCTTGCCCTGCTTCTTGGCCTGCTCGAAGAGCGACTTCAGCGTCTCTGCGCCAACTGCAATCGGCTCGAAACCCGCGACTGGATCTCCGGTCCGATCACCACCCACCGCGCCCAGGTCCCTCTCGACAGGAGAAGTCGGGGATCCTGAACGAGACGCGCGAGTCTTGTTCGACTCGTCGTCGCTGCTGGCGGCCACAGCACTCGCCGGAGGCGGTGGCGGCGGCGGCAGCGGCTCAACCCTGCGAGGCGGCTCCGGTGGCGGAGGCGGCAGGGGAGTCCTGAGGCGCGCAGGCGGCGGTCCGTCTGGCTGCCTCGGCACGAGGACAGCTGGCTTGTGCTTGGGCGGCGGCATCATAGGTGGCATCCCAGGAGGGCGAACGATAGTGCCCGGAAGGACAGCTTCGCCGGGCGGCAGACCCGTCACTTTGCTGGCGCTGCTCATGCGGGCCTTGTTCTTCGGCACGTCGTCGCCATCGTCTCGCGGATCTCGCGCCCGGCATGAAGGGGTTGACGCAGCGGCCGAAGACGACGCGGCGACAGGCGGCGGCGGTGCAGCAGCAGAGCAAGAACTACCACCAACAGATTTGGGTGAAATACCAGTCTCTGCATACTCACAAGCAATACGTACACATCGCATAATCTGCAGGCGCCCCGTTGACCTCGTGACAGACCTTCAAATAGAATTGCAGCTCTTTCCCAGCATATCGCCTCATCAGTACCTGGAAATCTCCATCAATGCATTCAGAGCCAAGACGTTCCAGCCAGATCTTTCTGATGTGCTCACGGATGACAGTGGCCACGTCGTTGTCGTCTACTTCGCCGACCACAATCGATGAAGCGCAAGACCTCTTCCCCCCCTCCTGGCCAGCTCAGCCTCGTCACGGGGTCTGCGCTTTGAAGATGGAACCGGAACTGGAGGCGGCAATGAACTGAACTTCTCGAAAGATTCAACAAAGAGCGAGGCCATCCTGTCATTCGCAGTACGCGCCATCTCACGGCCCCAATCGGATCCGCGACACCAAACATCGCATTCCCTTGCTGGGACCACTCTTGACGGCACAGATTCGCAGAACTGGATTCGATGTCATACTGATTCAAGAACTGCTTGATACCATGCCTGACTGCAGAGCGATACCGACCAGAACGACAGATAGCAACAATACACACAGACTGCGAAGACTTGTTTTCCACCGAAGCTTTTCCCCCACACACTCAGCAACGCCAACAAAATGTTTATTGCAACCTGAATTGCGCAAGATGTTCGGATGATGCCCGATGTGGCGCGTGTGAGTCGGATGGTCCAGAGCTCCGGTCTCCACCAACACGTACCGATCATAGTTCACCATATTCTCATCTGCAGCAATGAGCGCATCTATGATAGCGACGGCGTCGTGCCCCCTGGTGGTCACATCATGACTGGAGCGATGGTGACGGCGAATGTACTCTCTCAGCATCGACGACCCCGAGTACCTCGGGATCTTCTCGAAGTTCTCCAAACCCATCGCAATCACTGCAAACTTCGAGCCCTGTGTTTGGGGCGAGCACCAGCACCAGCAGCCACGGCAGCGACCCGCGCGGCCTCGTCGTCACTGGAGTGATCGACGGGCGTAGGCACACACGTGATCCCGTCGTCGCCGCAGTGACCGACAACAGCAGGCGGCGCGGCGCGGCCGAAGGGAGCTGGGCAGCTGCTTTGATACGACATGTGCAACGGACGAAATGGAATCCGCAACGCGCTTAGGATCAAACTGAGCAAGACGAACGACAAGAAGACCTGAGCGTGCACAACGACACATTTCTAACGCACCTCCCCGACTCACGAGACCGCGACCATTAGCAAGATCCTTCGCGAGACCGAAAGAAGCCTGCGCAGGAAGGGGTAACAAGAGAGGAACACGATCCGAATCTTTCAACCGATGCGACTCGAGACGCCCACTCACGGCGCCACGAGAAGCAACGATACGAAACGGGAAATTATTCTTACCTGTCGTCTCACTCCCTGCCTGTCCTCCAATACCGCTGCACGTCTTACGCCGTCTGTGGACCCACTTAGGATAGAAACCCAAGTTCTCGAATTGCCCCTCTGCGCTATGAGCCGAGGCCCCACCATGACAACAAGAATTACAACCCTCGTCTAGAACAACCCAAACACCTTCATCTTTGAAGACGTCAACCGCACGAATCTCAGGAAGAGCTGCAACTTCAGTCGAAACGTTCTGCGCTGGAGCCATATTACCGACAAGACTGCGATCTGTGACTTCTGCGATACAGTCACGAAGCAACGAAGTAAGTTCAGCTGCACTAGCGCCACCTGTATCATTACAAGTCTCAACGGCACGTTCGTTGAACGCCTTCAGTACAACCTTTAAGTCTACAGAGGTGATACGGCGATCATCCTCAATAATCTTCTCGATTGCTTCTGCTCGCATGTTGCTGGAGCGTTCAACCTTCTTTGCCGTTGCATTATTGTCTTGTGATAGCTTCCTGCGCTGTTCCTCAGTATATGTCAAACAACGACAACAATACGCCCGAACGACGTCTGGAGCGCTGCCACGGCCATCTACAAGATCGTGCGGACACTCACCCTGGGAGCGCAGCGCCGCGCACCTCCCCCCCTTGGTCTCACGACCGCAATCCTTGCAGGTGCGAACAATGAAACGAGCACTAGAACCAACTCCTGAGAGACTCTTACACCCTCGAGCATATGGACGAAGCTACGGGAGACCCGGACGTGTCCTGTTCAAGCCGGAAGAAGAACTCCAAGAGAGCAAGACTTTGTCATTGGAAACTTTCGGCCCCGAAACTCCAACAAACTCTCCGTCTTCCTTCCGAATAAAGTTGAGATCAACCCATCCTAAGAATAGAACCAGATCCTCGCACGGTTTCTTTACTTTGCGACCCCAATCTACGTAGTCTGGAAAACTCCTGAGAAAGCGACCATAGCTAAGCCCTTCGCGCTGACCCGAGGCAAACACTGCATCCTGACCAGGAACAGAGATATGATTCGCAACAGATTCCCCCTCCTCGAATTCCCCGTCAGAAACACTAGCCGTAGAGCAAGATTCGGTCGAGCGAACAGCCATGAACCCTAGTGTATCCCCCATCAGCCTCTGTAGAGGTCTGAAGACCTTTCTCCTGAAGCTCTGGAGGTCCCCGAACCAGAGTGGCTTCGGTCATCCCCATGCAACTCCCACAGACATGGTGCTCAACGCGGTTGCGCTGCAAGCTACACTGCCCCTCACAACTCACCCCCTCATACACACACGCCCTGCGACACATGATGCGAGAAGAGAAAAAAGAGCAGAAACGAGAAACACCAGAGTCCGTCCTCATCGACTCCCCCTTTGTCACGAATGATATGATGAGGGATTGATGGTGATACAGCAACAGAACTGACATATGTGAACTTTCGTTCGTCGTCGTCATCGCGCAACTGGATATGGCGCTCGCCTGCGTCTCCAGCATGCGCTACCATTGCCGCCCTGGGTTTGCCCTTGCACTCACGGCCCCCGGGCCAGTGGCCCGTGTCGCGGCAGGTCTTGCATTTCGAGCGTTTCTTGATATCCTGGAGCCGCTTATTGCGATCTTCCAGGGAAGGTCCCCCCTTGCCGCCTCCCTTAGGCGACCAGGGCGTGCAGCGGTAGCTCTTGCCTCCGCTCTTTCCTTTGCCTTTGCTCCTCCCCTCGGTGCCAAGGTTGGCTACCAGGTCCTCTTGGACCGCGTCAGAGGCTTCTTCCTCTGCATATTCAGCCTTGACCATCTCGTCGACCACCTCAACGTCGAGCTCGCTGCTATCCTGGACAGTAGCCCAGTGAGCATAGGATTCCTCGTCAACGTAGGTGTGTTCGTCGGCGTAGTCACCCCAGGCCGCGTCGTCCCAGCCGTGCTCTGGCGCGTAGCCGGACGCGTAATATCCGTAGGGTCCCAGCTCCTCAGGGTAATGCTCCTCCTGATCGTACTATCCTTCATCAGCCGTGTAGAAGGCGTGTTATGGCCTGGAGAAGCGCGCGTCGCCCTTGTCCTTGCTCCTGTTCTGGTAGCTGGGTCTGGGCTGCGTCCACGTCGAAGCGCTGGAGCCTTTACCGGACTCACCCTTGCCTTTTTGGCGGATGTGTATACGGCCGTGCTGAAGGATCAAGACATCATTGTTTTTGTCGAAGGTTGTCACATTTCCTGCGGATGTCAACACCATCAGGTTCTCCGAAGGCGAGAGACCTGCATGGTCCAAGAGAAGGGATCCAAGCACATCGTCACTCATCAAGACCTTCGGATCTAACTTGGAGACAAGTTACCTCCAGCACTTATTTCGGGAGATGTACGAGACCATAGACTCACCGTGCTGCCGTGACAGTGGTCCACATGGTCTCTGCCCCACCTGCAACAGGATCTTCGCTTCCTGTGCCTCTATGGGAAAAGAGTGAAGTACGAATCGCCAGCACCAGCTGGTCGATCCCATTCGGAGTCAGAAGCACGTCCTTACCGATATCCATGGCAATATCGAACGCGTCACCTCTGAGGCCTTCTACAACCTTGTTGACAGCTGCGGCGATCACGCGTTGCTGTGGTGCACCCATTTCTTGATCCACTGAGGCCAAGGCGGCGCTCATGCGCATCTCTGTGCGGAATTCCCACTCGTGGAAGTTGTTCACTGTGACGTCGTAGATGTGGGAGCTGCTCTTCGTCTCGGACCGCGTCAGCGCGTCGGCGCTCGGCCGATATCAAAGAGAAGAAAGTGCCATGGCGCAAGGCTCAGTCCCCTAGCGAAGGAAATTGCCAGTACGGAAAAGAAAGAAAGGTTGTGCTACACTCTCTGACGAGACGTTCGCGAAGTGGTACGATACGGGGATCGTGTGGTAGCTCCGCTACCAGTGTGATTATGATACGTTTAAGCGCAATGGCAAAAAGGGACCCCTAGAGGTCAAACGGCGGCGAGTGGCGGCGAGTGGTGCGTATACACACGTCACGCATGCTTTATCTTACAAGCATCATCACCACCAGCACGATCATCATCCACCACCACCACCATCATCAACATTAGAATCATCATCAGCATCATCATCATCATCATCAGCAGCAGCAGCATCATCAACCTCATCATCAGCATCATCATCATGACCGCCATAATGCATCCTCGTGCGCCTGCCAGATGATCTGGAATCAGGCAAGCTGAGCCTATGTCGAGCTGTCCCCGTAATAAGTTCTGCTCCCCTGCGATCTACAACCTGGCCAGATCCTCCTGCCATTTCTACCTGCCCTTCCTCTCCACTTCTGGACAGACCACCACCCATCTTCGCCCACCCATCCTCTTCCACTCCAAGAACTCAGCCGAAAGTGCAGAACAAGAAAAGGGACGAGAGCAGGGGTGACTTTAAGAGGTTCGCAGAAGCAAACACATGGCTCCAGAGGCTCAACGACGATCGAAAATCTTGATTCCGTTTGTCCTCGAACAGAAAGGGGAACTGGAAGCCTCCAGCGACCGGCTACATTGAAGAGTGCATTGGTACGAAGGTTGTACGTACCTTGAGCCAAGGCTGCGGATGCACCAGCTGTAAGCTCTGGATGTTAGGACAGTTCAAAGAGAGAACGCCTTCCTTGCCCTCCCACCTGGCCCTCAAAGCTGGACAAAGAGAGGCTGGGCAAGGATGAGGAACAGTATGCAGCCAGGACCGATTTCTGAGGACACCCAGAGAGGACACCAGCCTCTGCCCAGGGCAAACCGTGCCCAGACATGAAAACGATATGGCATGCGATAGACAGTACACGAAGGCATCCTTGATTTTGCAGGGCCGACCTGTTCAGATGGACCCGACTGCAAGAGAGACAGATGATGGCGTGGAGGGCAATGAACAGGAACGCGTGCTCGGAAACGCCGACAATTTCTGGGGAGCATCAAACATGCAGGAGCGCCTCTCGGTACGGCACTCCAACGAGACCTTGCACTCTGCCCTGCACTGCACACTGCGGGCACCACCAGTTCGCAGCAGGTCCGCCAAGCAGTCGGGGCGGCCCTCCGGAGAAGCCATGGCCATGCCGCGGATCGTGGGTAGACTCTCTGACCCCTTCCTAAATCGGACCCGAAGCAAAGTGTGCACCAATACTGAGAGCTACCGGCTTCCCCACTTGGGGCGAGGGGACTCAACCGATCACAGCGCCGGCCGAAGATGATGAGGATACCTTCAGACCTTCAGACCTCATGAGGCTCACCGTCAGCCCATACGCAACGCACAAGCATGGCACAAGCACTCTGCAAGACCAAGGAGCACAACGAACTGACCAAGGCGACACCCGATCATCTTTGGAGGAGGAGGAGAAGAAGGTAGAGAAGGTAGAGGAAGGAAAAATACTTCCACTGAAACTTTTGGAAGTCCGCGCGGAGTTCTTGGATCTGCGCTGAACCCCGCTCCAGCAGAGTTCCAAGAAGTCGGCGAGGAGCTCCGAAAAGTTGATGTTGAGGATGAGGACAGCACAACCTGGCTGGGTGTGGGGGGGGTACCCCAGCCAGGACCCCCGTGGACGAAGCGAGGACCAGCGCCGGCGACGCCTCGTGCTCTGCCAAGACCCAGGCTTGCCAAAGAGCGAATGGACACCAGCCCGCCTATACGACCCACTAAGTCGCAGATGGGTCGCAGGTGGGGTGGTCCCGTAGGTGGGTCGTAGGTTGAGATCAGGCGTGTCCCCCTACAGGCGGATTTGGGACGAAAAAATGGAAAATTGTCCAAGAATACTCTAACATGGTAAAAGCATAATCGGAAAATCTTCCCCAGACTACCTTTTTCACTATTCTCGAATTCTCCTCCTGTAGTGACGAACGAACAACACACACCCATACCCATAGGGGGGTCGTTGGGAGGAGGACTGGCTATGGGTATGGGTGCGGGTTGTCGGACCCTGGGGAACGCTCCCGTTCGAGCGGGGACCCCCATCCGGCAACACGCACCCATAGCCCCCTCCGACCCCCCTATGGTATGGGTGTGTGTTGTTGGCTCGTCATGTAGAGGGACCGGCCCGACTTCATCGCAGAGATGGTCGTCGGCGGGCGAGCGCCCGAACTGTCCGCACCGCCCAGCCCTGCCACGGGCAGGAGAGCCCAGCCTCGAGTCGACGAGTCCGATCGGCGATCGGAAGGAATCGGGTCGGCGGAGGTCGGCAGCCGAGCTGGGAAAAGTCGGATCGGCGGAGATCGGCGGGCCAGTATACCTCCAATGGGAGAGATCGGAGCCCAGATCGGAGCCCCGAATCGAATGGAGTCGGAGTCAGCAGCCATCGAGATCGAATCGAATCGAATCGGAGGAATCAAAATGAGCCATGTCTGGGGGCCCACCCCGCCAAAAGCCCCCCGAGCCACGACGAGAGCCGCCCCTGGAGGGCGCGCCCCAGAGGCTGTCGAGACCGCGACGACGGCGGCGGCGCGCCTCGCGCTGCTCCCCTTCAGTGGCAACTTTGGCGTCGGCGGTGAGGCAGACCTCCTCCTCCTCCTCGCTCCTCCTCCTCCTCCTCCTCCTCCTCCTCCTCCTCCTCCTCCTCATCCTCCTCCTCCTCCTCCTCCTCCTCTCATTCCTGCTCCTCTGCTCCTTCCTGCTCCTCTGCTCCTAATGCTCCTCCTCCTCCTCTCTGCTCCTCCTGCTCTCCTGCTCTTCCTCCTCATTCCTCTCCTTCCTCCTCTCTCTCCTCCTCCCTCCTCCTCCTCCTCCTCCTCCTCCTCCTCCTCCTTAACTCCTCCTCCTCCATACCTCCTCTCCTCCTCCTCCTCCATACATCCTCCTCCCTCCTCCTCCTCCTCCTCCTCCTCCTCCTCCTC
>CAUYUJ010014730.1:226145-316145 GCA_963575745.1 Prorocentrum cordatum | reverse complement strand
ATCATCATCATCATCAGCAGCATCATTCGCCTCATCCTCCTCATCATCAGCAGCAGTAGCATCAGTATCAGCATCAGCATCAGCATCAGCATCAGCAGCATGCTCCTCATCCTCATCCTCATCATCATCAACATCATCAGCATCATCATCATTAGCATCATCATCACACCAGCATCCTCAGCATCTTAATCAATTTCATCACTATCAGCATCATCATCATCATCATCATCATCATCATCATCATCATCATCATCATCATCGTCATCGTCATCGTCATGATCATCATCAGCATCATCATCATCCTCATCATCCTCATCATTATCATCATCATCAGCTGCTGCATCATCGTCATCATCAGCATCATCAGCATCATCATCAGCATCATCATCATCATCATCATCATCATCATCATCACCATCACCATCATCATCACCATCACCATCATTATCATCATCACCGTCCCCTCTCCCTCCCTTTCCACCTCCTCCACCCTCCTCCTCCCTCCTCCTGCTCATCATCATCCTCCTCCTCCCCCCTCCTCCTCCTCGTCCTCCTCCTCCTCCTCCTCATCCTCCTCCACCCTCCTCCTCCTCCTCCCCCTCCTCCTCCTCCTCCTCCTCCTCCTCCTCCTCCTCCTCCTGTTCCTCCTCCTCCCTCGTCCTCCTCCTCCTCCTTTTCCTCCTCCTCCTCCTCACCCTCATCCTCCTCCATCTCCGTCTCCTGCTCCTTCTCCTGCTTCTTCTCATTTGTCTCCTCCCTCCTCGCTCCTCCTCCATTCCTTCTGGATACATCCTCCCTGTCGCACCCCGAGGCCGGTCGAAAAAGCGGGGCGGGCGTTTCGCCTGCGTCTTCCTCACCATTCATGATCCTGAAGCTTGAGACTTGTAAGAGCCTCACTGATGGAGGGCAGTCCACTTTCAAAATGTGGTTCTCGCCTCAGCGCCGCGCACACCCGTCATACGATTGCAAGAGCTTCGCGGATGCCTCGGGGGGAGGGGCCCACCACCCACCACCACTGCCCGCTCCCCGCGCGGGGGAAGGGGGGCAGGTGGGCCGACCCCGACCGATCCCCTCCGCAGGCGGCCAGCACGTCCAACCTTGGAGGCCCCCACCACACCTGCGCGAAGGGGTGTCCACGAACCAGCTGGCCCAGAGCATCCTCATCCTCGCCCTCCACCCCCACATCACTCGGGTCGGGCGAAAGGGGGGGATAGCAGAGGGGGGGGTTGAGAATCAGCTCACGTAGCTGATTTTCCCGGCGCCTCCTGGCGCCGGAGGCGGTTATGTATCGAGGAATGGGCCCCTCGGTGAGGCCGAAACCAGCTGCATGCAGCCGAATTCGTGACCCCCCCTTTCCCAATCCCCCCCCCTTCCGTCCGGCCCGCACCACCAGGGCAGACAAGACCTGGCAAGGGGTGGCGGGAAGGAAGGGAGCCAAGGGGGGGGGGACAAGGAGGGGGGCAACACGAGACAGAGAACGGAGCCCTGAGACACGCTGGCCAGGACGGCCGCAGACACGCTCCGGAACAGGACGGCCGCAGACCGCCCCCGGAGGCCCGCGGGGGCTGGTCGGGGGGCCTGTGGAGGCCCGCGGGGGCTGCTCGGGGGGCCTGTGGAGGCCCGCCGGGACTGCCTCGGGAGCTCTGTGCGCAAGAGGAGGAGGAGGAGGAGGAGGAGGTGGAGGAGGAGGAGGAGGAGGAGGGGGAGGAGGAGGAGGAGGAGGAGGGGGAGGAGGAGGAGGAGGAGGGGGAGGAGGGGGCTCAGCTTTCCCTGGCGGTTCCGTTCTCTCCTGGCTCGAGTCTTCGTGTGAATTAACACTGTGTGCTGCTTTGGGCCGGAGCGCAAGACGATCCTCCACCGGTCGGCGCACACACGAGTGGGGTGGAACTTGCAAGCCTTTGCGATAGATCCCGAACAGCCCATCCAGAAGTAATCAGCATGCAGTGGAATGAACGACCAACGCCAAGAGAGCTGGTGGGATTGCAGGGTCATTGCAGGGTTTTGCAGAGAAGTTCAGGGCCACTTCCAGGGTATAGCAAGGTACTGCAGGGGCATGGTTTGCAGGGTATTGCAGGGAATGCGACAAGGTCCAGGGAGAGGGGTAGGGGGAGACGTAAACCTCTCCCAGAAGGGGAAGAAAGAAGTTGGAAGAACTAACTACCTCGCTTAAACCACCTACGCCCAGAGGGAGGGTGGAATTTCATCTGCTTTTCGACATCATTTCAGAATCGCCTCTGCATTGATCGACGATCGCATCTTTCAAGAGGGGGGGGAGGGGGAGGCGGAGGGGGAGGAGGAGGAGGAGGAGGAGGAGGAGGAGGAGAAGGAGGAGAAAGGAGGGGGTAAAGGAGGAGGAGGGGAGGAGGAGGAGGAGGAGGAGGAGGAGGGGGAGGAGGAGGAGGAGGAGGACCGGTGGCGGCCTGATCACGCCGCGCGGCGCGACTTCACGGTAAGCTTCTTCTTCTTGAAGGAGGTATTGATCTTGGCGTACTTGGCCAGCGCAAGGTCGAGGAGGTCCTGGGGGTAGAGAAGAGGGGGGGGCAGCGAACGCAGTGCGAGGGGGGGAGGGGATGGGAGCGGAAAGGGGGAGGGGAAGAGGTAGCGGGGAGGGGGAAGGCGGAGGAGGAGGGAGGGAAGGGGGGAGGTGAGATAGGGAGAGGGAGGGGAGGGGGCCGCGAAATCGGATCGGATCAGATCGGAAATGGATCGGAGCGGAGGGAGGGAGAGAGGGGGGAGAGAGAGACGGTGGGAGGGGGAGATGAAGCGGAGAGAGAGCGGGGAGGAGGCAGGAAGGAGGAGGAGGAAGAGGCAGGAGGGAGGAGCGACAGCAGCGGCAGAAGGGAGGAGGGAGGAGGGCGCCCCGAGCCGTCCGGTCCCTTGGGCGTCTGCTCGGGGCGCAGCAGACGCACCCAGCCCGGCTGGAAGCGAGCCCGCGCCCCGACGGTCCGCCGTCTGAGGCACCACGATGCACAGGGCACACGTTTGCCGGCATCGACGGGCAGCGGCCGGCCCTGCCACCCCTCAGGGCCGCCAGCACGTCAGCAGGAGCATCGACGAGCCACGGGGCACTTTTGGGTCGGCGGGTCGGGAGCGGGCCCCTTCCGGTTAAGAGCTGGGCGGGGCGCGCGAAGCCCTCGTTGGGGAGACAGGGCGCGGGCGGGCGGGGCCTCAGGCGGCCGGAGGGTGCAGGACGAGCCACGGGACACACGGTGAAGAACCGTTGGCCGGCAACCAGCGCGTGTGCGAGCATCCAGGAACAGACCGCAGGCAGAGAGCGTCCGTCTTACCCTCGGCCTCAGTTCCAAAAGGCTGTGCCTTCACTGCGTCGAAGACCCAGCCTGCGCCACAAAAGGCCTGAAAGAGACACGGCCAGCTCCCTATCCCAGGCCGCTACGGCCGGTCCGTGTCGGAACGACTTGCGCGCTGGCTCCTGGCACCGCGTGACTGGTTCGATCTCAAGCGATCGTGGCTCTCTGACAGCGCCGATCGTTCGATGAGGGCCGATGCTGCGCCACTGGCGGCCGTCCAACCTCGGAGGCACACGCGCTGGGGTCGCAGGCAGTCGTCGGCACGGCACTGAATCCTAGGCCACATGACTTCGCGCGCCTTGCGCCCCGCGATGCGCGACGCGCGATTACAGTAGAAGCTCGAACACAAGAAACCCAACCCTGAGACCCCAGGACGTCCATGGATTTTTGGTGTGGGAACGTCGCACACTCTATAGCAAAACCATCGAAACCCAAGAAACCCAGGGAACGAATTTCTTGACATGGGTCTCCACTGACTCCGCGAGCCTTGCGCCCCGCGATGCGCGACGCGCGATGAAGGGCAACCACTCTGGCCCAGACCGGAAGGGGAACGTCGTCGGAGGAGGAGGAGGAGCAGCATGAGGAGGAGAAGGAAAAGGAGGAGGGAGGGAAGGGGAGGGGGGGAGAAGGGGGAGGGGGAGGGGGAAGGAAAAAGAGGAGGAGGAGGAGGGAGGAGAAGGAGGATAAGGAGACGAGGTGGAGGATGAGGAGGAGGAGGAAGAGGAGGAGGAGGAGGAGGAGGGAGGAGGGAGGAGGAGGAGGGGAGGGGGGGGGAGACTGGCTCAAGGGGGAGGGGGGAGGGGGGGCAGCATCGACCTGGAATGGGCGATACATCGCCGATAGATCGGCGACACGTTCCCGACAGCGGACCCGCACGATCATGGGCGGTGTGGGCCATCGGGGCCCCTATCGGCGGCGGATGGACGATTGGGGGTCGATGCGCCCCCTCCTGAGCCTAGCCCCTCGTGGCGTTCGGGTCATACCTCGGCTCTCCCGTGGCCGCTTGGGACGATACGGAAGGCCCGGCGAGGCGCCGCCGCTGGAAGGCATCCCGAGGCTGGAAAACCACCGACAACCCGACGAGAACGCCGGAAAACCTGGAACCTGAAGGCCGCGGCGCGCGGGGCGCGATGATCTCCACGCCCCCGCGGGCGCTGCGCCTGCCGCACAGGTCCCCGGGAGCGGCCGCCCCCGTCGGAGGGCGACGGCGAGGCGCTCCCGCCCCCCTCGGTGCCGCAGAGCTGCGGGCGCGAGGGCGGCACCCAACCAGCCGCTGCCACAGGCCAGGGCGGGGCGGCGGCCGCGAGGTCGGAGCGGGCCGGATCGGAACCGGAGCGGATCGCCGAGCTCGAGGCCCCGAGGCCCGGACCCCCGACGCGGTCAACATCTGCTCAGGGCGTGGACCCCAGAGGTCTCGACCCCATATTCCCTGGGACCGGCTTCTCATCCCGCGTCGTTTCTGGACGGTCCTGGGGCCTGGTGAGGGGAGGGCCCCCAGAGGCCGACACATGCCAAAAACTCCTGGCGATACTTTGTCCGCTCGGCGGTGCGCCCAGGGGAAGTGAGAAGGATCAGGCTTTCTCGGAAGCCCTCGCGCCCTCTGACAAGGCCTGAAGCCTCTTGGCCTTTCGAGAAGGCCCACCGCTTGTCATTCCCCCCCAGGCTCACCGCCGACTCATGACCCTGAGGCACCAGCAGCGGGCAGCCAGAGGGACACCAGCAGCGGAGGCACCAGCAGCGGGCGGCCAGGGGGCATTTTTCCACTGCCACGGCTCTCTCCACCCACGGCGGCTGGGGCCATCTCCGGCCCAAGGGGAGATTTTTCCACAGAGGCACCGGCAGCGGGCGGCCACGGCCCGCCCCTCTGCAGGGGTAAGAGTAAAGGGGGGCGCCGCTACCGCCGCGCGAGGCGCCCTGCCATCGCATTCGACGCTGGGGGGGGGAGATCTGCTCCTCAAACAGGACGGAGGGAAGAGGAGGAGGGGGAGGAAGGACGACGAAGGAAGGGGGGACGAAGGAGGAAGGAGGGAGAAGGGATAAGGAATGAGGGAGGGGGAGAGAGGAGGCTGATGGCTGACGGCTCCACGTGTTCTGTCACATAACTGCAACTCTTGTAATGCCATCGCGGGCACAGTGGTACCAACAGAAATCGTACAGAGGGCGGCAAGTCGTAGACGAGGGGAGTACACGATGGATTGACGACAGCGCAACCTTTCTTTCTGCTACGCTATCAGTCCGGTTTGAACCTTAAGCCGACATGGAAAAGGCAAATACATAATACACATGCACATGTCTATGGCGGTGCAATTGTCCCTGCGCTCCGGCAAGGCTCTGATTTCTGAGCGACTGGCGCACTGGCGGATCGATTCTCGCAGCGGCAGATATTCTGGCCACCTCTAGCGGCTAAAAAACACCTGGGATTAGAGAACTGGCGGGTCTAGAGCTTGGGACGCTCATGCATGACACGATTCGTATCTGATTCAAAACCATATTAAAAGTATAATACAGCCACAACGCCTAAACGCTGGCCAAGGAAGGTTGCATTGGAACTGGGCTTTGTTCCTCACAATGACTGCCTAACTACCGAACAACGCCAACCCGACCCGACGACCCGGATTTCGGGTTGGGGGTGTACGGGCTTCACATGTGTTTTTGTCCATGTTCCCCGACCCCCCCCCCCTTGGAGATGGAGGGCAAGCTGGAGCCTTCGGGTTGGGTTGGGGTGTGGTTTGGTGGGCGGCGACACAGGTTCACGTGCAGCGCCCTCAGTGACCTGGTCACCGGCAGCGAGAGGTCCGACTCCTGGGCGTGCCGGCCCCGCCGCTCTCAAGTGGGCGCGCCTTCCACCGGGGCCCCCGCGCTCGTGGTCCGCGACGCCGCCGTCGTCGGCGATCGCACGGGCTCCCCGCCCAACGGCGGACCTCGAGTAGAAAGATCGTTCCGTCGAGCGCTGCAGTCGGTGCAAATGCTTGCCCGCGCATGCTGCCCTCACTGACGCTGCCGCCGCATGTTCTTTCCGGGGAGGTGGGCCCGGAGGTGCTCACGCGCCAGGGAGGAGGGAGGAGGAGGGAGGAGGCAGAGAAGGAGGGAGAGAGGAAGGAAGGAAGGAAGGAAGGAAGGAAGGAAGGAAGGAAGGAAGGAAGGAAGGAAGGAAGGAAGGAAGGAAGGAAGGAAGGAAGGAAGGAAGGAGGAGGAGGAGGAGGAGGAGGAGGAGGAGGGAGGGAGGGAGGGAGGGAGGGAGTGAGGGACGACAGTCGCGAAGCGGTAAGGGTAGTTTATTTGTTGTGTTTCTTTGGGTTTTGAGTTTTTTTACTGGGGTCTTTTTATTTGTTTTAAGTCTCTGAGTTGATGCGAAGGGAGGAAGGGAGGAAGAAGGAAGGGAGGGTAGGGAGGGAGAGAGGGGGAGAAGGGAGGGAGGGAGGAGAGGGAGGGGAGAAGGGAGAAGGGAGGGAGGAAGCAAGGAAGGAAGGGAGGGAGGGAGGGAGAGAGGGAGGAGGGAGGGAGGGAGGGAGGGAGGGAGGGAGGAGGAAGGGGGAGGGGGATGAGGAGGAAGGGGGAGGGGGATGATGATGATGATGAGGAGGAGGAGGAGGCCGCCTCACCAAGCAGAGCTGTCCCGACTACGGGGATGGGCGCGCAGCGCCGTAGCGCTCAGCTGGTGACGTGGAGTCGAGAAATCTGTCTTCAAGTGCAGACTACTGCTCAGCAGAGATGGGCAGAAGAAACCACTTGCCATTCCTTGCAAGTCCTTTTGATTGCGGATAGCTGCACATGTCGTCTGCCCACTTCTTATGTGGACGATCAGGGGCAGGAGAAAGAAGAGAAGAAAGGGCAGAATCGAAGGTGTGGAAGCCTCGCACGCTAATGGACGGTCGGTTGAACCCCGCAACCCCACCCCCCCTTGGGCTCGTGCGCATCGCGCACAGACGCAGGCGGCAGCGCTTCCTCCTTCCTCCTTGCGTTTTTGTTGCTCGTTCCTCCTCCCTCCCCGTTCCTCCTCTACTCCTCCTTCCTCTCCTGTGCTCCGCATTTGCTCCCTCAGCTCCTCCCTTGCCCCGCCTTCCTCCTCCCTCCCCCCTGCTCCTCGAACAGGACAGGGCAGCGCAGGGAGAGGGCGGGCCAGCGCGGGGGCCGTCGGGCGACAGAGGGCACCAGGCAGGCGGACGTGCCAGAGGCCCTGAGGGGACCTCCAGGGGCCTCCTCCCTGCCCACGCTCCTAATTGGCGGCGCGCAGAAGGGGGGGGAGGGGGAGGATACAAACAGGCTGCTTCGTAGAAGGCGCCAGCGTTACATCTACAGACAAGGCCCGCGCCGTCCAAGAAGCCGTCCGCCCTCCCCCTACCCCCCTCTGCGCGTGGCCGACCTTTGATGGGCAACGTTCGGGGGGGACCAACTCAGGGAAGGGGGGGAACACCGACCTGGAATCGGCGGTACATCGCCGGTAGATCGGCGAGGAGCCCCCGAGAGCGAATCCGCACGTTCATGGGCGGGGTGGGGCTATCGGGCCCCTAAATATAGCAGCGATCCATGGGCGAGGGTGAACAGAGAGCGAACGTGGAGGAGGAGGAGGAGGAGGAGGAGGAGGAGGAGGAGGAAGAGGAGGAGGAGGGGAAGGAGGAGGGCCCATGCACCCCACCCCCCCTGAGCCTCCTCCCCCCCCTAGCGTTGCCCCCGAGCCCTCCCTGCCTCCCTCCCTGCCTCTGCACCTGCCCGGAGCGAGTCGGCGGAGCGCGGCGGGAGCGTCTGCTTCCACGAGGGCGCCGAACTTCGCGCTTCGCGCTTCGCGCTTCGCGCTGCGCGAAGCCCGAAGCGCGCACAACCCCCCCGAGGGAGAAGAGGAGCTGAGTACGGCTGGGGGGTCAGGTCCGCAGAACACCCCAGACGGACGTCAAGGGGCGCAATCAACCTGCTCGGTCAAGCTGAAATTGATGCACCACACCCAGCGTCAAGCCGAAACTTTGGACATAAGCGAACGATTAGATTTTGCACCTCTTCGTCGGCTTAACCGGCGAGGCACTTGACCACCTTGACGTCCTTGATTTGGTGGTTCTGCAGAGGAACATGCTCTCGGAGGACGAGGAGGAATCGGAGCCGAACCGCGAACCGCGAGGCGCGAATGACACCCGCGGCCTCGAGGGCGCCCTAGCTCCAGCGACGGGGCGCGTCCTTGCGGTAGTGGCCCGCGCCCAGCGCCTTCTCCAGCTGTGCCGCGCCCTTCTTGGGGGCCTCCGCCGCCCGAGGGCCGCGCCCCGCCATCGCGCAGCGCGAGGCGCGGCCCTCGGGGAAGCCAGCAGGCACCAATGCCGCTGCAGTCGGGCTGATGCCGCAAGGAGCGAGAAAAATTGGGAACGAAGGGGACCTCTCCTCGCCACAGCGAGCCGCGCCCACGGATAGGCTCCCCGACCCTGATCGGCCCAAAAACAAGAGCCCCTCCTGAGCCCAAGGCGGTCCTCAGGTCAGCGTCTTGACTGCACTCCCCGGACCTCTCCTGGGGTGCGCTTTGACCAGATCTGAACTTCGAGGCGAGCCCAGCGGTGGCGGCGACGAGGACCCTCCCAGGAGGCCCCAAAAGGGCGAAGGTTGTTCTTGTTCTTTATAATATAGTTAGTATACATAGCACAAGTCATAGTATCAGCATTGTTATTCTCATGTATTATGATTGTTATGATTAGTAATAGTCTTAGTATTATTTATATTATTCTTCTCCTTATTAATATTACTAGCATTCGCACTCTTATTAGTATTAATAAGATTAGTCGTATGCTGAGTAGCATTCCTCCTAGTATTCGCATAAGTGTTAGTCTTAGTGTTCCTCCCCGTCATAGCATTATATTTATTATTAGTATCGTTATTACTTGTCGTAGAATTAGTCTTATTACCATTCGGATTAGCATTATTCTTATTATCGGTAGTACTAGTGTTATGGTTATGCGTTATCTTCTTACGATTAATATTGTTATTAACATTCGCAGTTTCATTCGTACTATGATTCGCCGTATTATAGATGTTAGTGCTAGTGTTCGTCTTGATGCTTCGTATTATGCGTTATTATGTTTGTGTCCGATTAGTGTTGTTAGTCCTCTTTGTATTATTATCATTCGTAACATTATTATTATTAGTAGTATTATTCCTCCTCCTCCTCCTCCTGCTCCTCCTCCTCCTCTTCCTCCCCCTCCTCCTCTCCCTCATCCCTCCTCCCTCCCCCTCTCCCTCCTCCCTCCTCCCTCTTCCCCCTCCTCCTCCTCCTCCCTCCTCCCTCCTCCCTCCTCCTCCTCCTCCTCCTCCTCCTCCTCCTCCTCCTCCTCCCCTCCTCCTTCCTCCCTCCTCCTCCAACTCCTCCTCCTCCTCCTCCTCCTCCTCCTCCTCCTCCTCCTCCTCCTCCTCCTCCTCCTCCTCCTCCTCCTCCTCATCCTCCTCCTCCTCCTCCTCCTCCTCCTCCTCCTCCTCCTCCTCCTATTGTTTCCCCATCCTCCCCCTCCTCCTCTGTTTGCTCCCCCACGCGTTCCCCGAAGTCTTTCCAAACCGATTTGGGGAAAAACTGGCCCGATAGCTTGGCCAAGCTCTGGCCCAGCTGTCGGCCACAGAGGCGTTTCCAGGGCAGGGGGCGGCGGTGATTCGCCGTAGGCGTCCTTGATAAGAGTAGAGGATACACTCATCTCCACACACGCCTGGCAATCCTGAAGAAATCCTAGAATATGTCTCTGTCGTTTCACACATGTTGGCTGCACTCTGGCTTCAGCGCAAAAAAAATGGCATCGACCAAACACATGAAACATGATGGAAACCTTCCACGCTCTTGCCGTGCCAGCTTCTCCCGGAACGGAACTGGTAGATCAGCGTCAGAACATGTCTCACACAGCATGAGAACCCGTAGCCTGCACGTGAATTTGTTCGTCCCCCTTGCATCGAGAGCCCAACCCCCAATTAATCATGCGCGCTGCGACCCCTCAGAATGCCTCGTGCTTGGAAACCAAACAGAAGGTAAGGCCGATGGTCATGCAGCGAATGCGTTCCAAAAAAAACCGTCGTGCCATCACGTCATGGCAATATGTGTTGCGGCGGCGGTGGTCACAACATGCGGGAAGCAAGTCCGAAGCAGAGCAACATGCATCACGACCACGATGACGCCGACGACGGCGACGACGACGACGACGACAACGACCGACGACGACGACAACGACGACGACGACGACAACGACGACGGAGACGAGGCGCGCTAACCAACCGCACCGAAGCACGGATTTGGGAGAGAAAAAAAAAAAAAAAAAAAAAAAAAAAAAAAAAAAAAAACTGCGAGGTTTGGTACATTTTCTTGTCGCAGCGACGAGGATCCTAGCCGCGTTCTGGAGCAGACGTGGAGTGCACGAGGCCGAAGTGGGCACGGCGGGCAGCAGGGGGAACGAGCGCACTCGGAACACGTAGTCCATCGGCGTGGGTGGCCGAGCCCTCGCACAACGAGAAGACGAAAGACCTAGCGTCAGGTCGGGCATGTCCCCCTGCAGAGGGCTTTTCGACGAAAAATAGGAAATGCCCCGAAAATACCCCAAAACTGCCGAAAATCGTCAAAAATCGCCCCCCTGGCCATTTTTCCGCCATTTTGGGATATTCCCCCTGCAGAGGGACAGGCCCGCCTTAAACCTAGCAGGAGGCTTGGCACACTGGGGCGGAGCGGGCCTCCGTCCAGAGCACCCGGCTGCGCGCGTCGCGCTCCGCGCGGTGTGCGAGGCACGGTCGACTGCTCCCTCTGCTGCCGCTCCCGCGGCAGGAGAGGGCGGCTGCCTGGCCCAGCCTGAGGCGCGCCAGGCGCGTCTCTCGCTGTGCCCCCGCGAGTGAGCTCAGCGCTCATAGCAACAACGAAGCAGTCCGACATCAGAGAAAGACCTGATGGTGCAAAAACGCACAACGGCGAACTGACAAGCAGAACGTGCTGCTGGGCGTGCCCCTGGAGCTGGAGAGCTCCGCAGGATGGAAAGAACGCTTGATCAAAGGGGGGGACGCCAGCTATACGCAAACCGAGCCTGGCCAAACTCATTCTGGGCCCAGGATTCCGGCCCGAAACGAAAGTGCACGGCCCGATCTTGACCAGGAAGGAATATACAGTCGGGGCGTTGACCTACGGAACCCTGAATACGAACGAGGCCATTGGTTTCCAAAAGTTAGACTTCGATTTCCCATTGAAAACGTAAGGAAGGCAAACTGCAAAACCACTCAGGAATGCTGAGTCCCTCCCAAACGAAAAGGATTCCGTCTTCAGCGCCCCGGCTGTACGATCATGGGCCCCGGATGGGCCCTGCCAAGATCGGTGCAGGTGCATAGCTGCCGCCCTCGATCCAGGGGGTCGAAACAGTTCTTTGATTCGCGGGTCGAGAGCGCACCTCTTCCGGTCGAAGCTAAGCGGGCCGCGCGAAGCTTGAATTAACCAGAGACAGGGGGTCGAAACGGTTGACTCTGCGGTGCAGCTCCGGGGAGCCCAGCCCCTCTTCCTCATCGTACGCATTATCGAGGAACGACGGAACACAAGCAGTTGCAAGCAACGGTCCCTTGGTGTAGACGCCAAGAACAAACACCCATGTCTGTGCTATAAGCGCATCGCCAAACGGAAGCGAGTGCAGAAACAAATGTTGCACGTGGGCGATGCACCAAGCAATGAGCCACATCAAAGCACGAAGCATGGAAACCAAGGCGCGCACACACACACACACACACACACACACACACACACACACACACACACACACACACACACACACACACAACACACATCAGACAAACAAACAACAGCAAAAAACGGAACGACCAGGCGAGTTATGTAAACGATGCAGCTGAGGTAAACAGAACTTGTGCACGCTGCACGAAGATAAGATAGCACTAGGCCTAGCAGTACATCCTGCCCTCGTCGCTCCTCCTTCCCCCTGATCCCTCCTCAAATGGTCATCCCTGTCCCCTGAGACCCGCGCCTTCTTGATGCCCTTCTCGAGGTACAGAGACTTGGGCACGTTGGACTTCGACTCTTTCTTGTGGCGAGTTGTCAGAATGATGTTCTCCTTCCACGGAGAATCCACAGGTGCGGCTCAGGGAGAAGCCAAGAGCACAAGCACGAGCAGCCAGGAAGACGGGGCAGGGAGCACTGCGAGAGAGGATGGGGGGGTCCGAAACGTCGGGGCAAAGAGGAACCAGGGCGAAGAGCCCCGAGTGGGGAAAGGGAAGACCGAGAGGAGTGGGGCAGGGAGAAAAACAGGAGAAGCCGACAACGTCCCGACTATAGAGGTCTCTGGGGGCCCCCAGAGTCCCCCCAGATGCCCGCTCGGCAGCGCCAGCGATCGCAGGCGCGTCTGTGCGGAGCTGGCGGGCCGCGCCGGGCGCGCTAGGGTGGGTGGAAAGAAGAGGAAGCCCAAGAAGAGCAGAAGACGTAGAACCACCTCGGCCCTCGATCATAGATCCTCCTTCTCCTCCCCCCATCCTCATCGGCGGGTTCTTCCCATGCGAGTGGCACCCGCCCGGCAGTTGTGAGCTTGACTCGCGCCGTCGAGGAGGACCGAACCGAGCCCCCCTCAGGGCCCTTTCAAAGGGGACTTTGATAAACCAGGACATTGGCGCACCTGAGAGAAGTACAGCCGCGGGGCGAGAGATCTCCCACTGTTCGTTCCCTCCAGGTGAATCTGGCAGGGCCCTGGTTCGCAACGTCCTGGTCTCCAGCGCCCGGCCAGGATCGGTGCAGGTGGATATGGCTGGCGCTCCCCCGGGCTTCTGGGAAGGAGAGCAGCGGGTCCTTCTTGCCGTTCTTGGTGGAGGCGAGCCCCACCACCTGCCAGGGCGGAGAGGGGGGGCCTGGCTCCTCATCCCTCTCGTCCCTACTCGTCCCTCCTCGTCCCTCCTCCTCCTCCTCCTCCTCCTCCTCCTCCTCCTCCTCCTCCTCCTCCTTCACTACCACCACCACCACCTCCTCCTCCTCCACCTCCTCCTCCATTCCTTCTCCTTATAGATAACTCCTCCCTGCCGCACCCCGAGGCCAGTTTTTTAAGGCGGGCCGGGCGTTTCGCCTGAGACTCTGAAGCTTAAAAGTGACAAAAGTTTCACAGATGGAGGGCGGGTCCCTTTCAAAATGTGGCTCTCCGCACATTCGTGTTCAAATTTGCAGGAACTGCACGAATTGAGGGCGGGTCGTCTTCAAAATGTGGCTCTCGCCTTGGCGCCGCGTACATGTTTAAAAACATGTGCAAGAGTTTCCCCGGATTGAGGGCGCATCGTTTTCAAAATGTGGCTCTCGCCTTAGTGCCGCGTACACTCGTGTTTAAAAAATTGCAAAAAGTTTCACCGATTGACGACGGTTCCTTTTCAAGATGTGGCTCTCGCCTCAGCGCCGCGCACATTCTTTTCTAAAAGTTTGCAAGAGTTTCACGGATTGAGGGCGGTTCCTTTTCAAAATGTGGCTCTCGCCTGAGCGCCGCACACATTCATTTTAAAAAGTTGCAAGAGTCCACGGATTCCCATAATCTACGTACCAGAAATGGCGTGTTGGAAAGATTCTGGATTACGGGGGCGCAACAGTTATGTTGATTCGCGGAGTTGAAGTCCCAAAGAAGGCGTTCTGGCACGATTCTGGATCGTCAAGACGCAGCAGTCAGGTGTGGCGTTGAAATCCCGAGAACAAAGTTTTGGCACGCTTGAGGATCTTCAAACTGTTGTCTTCCAACGAGGCAGTTCCCTCAATGGAAATCAATCGTTGTAGGGGCCACTGAAGAGGGAGCTTGAAGGGAGGGATAATTCAGACATCGTGGATGACTCTTGGGTTTCCACTGGTCCTCCTCCTCCTCCTCCTCACCGACATCCTCCTCCTCATCCTCCTCCTCCACCTCTTACATCTCATGTTTTCTGGCACGATTTAAGATTGTCAGGGCACAACAGTAACGTGGATTCGCGATGCTGAAGTCCAAGGAAGCGTGTTCTGACACGACTCCGGATCGTCAGGACTTAACACTCAAGTTGATTCGCGGCGTTGAAGTCCACGGAGTGGTGTTTGAGTACGATTGAGGATGTCTCGGACGATGGTCAACTACCATCAATCTTTCTGCAGCACAAGATGAACGATGGTTCGCACGTCTGATGAAGTGGGTGCCGTGGCTTCGAGTACACGCACGACGAAGCGTAGGAGGCCAGCGCAAACGCTGGTGCGATTGACGCATTAGCTCTCTCCTTGCCGTTCGTGTCGTCGTCGCTCCCCCCTCCCTCCTCGTGTTCCTCCTTGCTGGGAGCCTTAAGGCAAACACCGGTTGGCGTGGGCATGCCCGTGGGTATTGCCCTTCCCTCCTTAGGAGGGTCGGGCCGTGCCCCGTGGCACGCCGAGGCTGGCTTGTGCTGTCTTGCCCGCCTGCAATGTCTCAATACGCTTCACACCACAGTGATCAATTCGTCTCACACCACGCTGATCAATTTTCTGGTCCAGCGCACTGCTGGGGAGGACGACCCGCGCTGCCTCCCTACGGGCCGCTGCTCCGCTGCTGCTCCGCTTGCCTTTCAACGGGGCACTTCCGCCTCGGGCAGTTAGACTCAAGTCTCGCAGGCACCTGAGAAGAGAAAACTTGGAGGGAGGGTATGTAGGAGCATGCGCCTTCACGTCACACTGGTCCTCCTCCTCCTCCTCTTCCTCCTCCACCTCCTCAACCTCCACCTTCACGTCCACCTCCTCCTCCTCCTCCTCGTCCTCCTAGAGCATGAGGAGCGATACTGATCGAATCGCGACTCGGGAGATCAGATCGGACCGGAATGTGCATCGGAGCGGACCTCGCCAGGATGCACGACGGCACAAAGGCAAACATCGGGCCGCATCGCGTCATCAGAAGATCGGAATCGAATCGGACCGGGC
The DNA here is from genome assembly GCA_963575745.1 of Prorocentrum cordatum. Taxonomy (NCBI): domain Eukaryota; class Dinophyceae; order Prorocentrales; family Prorocentraceae; genus Prorocentrum; species Prorocentrum cordatum. Next base: position 300,974 of record CAUYUJ010014730.1, on the reverse strand, counting down.
CAGCCAAAATCCACACCGAATCGGATCGATCGGATCGCAATGGACTCAGCACTGGTGGCCACAGGGCACATGGAGGCACAGACCAGGAGAGTCCCTGCCTCTCCCCCTCATCGCGTGCGCGCTGCGCCTTCCTCCCTCCCCCTGTCCCTTCCAGATCAGAGCTGTCACGCCTGCTTGTTGGCCAAGCCGCTGAACTTGAAGGAGTGGAGGCCGCACAAATTTCCAGTCTCCGCGGACATCGTCTGCCGGCAAACAAGAGCGCGGGCAAGAGGGGACAGGCGCAGAGGGTGTGACGGTTGCGGCGAGAAGGTGAATGCCAACGGCAGCAGCTGCACAAATGCCGTCGAAACACGATGAGTAGAGTTAAGCCCAGAACCAACAGAGGGAACGCCGAAGAGAAAGAGCAGAGCACGGAACGATGGAAGACACGGGAGCAAGACGGAGAAAAGGCCTGACCGAGGCAGAGAAGCCTGACCAGCAGGAGAGCGCGCAAAAGAGCCACAGCCCTAATAGCAGAGGCTGTCAGAGTGGTGTGCCGTGATGCCGAGCGCACTGCCGTTTTCGCAGAAGGAAGTGCGGCAAGCGATCTTCTCGAGAATGTAGTTCCTACTCGCCCTCCTACGCCTTCTCCGCCTGCTCCTCCTCCGCAGCAGCATCCTCCTTCTCCTCCACCTCCTCCTCCTGTTCCTCCTCCTCCTCCTCCTCCTCCTCCTCCTCCTCCTCCTCCTCCGCTTTCTCCTCCTCCTCGCCCTCCTCCTGCTCACCCTCCACTCTCCCCCCCTCCTCTTTCCCGCCCCCTTCGCCAAAGGATGTGCTCCGTCGGCGCGCTGCTCCCCCAGCGCGCAATGCCCGCCTCCCGAGATACGAAAGGTGGCAAGAACGGCATAAACAAGTTGCCGCAGGCGCAGGCGGGGCGAAAGGCTGCCTTGTTCCCAGCTCCAGGGCTCTTCCTCATGAAGGAGTTGTTGGCCTCGGCGCCACGAGCTCAGCGACCCCGCTTCCCGTCGCTCGTGCATGATGAAGCGAAATGCAGTGTCAGACTGTGCTACAGTAGACTTGAACGTGGCTGCGCTCCGCTGAGCTGAGCACGCAATTTACAGCTGGCACAGCGTAGCTCTGGACATATAATGTTCACGCTGATTGTCTGAGCCCATTTGGAGCAAATAAGCTGATATATAGCTGTGCTTGGCCGCAATTAGCTTGTGCTTCAAGCCATACAACTAGCTTGGATAGACTAGATCAGCCCAGACTCAACAGCTGGCGCTTGGATATGCCACACCCAGCCCAGCTTGAAAAACGTTCCTTCATACTAGGCTGGCCTTGTCTTCGCTGTACGTTAGCCGATCCTACCCAAGATCAAACTAGGCTCGTCTATAGCGAAGCTCATCAGCTGACTTCAAGTCAGACTCGCCCAAACCGCATAGCTCTTCGTGGACTCATGTGGCATGTCCCAGCCAAGCATGACACGCGCTTTAGAATTCCCACCAGCCCTCTGGGCGTAGGTGGTCCAGAGAGGTTCCTCTTTCAACCCCCTTCTTTCCCTTCGGGGAAGGGTTTATCAATGTTCCCTATTAATACACACCCACTCCCCCAGGCGACTAGCGGCCAACCAGGAGCCATGCTCCCCCCCGACCATCCCTGTCAAAAAACAATACGAAACGCACTCTGCCTCCAAATTTGGAGCATGCGCGGCCATGCGCCCCCCCGACCATCCCTGTCAAAAACAATACGAAGTACACTGTTGGGGCAACCTCTTGAGTCATGCTCGTGAGGCCCGCGAGCACTTGTATTTGTTTGAGAATAACGGTGGGGGTGTCAGCATATTGCCTGCTGCGCGCAGGGTCCCACCTGCCAAGAAACACTACAAAATGCACCTCGCGGCTAAATCTGGATAGTGCGTGGCCACCCTGCGATCACTGTGAAGTGCTTTTTGACAGGGACGGCGGGGGTGGTGGCGTAAGGCCTGCTGTGCACAGGCCAACCAGACACAATAATGGGCAGTGGTTTTCGACAGGTATGGTGGGGGCCGACATGTTTCCTGATGTGTGCTGTCACATGCGCAGGCGCAACTGACACACTCTGCACGTGCCCCGAACGTGGCGAACCTGGCGCGGCTGGAGTGTGCGGCACACCTTGCGCACTCGGAGCACGTGGTGCATCTGGCGCACCAGGGGTACCTGGCACGCTCGGGCCCCAGGGGTGCCTTGCGCGCGTGGCGCGCCTGGCACGCGTGGCGCACCTCGCCCCAGCGTCGCGCACATGGGGTCGGCGTTGGTTCCCAGTAAATGCCAATCCAAAAACGAACGCTGAACATGCTCAGGCTCGGGTGTTACTTATGTGCTGGGAGGGCAGAAGGAGTGAGCTAGACAGCTTGCAATCCAAGGGGTGTCTTGATCACTGTTCCTTATTAACATACACGCCTACCCCCACCCGGCGGGCGGCCAACCCGGAACCATTCCCACTCCATGCGGGCCCGCCCCCCACCAGCCATGTCAAAAAACCATACAAACCGCACGCTGCCTCCACATTTGGAGCATGCGCGGCCAATCCGATGCGCCCCCCCACCATCCCTGTCAAAAACAACGCAAAGTACACTTTTGGGCAAAGTCTTAAGCCATGTTCGTGAGGCCCGCAAGCACTTGGTATTGTGTTTGACAGGGACGGCGGGGGTGTCAGCATATTCCCTGCTGCGCGCAGGGCTACCATCCCTGACAAAAAAACAATAGAACATGCATCTCGCAGCTATATCTGGATCATGCGCGGCCACCCCGCGATCACTGTGAAGTGCTTCTTGACAGGGACGGCGGGGGTGGTGGCGCGTAGCCTGCTGTGCGCAGGCCAACCAGACACAATAATGGGCAGTGGTTCTACACGACAAGGATGGTGGGGGGCGACATGATTCCCGATGTGTGCTGTCACATGCGTAGGCGCACCTGGCGCACTCTGCACGTGCCCCGAACGTGGCGAACCTGGAGCGGCTGGAGTGTGCGGCACACCCGGCGCACTCGGAGCACGTGGCGCATCTGGCGCACCAGGCGTGCCTGGCACGCTCGGGCCCCAGGAGTGCCTGGCACGCATGGCGCCCCTGGCACGCGTGGCGCACCTCGCCCAAGCGTCGCGCACACGGGGTCGGCTTTGGTTTCCACTAGCTGTCGATCCAAAGACGACCGATGATCATGTTTAGGCTCGGGTGTTACTATGTGTCGGGAGGGCGGGTGGGAGTGAGCAAGACGGCCTGCGGGCGGGTGGGTAGCTTGATCACTGCTTCCTATTAATAAACACCCCCTCCCACAGGCGACTGGTAGCCAACCAAGAACCATGAGGGCACCCCCCACACCATCCCTTTATACAAAAAACCATACAAAACACACTATGCCTCCAAATTCGGAGCATGCGCAGCTAACCCGGTCCGGCATCCCCCCACCATCCGTCAAAAAACAATACAGAGCTACACTTGGCGGCGGCGGCGGCGGCGGCGGCTGCGGCGGCTGCGGCGGCGGCGGCTGCGGCGGCGGCGGTGGCGGCGGCGGCGGCGGTGGCGGCAGCGGCAGCGGCTGCGGCGGCTGCTGCTGCGGCGGCGATTTGGCAGCGGGGGCGGCGGCGGAAGCGGCGGCGGGCGGCGCGGCCACGGCGGCGGCGACGGCGGCGGCGGCGGCGGCGCGGCGGCGGCGGCGGGCAGCGGCGGCGGCGGCGGAGGAGGCGGCGGCGGCGGCGGCTGCGGACTGACCCCCAATAGCTGCCCATCCAAAAATGACTGCTGAATATGCTGGGGCTCGGGCCAGATTCGGGATGCTACGTCTGTGTTGGGAGGGCGGGCGGGAGTGAGCGAGACGGCCTGCGGGCGGGGAGGGAGTCTTGACCCCTCCCCCTAACCCCCTACCCTGAACCTGGACGGGGGGGGGCGGCGATGGGCTGGAGCGTCTAAGATGGTCCAGGACGGCTCTAAGAGGACCTCAGAGAGCCCAAGATGACATCCAAGATGGCTCCAAATAGCCTAAGATGCCTCAAGATGGCTCCCAAGATGCCCCATGAGGCCCCAAGACCGCTCCAAGACGACTGCAAGTTTTCAAAGAGCTCCCCAGGGAGGCCCCGAAGAAGCCAAAATCCGTTCGAAACCTGTGGAAATTCAATATGTGTTGTGTTCTCGCCTGTTCGCTTCCGAGCCCACAGAGCGCCCAAAGAGCGCCCAAGAGCGCTCCCATATCGCCCCAAGAACGCCCCAAGAGGCGATGCCTGGACCCCCCCAGGGGGGAGGCAACTGTCCGATATCCCCCAAGATGGCCCCAAGAGCGCCCCTCAAGACCCCAAGCGCGCCCCAAGAGGGCCCCAAGATGCGACTAGACGGCAGTAAGAGGCACCCAAGAGGCATCAAAGAGGTTCCCTAGAGACCCCGAAGAAGCCTCAAGAGGATCCCCGAGGCACCCAAGACGCTCAAAGACGGCCCTGGGCCCGCCAAGATGCCCCAAGACGCTCCAAGAGGCCTCCAAAACGCTTCCAAGACACATCCGACGAGACTCCGAGAGGCACTCAAGAAACTTCTGGCTCTTCTGTTCGCCGTCCTCTTCCTCTTCCTCATGCACCAATTCCTCATCATTTGTCCTGCATCCTCCCCCTCCCCCCCCCTTTTTCGTCGTCCTCCTCCTCCTCCTCCTCCTCCTCCTCCTCATCATCATCATCATCACCATCATCATCATCATCATCACCATCATCATCAGCAGCATCATCATCATCATCATCACCACCACCACCACCACCACCACCATCATCATCATCATCATCGTCATCATCATCATCATCATCATCATCATCATCAGCAGCAGCAGCATCATCATCATCATCATCATCATCATCATCCTCATCATCATCATCATCATCATCGTCGTCCTCATCCTCCTCCTCATCGTCCTCATCCTCCTCCTTTTCCTCGTTTTCCTCTTTCTCGTCGTCCTCGTCCTCGCCATACTACATCTCCGCCTCATCCTCCTCCTCCTCCTCCCTCGTCCTCCTCCTCCTCCTTTTCATCCACCTCCTGCTGTTCATCCTCCTCCCCCAACGACGACGAATTCCTCCGCCATCCTCCTTATCCTGGAGTATATGACGGTATCCCCCGCCCTTTCTTCTGGATGCCCCCCCCCCCCCTATTCCCTGATCACCTCAACTCCTCTGGGCATCGTTTCTGCATGGGCTGGTGGGGATTATTTTTGTTCGGCGGCTCAAAGGACAGATCCAGCGAGCGGGAATAGCGTTCTGGGGCACAGAGCGAGATAGTTGGCTGCAGTGGCACGTAGGCCGCTGTAGCGAGTGCACATGCCAGGGACAAAGTGACCCTCATTGGGGACCGACGCAGGCGGCCCGGCGGATGGGGACGCAAGCACGGTACCGGCGGCGGACGGAGAAGAGCAGTCGCCCTCACGGCGCCAAGCTCCCGCCGAACCGTCCAGCGCGTAAAGGAGCGGAGCACGCTGCACTGTAACGGCACGGGGTGGCCAAGAAGAGAGCAAACTGCAGCCACCGCACACTGAAGGTGAGGCAAGAAGGAACAGGAGACGCAGCGGACGCCAGATGGGCACCCGGCGGCCGGAAAAGGGGAAAGGCACAGAGGGGAGCCTCACTCGCGGTGACTCACTGTTGCAGACGTCAAGTCTGCCGCTCTTGGACGGGAGAGCGACCGATACTCAGTCCGCGAACCTGACGTCACAGTCGCCTATGTCACAGCGTGCAACTTGTCCGACACGGAAGATCGGGGGCGCAAAGTTGCAAGCGCTGGCCGAGGCACCTGCCGAGGGACCAGCCGGGGGGACCGCGATGACCTGCCAAAGGATGAACCACTTGTGCAGGAACTTGAACGCGAGGGCGACAGATACCCCGTCGGCGAACCTGACGTCAAAGCCGCCTGTGTCCACAGCGTGCAACTTGTACGACACTGAAGATCGGGGGCACAAGGTGCAAGCGCTGTCAACAAGGCACCTGCACGAAGGACCAGTCGGAGGAACCGCGATGACCTGCCAAAGGATAAACCACTTGTGCAGGAACACGCCCATGCCAGGCCCGACATCGGGTGGTACCAGAAGCGGGTGGGGTGCGCCAGTCTTCACTTACCGAAGCCGTTTCTGCATGGGCTGGTGGGGATACGCGAAGCGTCAACAATGATTGCTTCTCCAAGTTGGAATTAGCGCAGTGATTCCTTTGAGGGTGAGCTCGGATCCCGAGGTATAACTCGCGCGGCATTTACATGTTGAAATCGATGCCTTAGTGTTAGGTTGAGCGATCGCGCTTTAACCTTCAGCTGTTCAGCGTTAGCTCTCTTTACACTAAGCTGATTAGCTGGTTTGACTGAGCTGAGTAGCTCTGGCAGTCTGTTATGGATCGCTTACCAGGCCATGTCGAATCCTGCGGAACAAACATCAGAGCTCCCGACGCATCGAGCACAACATGTGTAAGCCTGTTGATCCAAGTCTGCGTCTGACATCCAACTCGAACGAAGACGCCAAACATCAAAAACCAAATGCGTGTGGGGCGTTCGGCGGATCCCCCCCCACAGTCCCCTCCAACCTCCCAAACAACCTCCCTCCCCACCACATGGCAGTGACGGATACACGCGGCAGCACAAGTACATCAGTAATTGAATTCGCTCGAACCACCCCTGAATTCGGACAGACCTTCACCTTAGACTCGGCGTTGCTTGACATCATGCTGGCACGGGCTGGGGGCCTGACAAACGGACAGACCTACAGCGACTCGTCGGAATGGCACCCACTGACATCCGTGCAACGCACACCCCTAAACTTTCTGTATTATCGGACTCCTAAACTTGACGGCGCCAACAACGGGGTGGCGCGAGGGGGCAGCTTTCTACAAAGGCGATTAGGCTTCAAAAAACCCTGTTGAGAAGCTACCATTATTATGAGCTCACTCCCTGGCGACACCCCCTTGTGGGCGCCGCCAACCAAAGATCTTTTGTCTATCTCTCTCTCTCTCTCTCTCTATCTCTCTCTCTTTCTCTCTCGTTCTCATTCTCTCCCTACCGCCCGCCCGCCTGTTCGCGCGCCCTTCCTCCCCCCCCCACCCCATGTCCTCCCCAACACCTCTCAGCTTCCCTGCCTTCCCTTTGCGCCCTCGTTCACCCCCTGATCTGCCCCCCCCTCCCTCCACCACCCTCATCCTCCTCCTCTTCTTCACTGTCTCCGCTTTCTCGCTCCCCCTTCTCCCTAATGATCTGCCTCACTCGTTCGCTCCCTCCCACAACCTTCACGTCCTAACACTCCCTCTCTCGCCCCCTCGCTCCAGAGCATCCCCCGCCCCCACTCCTCCTCCATCCTTCACTCATGGCGCGCCCCACGACCGCATGCCCCCCTGGAAAATCCTTCCTCCTGCTCCTCCTCCAGCTCCTCCTCCTCCTCCTCCTCCTCCTCCTCCTCCTCCTCATCCTCCCTCCTCCTCCTCTCTCCTCCTCCTCCCTCTCTCCTCCCTCTGCCTCCCCCCCTCCTCCTCCTCCTCCTCCTCCTCCTCCTCCTCCCCTCCTCCTCCTCCCTCCTCCTCCTCCTTCTCACCTCCTCCTCCTCCTCCTCCTCCTCCTCCTCCTCCTCCTCCTCCTCCTCCTCCTCCTCCTCCTCCTCCTCCTCCTCCTCCCCCATTCCTAGTCCTGAAAAATAGCCCATTCCTGTCACACCACCAGACGCGTCCGTAGGCCAGGCTGGGCGTTTCGCCTGAGCCTTCCTCGCAAACTCAGGTCCGGAAGCTGGAACCTTGCAAGAAGATCAAGGACGGAGGCCGGCTGTTTTTCAAAATGTGGCTCTCGCCTGAGCGCCGCGCACAGTTGTTTTCAAACATCGCGCGAATCTCAAGGATGGAAGCCGGCTAATTTTCAAAATGTGGATGTCGCTCGCCTGAGCGCCGCGCACACTCGTTTAAAAATATTTGACCAGCTTTTAGGATGGAGGCCAATCCTTCTGAAAATGTGGTTTCCGCATGGGCGCCCCGCGCATTCGTCTGGAAAAAATGCAGCAGCTTGAAACACGGAGGCCGGCTGCTTTTCAGAATTTGGTTTTCGCATCAGCGCCACGCACATTCGTTATCAAACTGCGCAACAGTCTCAAGAATGGAAGCCAACTCCTTTTCAAAATGCGGTCCTGGCTTTAGCGCCTCGCACATCCATGCGACCCAACCCTTACAATCGGATGCAAAAAAAGATGCCCACATCCATACGATCTGGCAAAGGGCCCAACCGTACGCAGTTGTGAATATCCCCATTGTGGGTATCCTTTTCGGTGGATCTCTTTATGGGGCCACGAAGCGTGTAAACGGTTGGCCGAAATAGGGCGGGAACGCATGCGGGCGAAGCCATTGGGGTTCTCCGTGGCGCTGGTCACAGCCAGTGGGACCTTCGGTGGAATTCCCTATGGGGCCACGAAGCGCCGTACAGGGTGGCGCGGACCACACATGTGGTCACACGCCCTGGGGCCTTCGGTGGAAGTCCGTATGGGGCCACGAAACGCCGTATTGGGTGGCGCGGGGCGCATGTGGTCACAGCCACTGGGGCGGGCCTTCGGTGGAGCTCCCTATGGGGTCACGAGACGCCTTACTGGGTGGCGCTGGACTCTTGTGGTCCCAACCATTGGGGCCTTCGGTGGAGCTTCCTATGGGGCCACGAGGCGTCGTAAAGGGTGGCCCAGGAAGCATGTGGTCACAGCCACTGGCACGTTCGGTGGACTTCCCTGTGGTGCCACGAAACGCCGTACTGGGTTGCGCGGGACGCATGCGGTCACAGCAAATGGAGCCTTCGGTGGGGTTCCATATTAGACCACGACCATACGGGGTGGCGCGGGACGCACGTGGTCGCACGCGCTGGGCGTTTTCGGTGGAAATCCGTATGGGGCCATGACACGCCGTATTGGGTGGCGCGGTGCGCATGTGGTCACAGCCACTGGGGACGTCGGTGGGGTTCCCCATGGGGCCACGAAGCGAAGTACTGGGTGGCGCGGGACGCATGTTGTCACACCCAGTGGGGTGTTCGGTGGAACCTCGTTTGAGGCCACGAAAACCCGTACTGACTGGCGCGGGACGTATGTGGTCACAGTCGCTGGGGCATTCGGTGGGGTTCCCCATGGGGCCACGACATGCCGTACTGGCTGGTGCGGGACGCGTGTGGTCATAGCCACTGGGGCTTTCCGTGGAGCTCCCTATGGGGCCACGAAACGCTGAATTGGGAAGCGCGGGACGCGTGTGGTCGCAACCATGGTAGTTTTCCGTGGAGCTTCTTATGGGGCCACGGAACGTTGTACTGTGTGGCGCGAGACGCATGTGGTCACAGCCACTGAAGCCTTCGGTGGAACTCGGGATGATGCCACGCAACGCCAGCTCTTGGAGCCTTCGGCGGAGTTTCCTCCTTATGGGGCCACGAAACGCCGTACTGGGTGGCGCGAAACGCATGTGGACACAGCCACTGGGGTTTTCGGTGGAGCTTCCTATGGGGCCACGAAACGCTGTACTGGATGGCGCGGGACGCATGTGGTCACAGCAGCTGTGGTTTTCGGTGGGGTTCCCTACCGTGCCACGAAACGCGGCACGAATACTGCGTGGCGCGGAGCGCATGCGATCACAGCCCACGGAGCCGTCGCTCGAGCTCCCTATGGGGCCACGAAACGCTGCGCCAGAATCGGAAGGCAGAAGCAGGGATGGGAGGAGGGGGAGGAGGGGAAGGAGGAAGGAGAGGAGACGCGAGACACTCTGTCTCGTCAAAACGAAGACCCAACACCACACGATTGGTGGTAATACTCCGCGCACGTCCATCCGACCCAAAACCCACCACTCTGCGACACATATACTGCCCAGCGCACATCCACCCGACCCAACCCTCACCATCCTTTTTCAGAACTATTCGGTGCGCAACGGCTGATCTTCAACATCGGCCCACCCATGGCCCCAAAGAGCCCTTAGGCATAAGGCGCTGGACGAATTAATGAATCGATCACAAATACCTAGAAAATTGATACGTTCCGGGCACGACTCCGACTATGGACCCAAGCGTCCCCCTGGCTGCCCAAGGCGCTCCCCGACGCTCCCAAACGCTCCCAGACGCTACAATCCCTCCTAACGCGCTGCCAAGCTCGCCGCCACCACCAACAGCAACAGCATCCACATCATCATCTTCATCGTCCTCGTCGCCGCAGGAAGCCTCAAGAAGCAAATGGATCCTACTAGCCCTTCGGGCTAAGGTGGTCCAACGATAGCCCTCTTTCCTCCGGGCAGGGGTACCCTCCCACTCCCGTGCGTGAGGTTTTCTCGGAAGGGAGCTCGCGATTGTCTCCAAAAAGGCCTCCTATGCTCCAAGATGGCCTCCAAAGCCGCCCAGGTTGAAAATGATGGTTCAAGATAGTTTCCGAGACGTTTGCAACATGCTCGGTGATGGCCGCAAAACAACTGCAAGTGTTCTCGAAGCCCCTGAAGGCCCCCCAAAAGGCCAAAATCATTCAAAATACACAGAATCTCATGGCGTTGGTCTACTCGCGTTTGGGAGGTCTGAAGATGGCGCAAGAAAGCCCCAAGATGGGCCCAAGAGGCCCCCAAGCGGGACCCAAGAGCACCCAAAGACCGCCCCAAAAGCGCCCCGAGAGGGCCCCAACGGCCGATTTCGAGGGCCCCTGAGGGGGGCCAAACGTTAAGACCCCTCTATTTTCACCGACTCCCTCCACGATAGACCCAAGAAGACCCCCAGAGCTCCCAAGAGATCCCCAAGAAGGCCCCTGGCATCCCCAGAAGACGCCCAAGGGGACCCCAAGATCCCCCAGAAGAGCCCCAAGAGAGCTTCCAAAAGCGATATTAACAGTGTTTGTGTCGTTTCCTCGTGGTCATCATTCATCTCCATCCATCATCTCATCATCATCATCCATCATCATCATCATCATCATCATCATCATCATCATCATCATCATTCATCATCATCATCATCATCATCATCATCATCATCATCATCATCTCATCCATCATCATCATCATCATCATCATCAGCATCATCAGCATCATCATCATCATCACATCATCATCATCATCATCATCATCAGCATCATCATCATCATCATCATCATCATCAGCATCGTCATCATCCATCATCATCATCATCAATCATCATCATCATCATCATCATCATCATCATCATCCTTTTCTCCTCCTCCTCCTCCTCATCCTCCTCCTCCTACTCCTCCTCCTCCTTTTCCTCCTCCCCCTCCTCCTCCTCCTCCTCCTCCACTCCTCCTCCTCCTCCTCCTCCTCCTCCTCCTCTCCGCCTCCTCCTCCTCCTCCTCCTCCTCCTCCTCCTCCTCCTCCTCCTCCTCCTCCTCTTCCTCCTCCTCCTCCTCCTCCTCCTCCTCCTCCTCCTCCTCCCGGACCTCGCTTTCATCCTCCTCCCCCTGGTCATCGTCCTCGTTCTCGTCCCCGCCCTTGCCCTTTTATCGTTTCCCGTCGTTTTCGTCATCCTCCTCCTCGCCCTCATCCGTTTCCTCTTCCCTTTCCCCCTCCTCTTTCTCATTTTCCTTTTTCGTCCTTCTTCCCTCGCCCCCACGCGGGCCCCAGGCATGGCCCGAAAAGGCCTTCCAAGGCCACCCCCACTGCTCCACATATGGTTCACCCAAGTCGCCCGCTTGGTCTCACTGTTTCTTCGCCCCTTTTCCCTTTTTTCCCGTCAGCTCTCATGGGCAGGTGTTATGAATGCGCTGGCGGGGATACTGTTTGACACGCGGACGCGCGAATCGGGTCGAACGCCGCGCGAGCAGAGGCAGGCCGTGCCACAAGCTAAAACAAAGAGGCGGGCAACGCCATGCACAGAACGGGACGGAGCTCAGCGCAGCCAACATGGCGCGGACGGTATCACGAAGCGGCACCAGGAACACGTCCATCTAGGTGCCGAACTGGATGCAGACGCAATGGAAGAGAGCGACCCCAAGAAGGCGGTGACAGAGGCAAAAGAAAGAGCCCATCCAAGTTCCCCAAGTAACCTTGCAGAGCGCGCATGTCCTGGACAAAGTAGGACTCCACGAAGAACAGCGAACACTGGCGGGAGCAGCGGGAGGCGCCTCCGAGACGCACAGGAACGCAGAGTGAGCGGTGCCGCGGAGGTAAGCGGCCTCCAGGTACCGTGCGGAGCGCGCCAGCGAACGTCACGTAGACGATGAGCACCGCGAAGAAGAAGCGAGCGATTGGGGACACTTTTGATCGCGACCGCGGCGAGGAACAGGTCGGGCGGCGTCAGGGCACTGCGAACGAGCAACGACCGAAATTAGCGCAAAGAAGAAGAAGAAGAAGGGCGAAAGAGGATAAGAACAAGCAGGGGACGAGACAAGCAGAAGAGCTGGTGGGAATACTTTTTTGGGGGTCGGCGGCCGCGCGACGACGGTCTGGCGGCAACAGGCGTGTCCGGGACGACGGAACAGGCAAATTCCACGCAAGGCGCGCGGTGCACGTGCACTGAACAAAAAGGCCCCTCGTTCGAGCCGAGACGCACCCAGGCGCCGCCCGGTCCAAAAGAACGAGCGCACAGAGGCGCGGGCGCAGCGGAACGCCGCCCTTACGGCGCCAAGCTCCGAGCAACACCTCAAACAGACAACTGTCACAAGCCCGGAGTACCGGCTGCTGGAAGTGGAAAACAGGTCGACGGCGCTGAAGGCTGATCCACTCAGCGCGCAGCGAGCGAACACCACTACAGAGCTGTTGAGGCAGGCGTCGGCCAACGGACGGGTCGGAACCGGCGAGGCAGAGGTGCGCCGAGAAGCGCGGGCGAGGCGCCACACTGGCAAGGCAACCCGCCACAGATACCCTCACCTCGGTGGATACCGCCGACCTTCCGACGCCATGGTGCCGACTGGCTGCGGGAGGGCCACTGCGGCCCGCAGTAGGCGACTGGCGTGGAGAAGGGGGACGCAGCTAACCGCCGCAAGAGGCACGCAACTGGATGGCAGCTGCACGCCGGGAGCGCATACACGTCAGGGGGGCGCAGCTAACCGCCGCCTGTGTCACGTAGAAAGAAAGGGGCTGGCTGAACGGTGCAGGAGCTGTCCGGGCTGGAGTGCGCCAGCGCCGGAAGCGCCACAAAAACGGCCATGTTGCGCGGCGCTACGCAACACAGCTGAAGCGCACCTGCGCAAGCACCAGCTGAGCGGCGAGCAGGGAGGCGACTATTTCAGGCGACAGGTCCCTGCTTCCGGCAGCGGGCGGCTGCCCGGTGAACAGCAAAGGAGGGCGCGCATGGGGGGGGGGCCACTGTGGCCGGCCCCTGGGCACCGAAAGGAGCGGCTGTCGCTGCATGACAGCAAAGTGGGCGCCCCAGAGCGGGCGACACCAAGAGACACGGCCTGGGGCGAGACACAGACGAGGCAACGCGTGAACGAAGTGCGAAGGCACCAATGCGGGTGAAACCTAGAGACGCGGCCTGAGACATTCAGAGAACGCGTGAGAGAAACACTACAGGACGCACACAGACAAGACAGCCCTCAGTGACTCACACGTGAAGGATATCAACGACCTATAGGCATCCGTCAAAAAACGGCTGAGCGGCGAGCAGGGAGGCGCCTATTTCAGGCGACTGATCCCTGGCACCTGCAACGCGGCTGTCCAGGGAACAGCAAGGGGAGGTGCGCAGGGGGGATGCACCTACGGCCGCCCCCTGGGCACCGAGAGCGGCTGTCACTGCGGGGCAGCAAAGCAGGCGCACCGGCAGGTGAAACCTAGAGACGCGGCCTGAGGTAACACTTAGGCCGAGCAACGCGTCAAAGAAGCACTAAAAGAAGTACGCAGGCAAGGCAGCCCTCAGTGATTCTCACTTCGCTGGATATCGACGACCTTCCGAGCGCCCCCGGGGTCGACCAGCTGCGAGGAGACCGCCCCCATGCCCGCTGCGACTGACTGGGACGATCCGTGGAAGGAGGGGCCCACCGGGCCGCCAGCCCGCGTGGCCACCCGCTCAGGCTGCCGCAGCCGCCGCTGTCGAGCCACGGGGCACTGTGTAGGACGTCCATCAGGCCAGGCAGACGTCGCCGCCCCGCGCCGGCGGCCCGTGGCCGCGCGGCGAAGAGCGACATGTCGTGGAGAAGGGGGGGCGCAGCTAACCGCCGCAAGAGATACGTGACTTGGGAGCAGCTGCACGCCGAGAGCATCCACGCGCGTGGGGGGGTGCAGCTAACCGCCGCAGGTGACACCCGGAGAGAAGGGGGGCGGCAGGACTGCGACGATGCAGCCCGGGCTGGAGCGTGCCAGCGCAGGACGCGCCAAGTGGAAGACCCTGCTTCGTGGCTTTACGTAACAAGCTGGGGCTGCGATTTGCCGAGGCGCGGCTGCGTGGTCTGCGGGGGGGCGGCTGTCCGAGGCGACTAACCCCTGCTACCAGCAGCTGGCGGCTGGCAAGCGGTGGCGAAGTGAAGCCGGGCAGGGTGCCTCTGCGGCCGCACCCTGCACCCAAATGGTGGCTGTCGCCGCCGGACAGCAAAGCAGGCGCACCCAGGGTGGGTTAGGCCTGTGGGCCGGTCCATCCGATGAAGCGGGGGCGTGCTGCTCGGCAAGGTCCACGCACCAGCGCGGCTGTCTAGCCTTGCTGCGTCAGGGGGTGAGATGCGGGGAGACACCCGCCCCAGCGAGAGATGCCCCAGCGCACTATGGCCGAGGCCAGGCGCTGCAAGGTGAAGCGAGCCCCGGCAGGTGGGGCGCGGGCATCGAGGGGGGGGTTCAGGCGCGCGACGGGCCGAGAGGCCGGTGGGCACGCTGTCCAGTCAGCCCGAGCCTGTCCCCCCCTGGGCGCACTGGCCCCTCCTGTCCCACCAGCGTGCACGCTTGTCTATATATGGGTCGTCCCCCCTGGGGGACTAGCGCTTGCCTTTCCCCTTCCATTCAGTTTGCGCCCACGGCGCTGTCTGGTGGCTCCAGGATTCCCACTCCTGCCATTCGTGCCAACGGGAGGGGGTGGCGGTGCCGATGGCGCCTGCCCAACGCTCACGCACGGGTGCCGACGCGGCTGCCTTGCCTTCTACTGTCCAGGAGGTGGGTGCACTGCTGCTGGAGGGCCCGCGCTGAGCGCGTGTCTTGGGTTCGCGCTGAAGGAGCTTCGTGTGCTTGTCCTTGACCGACAGCCAGTGGACGCCGAGCCTTTGGTCTCTGTCCATCTTGTGGGCGTCGTACCCTGCGTTACCCACGCCTGGATGAACTCGTCGCACAACTGGGCTGCGTTGCGTTTGGGGCCGTGCTTTTCGCTGCCGCCGGTTCCTTGCTCCATGGCGGCCTTATTCACCCATGCGGCCCAAACTCCGTTGAACTCTCCTCCCAGCGTCTTTTGAAAGCGTACTATCTTCTCCTGTACTGGTTCATCCTTGGTGACGTCGGCCTCGGCAACGGGGCACATGTGAAGAGAATGCCCCCCATGGGGTCGCTCGGGTTGCCTAAGGTAAGGCGTGTGTCCCTTACATCCTTCCTGGGCGCCTCGGAAATGGGCACACGTGCCGGGTCGCCTCTTGGGGATTTGGCGGCGCGGCCGCCCTCAGTTCAGTCTCGCCGTCGCCCCACGCGGGTCGCTGGCGGCCCTTGCCACCGCCCCCGCGCTTCAGGGCACGGTCATCCCTGACGTCATTGATGCCCCAAGTTGTGCTGACAGCTCTTCGAGGGCTGTCTTCCGCGCTCTTGATTATACGAAAGGCGTTCCTAGTAACGACGTTGTCGCATGGGGGCCAGGCGCCGGGCCTGACGGGTGTCTCAGGGAAGAGTTCGAGGGGCCCCCCTTCTTCGTCGTCGGCCACCACCGTCGGGCTGAGCTCTGGGGTCGGGTCTTTGGCGCCGTCGGTTTCGCTTTTCTTATCCCCTTCTCCTCCCCAATCGACCCCGCCAGGTTCGCATTCGGCCTTGCTTGCCTGGCCTGTTAGGGCCCCCCCCTCTGCACGAGGGCCGCGCCCCCCGTCTGCGTCTGCGGCGGAGGGGGGGGCTCTGGCGGCGCGGGCAGAGATGTCCTCTCGCGTCAGTACAACGCTGCTTGCTGGGGGGGGTCCCAGGTTGCCGCCGGTGAATCACCCCCCCCTGGCAAGCCTACTACGGCCTCGCGAGGGTCACGCTTGGTCAGGACAGCGGCAGCACCGTAGACCAAGGCGGCCTGGTCAATCTTCATGAGGAAAGTGAGTGGTGCGCCAGTACGCTGTCGGAAGGGGCATTGGTTTTTCTGCTCTGTCAGGTTGGCTGCGAAACTCCCCCATTTGCCTTGGCACTTCCCGTTGGATCTCATAAAGTAGTACACCACTCTGGCCACTGCGGCTCGTTGCCCGCCCCAAGGGACGTCGGGGGGGTGGCCGTTGTCTGGGAAGGACTCTCCGTAGATCCTCACCAGGAAGGGGAGCAGCCTTGCTGTGGGCCACGATCCCTCATGGGCCCTGCCCCCTGGGATGCCGCCACCGTGCTGCAACACGAAGCCCTCCCAACATTTGTAGACGGTGTGATTCCATTCCAGCAGGCATTTCACCAAGGAGCGCACGGGGCCCTCAGCCTCCACCCCGGCGAGCCTGAGGGAGGATTGGGTTGGTAAGATTGGGCACTCTGGGGGGTCCACGTCGGGGAACACGGAGCTGCTGTCGAGACCGACCTTGACAGGTGCGCTGCTTCCCCCTGCCGCCCGGCTGTGATCTCTGTCGTTGGGGGCGAGCTCGCCCCTTAGGGCCGATGTCCTTGAGCATGTGTCCTTCGCGGCTGCATCGACGCCTGTTGAGGGGAGGTGGACGCTGATGTCGTAGCTGCCCTCCTGCAATCCTGTCGCTGCCGCGCGTTAAGTGGGAGCGGTGGGGCATGCCTCGGAGCAGTCCCGGTCCATGACGCGGTCGAGTGCCAGGCGCTATGTTCCACATGTGGACAAGGCACCGCCGACAGGCCCATCCTGCATTCCACTGCTGCTGGATCCAGAGCGTGGGCATAGTGCCCCAGGGCGGAAGCCCTGCCCCCTTACTGCGCGGCGCGCCCCTCTCGGGTCGCCACATAAAGCAGCCGAGCGCAGGGCTGTCTGTAGACCACACAAGCATAGCGACCCCACGGGGCAGGTGTCGCACATGGCGGAATAGGTCCGGGTAGTATGCGAGTCAGGCCCGAATCTGCCGTCGGACAGCTTGTGGGCTGGGAGGGCGGCACCCACCGCCCTCGGACTGTGGGCGAGCGGGGCGTTTATGACCAGGTCATCGAGAGCGAAGGGGACCTGCGTAAGGTCAGGGAGCCCGAACCCAATTGGGAGCCGATCCAGGGAGGGGAGAGCGTTGGCTTTCTTTCGGTAGCGGGCCTCATCCAGCGTGCGCTTGTACGTCTGCAGTCGCTGTTGTAGTGCACTCTTGGTGGCGAGGTCCTTGTTCTCAATTAGGGGGACCTCGATGCCTTTGCCTTCCAACGACTTGATCCAGCACAGCTCGCACAGCCACCTGCAGTCACGGCCTTGCAGGTACGCTTGGGCTTGGTTCTGCGCCAGGAGCTCCCTTGCGTCGTCGTCCTCCCAAATGCCTGCCGAGCCTCGTAACCCGGTGCTCAGGCACCCGTCGCAGTCAAAGCTGCCGACCTGCTGCCTGGTCCGGAACCTGTCGTCGGTTATATTCGGTGGGTTGAGTGCTATGCCGGGGGCCGGGGAGGCCGGGGAGTCTCCGTCAAGGCGCTTGTTGGACATGGCGATCCCCCCGCCAATGTACTCCAGGTCAGCCATTGTGTCAGGGTGGCCGAGCCCGTCTTCGGCCCCGCAGAGCTCCTTGTGCAATGTGCAGATGGAGCACCTTCCTTCCCTCAGGGATTTGATGTCAGCCGGCTTGACGATTGCTTCGCGGGCCCTCATGGGGGCCTCCAGCGTGAACTTATAGTCAAGCATCGCCCCCCATGTGGTTGGGCACCCGTGGCTGATCGCAACTTAGTGGTGGTGGGCGCAGGTAGCGAGCGCGTTGATATGCTCGATGGCGTCCTCCATCTTCCCGTGGAGGGATGCATGGCGGCACAAGTCGAAGCCCCATGTCTCTGCGAATTGCGCCCTGTACTCTTTGTGGACTTGCTGCCTGGGGACGCAGGGGCCCACGGCCGCCTCGAAGATGCCAACCGTGGCCTCGGGGCGCGGGAAGGGCCATAGCGCGGCGCGAGGCTCGCACAATTGGAGCATCATCACCACCAGGAGGACACTGAGCGCGGGGGCGTCCATGGGGAGCCCGTCGCTGCCGAGGAGAGACAGACGTAGCTCCGAGTCCGCTTGACCAGGGCGTAGCAGAGACTTCAGGCGCCGCATCCCAGGGCGTGCGCGGTGCCGCTTGAATTTCCCCGCCCCTGGGCCCCACGCCTCTGGGAGCTGCTGTAGCATGTCGTCGGGGGTGCAACGACTGGTGCTCTTGGGGCGATGGCTGATGCCCTTCACGATAGGTAGAGGGGGGAGCGACGACTCGGGGACGGCGCTGGTGGGAAAGCTTTTTGACCTGCGGCTCCAAGGACGGTTCCAGAGAGCGGGTCAATCTCGACAGGGGCGCAATGCGAGACGATTGGCAACGAAGGCACATAGGCCAACGCCGCAATACACGTGCGAGGGACAATATGAACCTCATTAGAGCCGACCCGGGAACGGAAGACGGCAGCAGACTGGAAAAGCCGGCGGAGGGTCGCCCTGTGGCGCCAGCGCCCACAGACCAAGCCTGCAAGAAGGCGGGAACGCTGCGCGGGCAGCACAGAGCCCGAGGAAAGGCACCGCCAAACGCGGCGAAGAAGAGCAGAAGGGGAGACAGGCGCAGGAGGCGACGAGGGGAGGGGGAAGGAGGGAAGCCTCACTCACAGAGCACCTAAAGTGCTCGAAGACAGGCGCGTCGAACCACGACAGGCGCCGGCAGCCTTGTCGTCAGAGCCCCAGCTTGCAACTTCCTTGCCACTGCGGATGGGGGGAACGCTGCGCGGTACCACAGCTACACCACCCAGCGGGAGGCCTGCGGACCTGCCCGCGGGAGAACCGTTGGGCTGTCGTGGGCCACGGGCGCCGTGCACCGTGGAAACGGTCGTTGGCGTCGTTGGCGCGCGCGAGCAACAAGTCCGCCCAGAGGAAGGGGGCGACGTCACAAGCGAAGCCGGGGGCCGGAGGGACGGGCCTGCCACGTGGAGGCTCAGTCCTGTCAAAGGATGGACCACTTGCACAGGAATCCGGCCCCCCCAGGCCCACCCGCCGGGGCCAGCGGGCGATCGCACCCCGCCGCGGGATAGGCGCGACCACCTCGGAGCACGCACGTGAACGTTGCCACGACGGGGGGAAGTGGTGGCCCGACAACAGGCAGTGAGAAACCTGGACACGCGGATGCCTGAGCGCTCCGGCGGAGTCACAACGGGGGGAAACCGCGTGGCGCAGCGCGCCGCCTCAGAACGAAAGGAGGAGGAGGAGGAGGAGGAGGAGGAGAGGCGCAGAAGGAGGAGGAGGGAGGGGCAATGCCAATGGAGACACTGAGAGCGCGGTGGCCTATGCGACTCCTCCACCGTGCGCTGCGGAGGGTCCTCTGCGACCGCGGGGGGAACGGAGCGCAAGACCCCGGCGGGGGACAGCGCTGTCACTTGCCCATGGCAGCACCGCCTGGGGGGAAGCACGCGAGGCGTGACCACGTGCGTGGACTGCGGCCTCTGCGATCCCTCCACCGTGCGCTGCGGAGGGTCCTCTGCGACCGCGGGGGGAACAGACCGCGGACCACTGTGGCGGAATGCGCTGTCACTTCGGGCCACCTCTGTGACCCCTCCGCCGCTCCCTGCAGAGGGTCCTCAGCGACCGCGACCCCGTCGGCCGCCGGCCCAGTCGCCCCCGTCGTCGGCGCCGTCAGCGTCGCAGTCGAAGCCGGGCCAGGCGACGCAGTCGGCCCCGACGTCGGCCCTGGGGGCGCAGTCGGAGTCGGAGGAGGCGTCGCTCAGTCGCAGAACCACACCTGCCACGCTGCCCGGGTGCGCAGGCGGGGATTGCAACCGCTCCTGGGGGGGCCTGCCGTTGTCACCCAAACAGCGCGTTCCCTCCTACGTACTCGGGATGTGCGTACCTTCCGTACCGGAGGGCCTGTCACTCGTTTGCCCACACAGCGTGTTCCACCGATGGAGAAGCACGGCACGTCCGACAACAGCCCGTCAGAACCAAGAGGGGGGATGCATGAGACGCCCAATCGCGCTGATGAGTACGGTGTACAACTCGTAGTCAACAGAGAAGGTGGGTCCCAGAGAAGACAACCGAACTGTCCACGGTGTAGCAGCACGAGCAGCACGTAGACAGAGGAGAAAAGAACTGAGGCCGACGGTGTAGCCACACACGCAGCACGCGGACAACAGCCAAGATAAGAAGTGGAAGTTCTGACCGAGACAGAGATGAGACACATACCACGGTAGCAACACGCGGGGAAGAGTCGAGCAAAATCGAATTGACGGAGGACATCCCACCGAGCGAGTGCAGCGGCATCCGTGGTCCCTCCACAGTTCCTTGCGGAAGGACTTCCACAAAGAGGCCCAGTATCCTTCGCTTGCCTTTGGCGACCGCACCTGGGGGGGCCAGACAATACGACGCCCACGCAGCGTGATCCCACCGACGCGGCGCTGACCACAGCCTCCGCCGCCCCGCCGAGACTTCCCACGCCGAACTTCAGTCCGGCTGGCGCAGAGGACAGCTGACGGACGGCACGGCCGGAGGGGGGAGCTCCGCGGCTTCCACGGCCTCCGCCGACACTGCCGAGACTTCCGCTAGAGTGCACCAGCGGAGTCACAAGGGGGGGAATCCGCGCGGCACGTGCGCCGCGGGGGATCCACGGCAATCGCGGGAAGAACAGAGCGCCAAACCAGCGCGGGGGGGAAGCTGGCGGTCCGTCACCAGGTAGTGCACCCAGGCGGAGCACACAGAGCGCGAAGAAGCCCAGCATTCACCGCACGCCTATTGCGACCGCCCTGGGGGGGCCAGCCAATCCGCCACCCACACAGCGCGTGTCCTCCGACGAAGTGCTGACCACAGAGGGGGGTAGCAAGGCTACTGTGGGGAGGCGGCACACCACTGTTTCCTGCGCTTCTTGGGGGCCTGGTTGCTCGGGTGGCCTTTTGCCGCGCGGTGATCACCCCCCCCCCCCCCCCCTCCGCTACGACCCAGGCGCAGCTGCCACGGCCGAATCCAGTCGAAGTCGAGGCCCAGCGCGTCGCGAAGGACCCGTACGTCGCACTTGGGGGGCTGCGGAAGGATTCCAAGAAGAGGTGGCAGGTTTGCGGGTCGCGCCGAAGCGGGTCGAGCGCGCCCTTGCTGCCGGGCACAGACTGCCGCTGGCGAAAGCGTGCCAGGTGCCAGTGAACATCGGTCCTAGTGTGACTTGGAGTCGTCGCATCGCTTCGCCGGGTGTCTCCCCGGGGAGGTCCCACTGGATGCTGTTGGTTCCTGTTTTGCACAGCTGTTGCCCCGTGTCGGGGTCTTTGGGCTCTGGCCATTGACGCGGGTCGGGCCTCTGGTGCGGCCGTGTGTCCTGGCCGCAAGTCTCCACCGTAAGGGCCTCGCTGCCCTGGCTGGGGGGCTCGCGAACTGCTCGCGACAGCTCCAGCTGCACGCCTGGCTGGGTCTTGCGGGGAAATGCAGGCCGCGCGGTTGGCCGCCAGGCTGGGGTCGGATCGTGTCGGGCGGCCTGGGCAGACGCAGCATTGTGGCCCGATGCACCTATGACCGGAACGGGGGAGCGTTCGTGGGCAGTTGGCAGAGCACCCCGCGTGGTGCGAGGAGGAGGAGGAGGGGAGGCGCAGCCGAGAGCCGCAAAACCAAGCGAATTGGAGGAGAGGGGAGAGGAGTCGGGCCTGTGCGTTCGCGCATAGTGGCCCGAGTCGCCAGCCTCTGCCTCTGCCTGGGGATGCCCCTCTGGCACTGCGCGGGGGGAACTGCTCACTATTGGGAGGCCTGTGCCAGGATGGGGGTTGCGCCCATGTCCCGTTGCGAGAGTGCCCTGCGCAGTAGGAGGAGGAGGAGGAGAGGAGGAGGCGCAGCCGATAGCCGCAAGATCAGGTAAATAGAAGGAGGGGAGGGAGGGGTCGGCGATGCGCGCTCGCACGGGGCAGGTCGAGCCCTCTGCGGCAGCTCTTTCCGCATGGGCCTGTGGAGGGTCTTCTGTCGCCAAAGGCGGGGGGGGGGAGTGCGTTGCCTCCCTCTCCGGATACAGCTCGATCTTCGTCTGGTAATCCTGCCGCAACCGCCCCGCGGGCACGTCCCAGGGCCTCATTTCGAGCCGCATGGGGCGATGCGAGAGCGCCCTGCGCAGAAGGAGGAGGAGAGGAGGAGGCGCAGCCGATAGCCGCAAGATCGGGAAAATTGGAGGGGGAGAGAGAGAGCGTGGGCCTGTGGATGGCCGTCTGTCACCGCTAGCGGGGGGGGTGCGTTGCTTCCCTCTCTGGATACAGCTCGATCTTCGTACGTGGGGAGGGGCCCTTTCGCCGACGTTCGCCCTGGGGCCTGTGCCCGCCGTCGCTCCCGGGTGCGGGCCCTTTGGTCAGCGCAGGACTCTCTCCGGCCTCTGGGGCACCGCTGGTTGCGCTGGGCGCGCGCACGCTCGGCGGCGCAGCTTCAACAATAGCCGGGGCGCACGCTGCTTTGCCAGTGGCGTCCTGGACGCCCGACGAGGGCGTCTTGGCTTCGCCGCCCATAAGACGCCCACTGACAGGGGGCGGGGGGCGAATAGGCGCGAAGAGGTTTCTCTCGACGAGCCAGCGTATGACTTCGCTGTCCTGCGTCCGGGCGGTGCTCCGTGGTCTGCCTGCTGCGCGCGTGGCTCTCCCGGAGGATTGCTGACGGACTGATTGTCCTGATGGGGGGTGTTCCGCGGCGTCCGCAGCCTCCGCCGTCTCCGCCGTGACTTCCCACTCCTTTCCTCTGGTCTGTTGGCCCTGCTGGAGGGGGGGTCGTTAGTATGAGCGATACACTGGTCACTGTAGGCTACCTCCTCTCGGTTCCCCACAGGGACATCGTCACCTGTCCACGATGCAGGGGGTGGCATCGTGTCCTCAGCCTCAACCGCCTCTCGATTCCCATCTGGGACGCCATCATCTGTCAACGAAACGGGGGGTGACATGCCGCCGCTGCTGCTGCTGCCGCTGCTGCTGCCGGCACCAGACACCTTGCCCCAAGCGCTCAGGCCCTTCAGAGGGCTTGCAACGGCAGGCCCCTCGAGGGCGACACCTCCCGACCACCGGAGGAACTCCGGCGCGACGTACCCCATGGCGGCCCGCATGGCGACGCGGCCGTGCTTGATCTCAGTGCACCTCCTCCTGAAGAAGACATCCGCATCGCCGCCTTTCGCGGGGTCGAGCGGGCCCCAGTAGCCGATGGGCGCCTGCACGCCCATCTCGCTCTCGAGGGCGCGCAGGGACGAACCCGTGTAGGTCGCCCAGTCGCCCCAGGCGGAGCCCGCGAGGTTGTCCTGGAAGAACATCCGGTAGTAGATCGGCGTTGTACTCCTTGAGTGGGACAGATCTAATGCCAAGAAACGTGTGGAAAATATCAAAATTGCTCCATAGCTAATCCCATTGGAGCCCACCTGAGAGGTCGAATCTGCGCAAAAAGTTCCCCCCTCAGCCCAGGAGGCGACCGGGCAGGTGGCCGCGCACGGCTTACCAACAGCACGCTGTCGAGCTTGCCCCCTTCAAGGGGGGCCTGTGCCACCTCCCGGCTTCGTTTAGACGACGGACAGCGGGGCGCCCCGCCCAGCCCGCCACCTAGGCCTCGCGCCGCGACGGCATGCCGCCTCGGGCACGAAGCTCGCCCCAGAGCTCCTTCTCCAAGCCCACTTGGCCAGCCCGGCGCACGTCCACCGAGATCTTGCCATCGAAATCCCGGATGAGGCCGATCCACATCACGCGGAAGTCCGGCGGCGTGGCTGCCGCGAACTGCAACTCCCAGACCCACGGGCGGTCCTCCCGGGGAAGTGCGAACTTCGGCCGGAACTTGGCCAGCGCCTGGTCCGACTTCTTCTCCATGCCGTCCTTGAGCCAGTCCGTCGCCGGCTTGATCAGCTCTGCGGGAGGACTCTGGCCGGCCTCCAACAGCGTCTTGAGCCCCTGCAAGACCACACCGTGCGTGAAGTGCTTCTTGCTGCCCCACTCGCGGCGGCGCCTCTCCGCCGGGGGGCCCGCGCCGGCCTCGAACTTCGGGCGGCTCGGGTGCTTGAACCACGTAAGTACGCGAGGCTCGAGACGGCCAAGATGACGAGCGACGCGGCGTTCTTCAGGTCGTTGACGTCCTGGCCGGTGTACAGGGCGTAGCGCACCAGCTGCATGAAGAAATCGCTGTCCGTGAGGTTCCGAGAGCTGCTCGCCGCGCCAGGGCTTTGGCCGTCCACAACCTGGCGCTTCACACCGCCACTGGCTGCCATGATCTGGAGCGGGCGCGGGCCATTGCCAGCGCTTGCAGAAGAGCCACATTGCCCATTCGCTGATGCGAGGATTGCTTCAAGGGAGCTCATGGCGTCAATCTGCGTAAAAGGTTGGGCCCAAACTGCGGTCAAGCAAAGCAATGCATCCTGTGACCAGAACCAGAAGAATAATCGAAGTATGTCTGTACCTCCACCACACTGACAAGATAATGCGTGCCCGGTATATTGCGTGCAAAACCAGGTACCACGTAATGCGTACACAAAATGCCTCGGGAGCGTCAATGCCGCAAATGCGTCGTGCTGTGATTATTTTTGTTTGTTTGTTGAAGACCTATCACCCTGACAAGATAATACGTACCCGAGACTATCACCTAGTGCACCAATGTTGGGAGGTCGCTGATAAACAACATAATAGCTCTGGACAGTCAATGCCGAAAATGCCATGCATCCTGTGACCAGAACAAGATTGAAGACCAATCACACTGACATGATAATGCGTACCCGATGGACCGTCAATGCCGCAAATGCGTCGTGGTTTGCAAAGAAATGTTGCGTACCCGATATATTGCGTGCAAGAACACGTACCACGCCATGCGTACACAGTATGTCTCTGGACCGTCAATGCCGAAAATGTGTCGTGGCTGTACCAATATTGGATGGTCGCTGATAAACAACATAATATCTCTGGACAGTCAATGCCGAAAATGCCATGCATCCTGTGACCAGAACAAGAAGAATAATCGAAGTATGTCTGTGCCTCCACCACGCTGACAAGATAATGCGCACCCGATATACTGTGCGCAACCAGTTCCCACGCAATGCGTACACAGTATGCCTCTGGAGCGTCAATGCCGCAAATGTGTCGTGCATTGTTTGTTTTTGTTTGGTTGTTGAAGACAAATCACACTGACAAGATAATACGTACCCGATAATATCACCTACTGTACCAATGTTGGGAGGTCGCTGATGAACAACATAATAGCTCTGGACAGTCAATGCCGAAAATGCCATGCATCCTGTGACCCGAAGAAGATTGAAGACCATTCACACTGACATGATAATGCGTACCCGATGGACCGTCAATGCCGCAAATGTGTCGCGGCTTGCAAAGACAAGTTGCAACGATTGGTACCTATTTTCGTCAAATAATCGAAGTATGTCTGTGTCTCCACCACACTGACAGGATAATGAGTACCCGATATATACCGTGCCAGAACACGCACCACGTCATGCGTACACAGTATGTCTCTGGACCGTCAATGCCGAAAATGCGTCGTGGCTGCACCAATGTTGGGAGGTCGCCGATAAACAACATAATCTCTGGACAGTAAGTGCCGAAAATGCGTCGTGGCTGCACCAATGTTGGGAGGCCGCCGATAAACAACATAATCTCTGGACAGTCAATGCCGAAAATGCCATACATCCTGTGACCAGAACAAGAAGAATAATCGAAGTATGTCTGTGCCTCCACCACACTGACAAGATAATGCGTACCCGATATATTGTGTGCAAGACCACGTACCACGTCATGCGTACACAATGCGTCTCTGGACCGTCAATGCCGAAAATGTGTCGTGGTTTGTTTGTATTTGTTTGTTGAAGACCAATCACACTGACGAGGTAATGCGTACCCGATGATATCACCTACTGTACCAATGTTGGGAGGTCGCTGATGACAACATAATATCACTGGACAATCAATGCCGAAAATGCGTCGTGGTTTGTTCGTTTGTTTTTGTTTGTTTGCTGAAGACCAACCACACTGACAAGATAATGCGTGCTCGATATATTGTGCGCAATACCACGTTCCACGTAAGTGCACATCACATACTGTACCAACAGTTCCCAGACGTATTGACGTAGTGCTGCGTAGTGCTGCGTAGTGCTGCGTAGTGCTGCGTAGTGCTGCGTAGTGCTGCGCAGTGCCGTGGTAGTTCCGTGGTGCTGCGTAGTGCTGCGCATTGCTGCGTAGTGCTGCGTAGTGCAACGTAGTGCTGCGTAGTGCTGCGTACTGCTACGCAGTGCTGCTTCTGGCGCTGGCGTTGCTGGCGATGGTGCGTTGGTGCTACTGGCGCTGGTGCTGCTGGTCGCTGGTGGAGTCTGCACAAGCTGGTGGTTCAGGGCATAAAGGTGAGGCGTGCCAGAGGTTGGTGTCTGCGGAGAGCCCGGCGGCGATCCGGCGGCGCGCGCAAGTGACGCCGCGGCGGCCCGCCGCGTGGGGGGCAAAAAACCATGTGCCACAGTGCGGACATGAGTGCGTATTGCTCTTGATCTCTTTGTTTAGAAGTCGGATTCGGTCGATCCACTGGTCGCACGGCATCTGCTCGCAGGCGCGGCAGTGTTTAGCGCATTTGGAAGTGCCAGAACTGCCCGGGAAAGTTCTGCGGCAGAAGTGGCATTCGTGAGCATTCCTGTCGGGCGGCAGGTCGTGGAGCGGCAGGTCAACTATGGTCATCTGGCGGGCTTGTTCCCGGAAGGGCTTGGCTGCGCGGCATGCCCGTGTAGCTTGGTGCCGCAGCGCTGGCCAGGCGCCGGAAGGTGTCTCGGCTGCAGGGGGAGGAGGAGGAGGAGGAGGGGGAGGAGGAGGAGGAGGAGGAGGAGGGGCGGCTTCGGCCGCCGACGCAGGGCGTCGTAGTGGTCCTGCTGCTGCCGGGCGACGGAGAATCCCTGCCCTGGAGGCAGGCGCCGGGCGATCGGCTGGTGTTGCTGCAACCTCCGGGGCAGTCTGAGGATCGGGAGCTGGGGCGCCGGGGGCCGCTGCGGGGCGGCGCAGGGCAGAGGCAGCTGCGGGGCGGCGCATCGTGCCGGCCATGGTGGGAGCCAGCGGCGCCGAAGCGGAGGCAGCGGGGGCTGTGTCATCTCCGGCGGGTGGCGGAGGAGGCGGCGCGCCGGGCGCGGCAGCGGGTCGGCGGAGCTGGGCCCGGCGCGCTCTAAGTTCGCGCTCTTCAGCGGGAAGAGCGACACACGTCCCAGCATGTTTTTTTCAAAGAGCTGAGCGTCCCTGTGTAGACTTGGCAGCGCGGGCACATGCACCGGCCCTGGTCGGTCGGGGCGGCCCCGTGGGCTGCGGCAGCTCGGGCCCGCGCGGCGGCAGCCCGCCGTTCCGCCAAGCCGCCAGGGGAGTGTTTCTGTTGCCAGGTCTGCGCATGCTCATTTTGTCGTTGGGTCTTCAGCCATGTCTCGATCAGATTCCGCCAGCGTGCGCCTGAAGCTCCCCGAGCCACGTCCGCCCAACGGGCGGACCAGTCTTTGGGAGGAATGTCCGTCAGAGTGAGGAGTTCGGCAATGAGCCGCCACCAGTATTGCCGTGTCGTGCATCTTCCTCGGGCGCCCGGGACCGCGGCTTCTGGGCGGAGCCAGGACCAGAGCATTTGACGCTCGACTCGGTCGGCGGGTAATCGAGCCAAGTGGCCAATGCACTGCATTGCGCTGAATTCAATTTCCGTGCGAACCGGGCGGAATCCGCAGCGGTGTCTCACATCCGCCATGGTCTGCTGATCGTCGTGCATTGTGAGTCGTCGTTGCCGGCAAAGACCCACGCAGACCAGGTTCAAGAATACCTGATACTGCTTGTTTTGGTTGCTCGTGAAAGACCGACGCTCGCAAGCGTAGAGTAGACAACTCTGGATGACTGCTCGGGCAACCTGTCCAGTGCGCTTGGAAGACCAGCCGAGTCGTGGGAGCTGGCGGGCGACTTTGCTCCAGAGCTTGGCAGCGGCGGCGAGACGGCGCTGCGCGTCGATCTCCTGTCCTCCATCCCGTTGAAGCCATCCACCTAGAAACCGAACACTGTCGGTGAATACCTGTGCAAGATCGTCGTCTGGAGTACCGGGGCGTGGTGGTGTGGGTCGAACCCCGGGCTTCAGTCGACGCGTTTTCCCCGGGTGCAGTTCCCCCCCCAAGTACGCAGGGAATGCGCCATATTAGATTCCACCGTGGGGCGTTGAGATTCTCGGCATATTCCCGTGGTGTCGTCCGCAAACAGGAGGCAGAGGAGCCGAATCAGTTGTACCTGGCGGCCCATCTTCCGTTCCGCACGCCTCGATGGCTCTCCATGTATGCGATTGTTGAAGGAACGGCCTTCTAGAGATCCCAGTTCGACGCCGTGGTGGCCTCGGGCCTGCTCCCCCAAGAAGAACTCGCGGATGGCGAAATTGCGATGGAGGTTGAAACATGCCGGTGAGGACCCGCAGCCTTCTCTGAAGCCGATCGCTAACGCAAAAGGATCCGATAGACCTTCCCGAGTACGGATTTGGTAACTCGCGTAGTCGTGTAGACCAGAAAGCACCCGGAGCAGGCGAGGGGGAACGCCGAGTTTGTGGAAAAGGCGCCACGCTAAGTGGCGTTGCGCCCTTGGGTACGCCTTCACAACGTCCCAGAATACCAGTACTAGGTGGTCCCACTCGGGCTGGGATGCTGCGCCAATCTCCGCACACATCTCGACCAGGACCGCAACGACGAAAAGCGGATCCATACAGCGACGTCCCGGGCGGAACCCCCATTGAAAATCGTGCAATACGTGCTGACGCTCGGACCATTGAGAAAGGCGTGACCCAAGTATTCTGGATAGTAGGCGTGACAGAATCCTGAGCAGAACGATTATCCTGTAATTGGTCAATTATTTGCGATTGCCCTTGTGTTTGTACAGAAAGATACCGATACCTCTTTTCACAAGGTCGCGCCAGTGGTTTGGGTGGCAGTTCCACATCTGCCAAACCAAGTGTATGACGCAGAAGATCGTGCGCGGGCCTGCCGCGCGTAGCATCCCGGCTGCGACCACGCCCGCGCCTGCCGAGTTGTCCCGGAGGTGGCAGATAGCAGAGGTCACTTCGTCGGCCGCGGGGAGGGCACCCAGCGTGTCATCAACCTGTCGTACGGGCACAGAGTCCAAGACAGCTTGGGGGATCTTGATTTTGGTGCCGCCCACGTTGATCGCGAGCTCGCGCAAGTCCTTCAGTCGAAACTGTTCCCGTCCACTGCTGTCCTCCCCGTGCATCACAATACCCAGCCGTGGTAATAGAGCGTAGAAGGCACCCATGTCCCGATTGTGCATCGCCTCTTCCACCTGCGCGATCGTGTACTTAACGCGTCGCCAGCGGGCCCTCGTGCGGACACGGTTCAGGGTCTTCAGCGCCGCCCTGTGGGCCAGCCGAGCCTGGCCCCCCGCCGGCGCGCCGGCCGTTCGGCGAACCTCTTCCCAGGCAGTCTGCAGGCTGGAGCGGAGGTCGTCGACGTGGATCATGTCGTCGTCGGTGTGCGGCATGGTGATCTGGCACGGGCGTTTGCGGCCAACAATGCGTTCCAGTTCCTCCACCAGAATGCTGGAGAGCTCACCCCAGTCGTACGGAATGTCTTGTGGATCGGGAAAATCCCCCTGCATAAACCAAGGATCCCCTTCTCCATCTTCCCAGGGAGGGCGTGGTCCAGGACCGCCGGATTTGCTGGCGCGGCGTCGTCGGGGCGCGGTCTCCGCGGTGGACGCGGGGCGGACGCTGTCCAGGGCGTCGCGGCGCGGGTCGAGGGCGCGCCAGAGACGAAGGTGGCCTGCTGCGCCTTTATTGGCGTTAGTGTCGGCACGGTCGTTTCCCCAGTTGCCACTGTGGCCTTTCACGTATTTGAAGCGGACCTGGATGCCTTTCTGCCGCTCTGTCTGCACCTTGGTTTGCAAGTGCTGGAGCAAGAGGACATTTTCCTTGAATTGCCACACTCGCCGCAAATAGTTCGTCTGGCGCATTCCGAGTCGCATCGGATCCAGGCCGCGTCGCTGTTGTGACAATGTTCAGACATCCATTGGAGCGCCCGACCAATAGCCTCCAATTCACCCGCGTTGCCGGTACCTTGCGAGGCCCCGTGGTAGAGGGGCGCCGAGGGGTCCAAGACCACAGGGCCACGGTAGTCGTAGACCAGACCGTGTGGAAGCTTCACCGCGAGCCCCCAGCCAGCACATGCCCCGCCTGTGCTCTGGTCTGGACACGAGCCGTCGGCGAAGATCTCCAGGGCCTGGCGGGGAGGGTCTCCTGGTTGAGTCGCACTGTCCAGGCGCCCCACAAGTAGCCCCATGGCGTTCAAGGCTTGGTCGCTGATTCGTTCCTGGAGCCGCCGGTCTACAGCTTCAGCATATTGGTCGCGTCTAGCGGTGGCTTCGGGTGTGGGTCCACGAAGTAAGTGGTCGTTGAGGCGACACATCTGCTCCTGGCGTGTGCGTTGTCGGTGTTCATACTGTCGTTTGCGCGTCAGCTTGGCGGCTCGGCGCCCAGGAAGAGAGAGGTGAAGAAGGAGGCGCATACCAAGGTGATCCGAGACTGCTGAGGCGAAGGTGGAGACCGTCTGGGCCTCCCGTCGCGCACTATGGCTGAGGCAGAAATAATCCAGTTCGTACCAGCGCTTCGTGTTGGCATGGCGCCAGGTACCCCGATGGCTGACATGCTGAAGGCTATCCACCGCACACAAGTCTGTGGTATAAAGCCAGTGTCGCTGTTCTCGCCCTCCCGTGGTTGTTGGGGCGGCGAGGCCGCGGGGTCCATCATGTCTGCCGTCGCCGGCGTGGTCGGAGCCAACATGTGCATTCCAATCAGCCCCCCACACCTGGACCCAGTCGGGGGGAATGCAGCGACGTAGCCGTGCAGCTCCAGCGCACGACGCCCTGCGTGGTCCCACCGCGGAGCCCGTTGGGACGTAGCCAGCAAGGAGAACGTAAGGACCACACGGTGTAGATATGGCCAGAGCCGCCCAGTCGTGGGTCGCATCGACAGGCTCGTGGTGGAACAAAAAACCCACGCGCTCCCATTTCGTCCACGTGTAAAATGAAAGCAGAAAAGCCACGCTGCCAGTAACCACCAAGACATATTCTTCGATATGAATAACTTATTGTTCAATGGTCGGTAGAGAGGTGTGGAGCTCGGATAGGAGGAGTGCATCAAAGGAGTGATGACGCACGCATTGCAATAGATGTCGCAATTTGTCCCTGTGGTCCAGTCGACGCCAGTTGAAGCCCTGGGCACTGAGCAAGCTAATGTCGAGCTTGTAAGCTGGAGGAGGAGTCCGGGGCGTTCTGCACATATGCCGAATTCGGTTAGTGCGACGCCCGCACGGGGTACGTTCACCACTGCAAGGGGAAAGGCGCGGCAAGCCCGAGGGATGAACTCGAACAGACCTCTGCGCAAGCGGGTCATGTGTTTCAGCATTCGCCGAAGCGGCTGCTGAGACTGGCGTTCCGACCCGCCGGAATGGAGCGACCAATCGATGTCCTCGATACGATGACATATTTATTGCGACGTTAGCCGCAAGGGCAAATGTTGGTCCTGGCACTTGTCTGCAACGCCAATCAACTCTATGCTCATCTGCGGTCCTCTCCACACTCGCAGCCGCCTCAGCAACGGTCTGCATACTTAGAAGCGTCGCCGGTGGAGTGGAAGAACATCCCGGCGATGGCCATCATGGCCAGGCGGCCTTTGGCCAGCTCCGCGTTCAGGGACAGCTTGTTCTTCTGAGGGCCCTCGGCGCCGCCCCCCTTGAACAGGGCGACACCTCCCGGCCACAAGAAGAAATTCAGCGCGATGTACCTATGGCGGCACACATGGCGACGCGGCCGCGCTTGATCTCGGCGCACCTCCTCCTGCATGGGGACGTCCGCACCGCCGCCCTTCGCCAGGCCGAACGGGCCCCAGTAGCCAACGGGCGCCTGTAGGTCCCACTCGCTCTCGAAGGCGCGCAACGGCGACTCCGCGTAGGTCGCCCAGTCGCCCCCGGCGGAGCCCGCGAGGCCACCCTGGAAGAACATCCCGATGATGGCAATCATGGCCGGGCTGCCGTTGGCCAGCTCCGCGTGCAGGGACTGCTTCTTCTCCTCAGGGTCCGCCGCGGCGTCGGCGCCAGCAGACTGGTCCTGGAACAGCTCACAGAACTCGCAATGAGCCACGATTTGCTCCCAGCCTGTCGCGGGAATCTCGGAGAGAGCGCCGAGGCCGTTCAGGGCGTCCTCGACGGTAAGGCCCTCGTCCACCTCGTCCACGTCCTCGTCCTCCGCCTCCACCTCAACGCCCTCGCCCTCCGCCTCCACCTCCACCTCCACGTCCTCGCCCTCCGCCTCCATCTCCACCTCCACCGGCGCCTGAACGCCCACCTCGCCGTCGAAGGCGCGCAGCGGGGAGTCCGTGCGCAGCGCCCAGGTCGCCCCACGCGCTGCCCGAGAGGCCGTCCTGGTAGGACATCCCGATGGTCGCCATCCTCATGCTCGTGCTCGTGCTGGGAGGGGATGTCGGCGAAGTCGCCCCCCTCCGCCCCCCCCGCAAGAGCCCGAAGCCACCCCCCGACCCCTTCCTGAAGGAGGGCGAGATACGGAGAAGGAGAAAGCAGAGGAGAGGGCAAGGAGGGGAGGCCAGACCCAAGCACACACCCACACACACACTCGCATGGCTAAACACACGTCCCAACCCCTCGTGGAGACATAGTGTGGGACAGACATACACGTGTGGAACAGAAGCGCACACCCATACACCCGCATATTGATACGCGCGCGCCCCGCCCTTCGTGGAGACATGGTGTGGGGCAGAAATACACGCACAAACGCACACGTAGAGCTCGACCCCCACGCCCCCCCAGGTACCTCTGGGCTGGCACGGACCCCCTTGCAGGGCCACCTGGACGCGCGCACGACCCCCTGGCATGTGACTGACGAGCCCCCTGCTGGCGGGGTAGGGGGGGAATACCCAAGCGGGGGGGGCGCGGGTTCCGGAGGACAGGCATGGCGGTGCCCCGCTCCCCGGGCCCCTCTCTCAGCGATCATCTAATCGCCCTCGGCCGGGGAGGGGGGGGAGTGGGCGACGCTGCTCTGGCGGAGGTCCTGTGGCCCTACGGAAATGGGCACATTATCCTGGCGGCGCGCACGCCGCGCCCCGAGAGGGCTCCCATGGCGGCCCCCCGCTCCCCGGGCCCGTCTCTAAGCGATCATCTAAGCGCCCTCGGCCGGGGATGGGGGGGAGTGGGCGACGCTGCTCTGGCGAAGGTCCTGTGGCCCTAGGGGTTTTCCTGACGGCGCGCGCGCTGCGCACCGAGAGGGCTCCTATGGCGGTTCCCCGCTCCCCGGGCCCGTCTCTAAGCGATCATCTACGCGCACTCGGCCGGGGAGGGGGGAGCGGGCGACACTGCTCTGGCGAAGGTCCTGTGGTCCTAGGGATTTTCCTGACGGCGCGCGCGCTGCGCACCGAGAGGGCTCCCATGGCGGTTCCCCGCTCCCCGGGCCTGTCTCTAAGCGATCATCCACGCGCATTCGGCCGGGGAGGGGGGGAAGTGGGCGACACTGCTCTGGCGGAGGTCCTGTGGCCCTACGGAAAGGGCCATATTTTCCGGACGGCGCGCGCGCTGCACACCGAGAGGGCTCCCAGCTCGAAGCCGGCATGTCTCATGAAAGAACCTACTCCCCGAGAGGGGGCGGCCACGTCCTACGGCGACCCATAGCGCCCGACACGGTCGATCCCGCGACCCCCCTCTGCGCCCCCACCCCCCCCTCCCCCATAACTACGACCGACCGCCGCCCGACGCCCCGCCCGCTCATCCCATGCGCTGGCGCTTACGCGCCCGCTCCGTGTCCGCCATCGCGAAGAAGACCAGGGGCGCGCGCTGCGTGGGCCGCTGCGCCATGGTCTGGCCCCCGCGCACCGCAAGCCCCGAGGCCAAACGGAGCGGGACGTCGAGCTTCTCCACGCACTTGGCGATCTCCCCCGCCGGGTGGGGCATCTTGAAACGGAGCTCAAAGTTCCCGTCGCACTCCCGGCCTGCCCCCGCCCCCTTACGCGCGTTGGCGTGCACGTTCTGGATCGCCCCCGGGGCCCTGAGCAACGACTCGAGCTCGATCAGGACCGGCCACGCGGCCATGAACACCGGGTCCGGGCTGGTGAAAGGGCCCATAAGGTCCTCCGGCATGCCCATGTGGCGGGCAAGGTCCTTGATCAAGGCGCCGGGAATGTCGGCCTTGAGTTCGCCCCACTTGTCGCCCCCGCTCAAGACCTTGTCGGCGTGGAGCTGCTTAATCGAGGGCGAACCTACGACCACGACGCAGCGGTGCTTCACCACATCGTCCACCTTGGCGTTCGTGCGCTGGAGAGAGCGCTCGAGCTGCTCGACGCGCTCCGCGAGCTCGGCCACCACCTTCTTCGCCGGCATGGCGCTGGAGCGTCCGGGGCGGACCGCTGAGGGACGAGAGCGAGAGAGAGCGGGGCGTCTGCTGCCCAACCCACGTGCTAGAGCCGATCCACCCTACGGACACCCCGCCTTCCTTGCCCCCCCTACGACGCGCCCCTGCCGCCACTCCCGCCTCGCCCCCCCGACCCCCGAGGACCCCTCCCCCTTCCCCCCGGGCCGCCCCCCGACCCGCCCCCTCCTCCTTCTCCCCCTGCCGAGGCAGCCCCTCGCGCTGATTCCCTGAAAGCACCCCCGCCCGCCAGGAAGGAGTCCACTCCCATGGTAGGCGGTGCAAGACCACCTACCGGCGCCGTGGGAGCAGGCTCCGCGTCGTCAGGGCACAAGGCCCCCACTCCCTGGGAGGCGGCACAAGGCCGCCCCCCGGCGCAATGGGAGTGACCAAAAGGCGACGACGCCCCAGCAGACGGGCTACCCCAAACGCTGCATCACGGGAGGCCGCTCCGGCGTGAGACTGTCTACGTCGACGGACGAGAGGCGGAACTGGTTTATAATTTTGTCTCCTGCGCCTACGTCGAACCCGAGTAGCCTTCTGCATATTCCGCGGCGGCGCCCCCCCACCTGCCCCCCCCATCCGCTCCTTCCATGCCCATGCCCCACGGCACTATCCCCTGGGGAGGTCGGGAGGCCACAACCGCGCAAAGCACGGGAGAGGCACCTTAAGGATCGAGCCCTGCCCGGGCACGACACCACGCCCTCGCCAGCCCCTGGCGATCAGGCGGAGACCGGCCACGCGCTGCGCGGCGCACGGGGGGAGATTCAGCGAATCCAACCGCCCCCGCACAGCTATGGCAGCGAGCCGTGCCCTCCCGCCCTACCCAGACATTTGAGCCGACATATAGCAGTGAGGAACAGATAGTGATCAGAGCAAGACGCCCCCCTCAGGCGCAACCTCACCGCATCAAGCGCAGGCCCCCCTGGGGCGACGTTCGGCGCTGCCCGGGCCGGGGGGAGCCCAAGTAGCACCCCGCCTGTGGGTTGGCCGCCCCTCAGGCGCCATCGCTGTCGCTCGCGAGCGCTCGAACCATAGACCCCGGGGCACCCGACGGGCGTCGCCCCCGGCTCAACCGGGAGGTTTGGGCACTTTAGAGCCTGAGTTGGCGCCGTGACTCGCGGTTCGTGCTCGCGCTCGTGCTGGGAGGGGATGCAGGCTCATGGAGCCGCCCTCCGTCGCCCCAGCAACCCCAAGACCGCGGCCCCCCCGACCCCAGACCCGAGCAGAGGAGGCGAGGGATGGGAGGGACGACCAGGAGGAACGAGGCGCCGGGGAATTTTTTCTCATAACCAGAGCCCATGCTGGGAGTGATGGCGCATCATCAGGATGTGGAGCCTTGCAACGCCCGTCCTGGGAGAACATGCCGATGATTGAGGCACCCGCGGGAAATCGAATATTGGCACAAGAACACAGTGGATCGCGTACTCCCACAAATGCGCCCCGCACGCTGTGTCCACATACACGCACACACACCCGTGTCCACACATGCACATACACATACAAGACACGCATACCTCGAAGCACTCATGCTATTTCGGGCCCAGGGAAGGGCCGCCTCATTTCGGAATCCAGAGTCGCTCCCCTGCCGGTCGAGAAGGAGACCACTCCCTGGGAGGCGGTGCAAGGCCACCTCCCGGCGCCGGGGAGTGGGCTCCACGTCGTCAGGGCACAAGGCCCCCGCCCCCGGAGCGCAGTACAAGGCTACACTCCAGCGCAAAGAGGGGCGACCTAGAAGGCGGCGACGTTTCGACCGACAGGCTCGCCGAATGACGCGGCACCCCCTGTCGTTCCCCCCGCCCCCCCTTCCGACCCCCCATACCACGCAGCTCGAATACATGAAGAGGGAGATCACTCTGGAGCAGCTGCTCCTGCGCAACACCACGGGGAAACACCTGAAGGATCACGCCCAGACCAAACGCAACACCGCGCCCTCGCCGGTTCCCGGTGATCAGGCGGACACCGGCCTCACGCTGCCCGTTGCACGGGGGGAGATTCCACGAATCCAACCGCCCCCGTGCAGACACGGCAGCGAGCCGCGCCCTCCCGCCCCACACAAAGAATTCAGCCGACATATAGAAGTGAGGAGCAAAAAGTGATCAGAACAAGACGTTCCCCCCCCAGGCGCAACCCCCACAGCACCAAGCGCAGGTCCCCAAGGGGCGACGTTCGGCGCTGCCCGGGCCGGGGGGAACCCAAGTAGCACCCCCGCCTGTGGGTTGGCCGCCCCTCGGGCGCCATCGCTGTCGCTCGCGAGCGCTCGACCCATGGGCCCCCTGGGCACCCGACGGGCGTTGCCCCCAGCACAACCGGGAGGTTTGGGCACTTATGAGCCTGAGTTGGCGCCGTAACTCGCGGCGCCTGCCTCCAAGCGCGGAGTGCTCCCGTCCGACTCGGCGGTCTGTGGACGCGCCGGTGTGGTTGGCGGCCACACCCGGCACCCCGGCCCCGGGAGCAGGGCGTAGGCCGGAGAGAACTACGGGCGCGCCCCCCAGCACAAGATCCCATGCTGGACTTGGCATCTCTTTTTCCACGCATGCCCCACAGCCCTTCCGCGTAAACGCACACAAGCACGCACATTCACCAATTTGCCCTCAATACACGCACATACACATACAAGACACGCATAACGCACATTCTCAAATATGCCCTCACACACGCAAGCAAATACACGCCAGGCACATGCAATACTCAAACGCTCGCACGCGCGCGCAAAAACACTCTACCCGTCTGTTGCCAATATTCGTAGTTCCGCCGTGACTCGCGGCGCCTGCCTTCCGTTCGCGATCTCGGCGTTCAGCTTGCGGTACTTGGTCTCGTCGGCCGGGGCACCAGTGGCCGCGGCGGCCAGTGCCGTGGCCGCCGCACCCGCGGCAGCCGCGGCCGCCGCGGCGGGACCCCGGCGGCAGCGCGCGCCACGGCCGCGGCGGCCGCGGCGGCCGCGCCGCGGCCGGCCGCCGCGACGGCCGCGACGGCCGCGGCCGGCCGCGGCGGCGGCGGCGGCCGCGGCCGCCGCAGGATCAGCGTCACGGTCAGCGGCCGCCGCCCGCGGCCCGCCAGAGGGGCCGCGGCGGCGGCGGCAGCGGCAGCGCTGGCCGCGGCGGGGCATCGGCGGGCGCGGCGGCACCCGCGGCCGCGGCGGCCACGGCGGCGGCCGCCGCTCCACGGCGGCCGCGGCTGCCGCGGCCGGCCCCAGAGCAGCAGCGCGCGCCACAGCGCCAGCGGCCGCGTCGGCCTCGCCGCGGCCGGCCGCCGCCACGGCCGCGGGCGGCGGCGGCCGCGGCCGCGGCGG
Source organism: Prorocentrum cordatum (assembly GCA_963575745.1). Lineage (NCBI taxonomy): Eukaryota > Dinophyceae > Prorocentrales > Prorocentraceae > Prorocentrum > Prorocentrum cordatum. The sequence goes on along the minus strand of CAUYUJ010014730.1, from coordinate 263,137 downwards.
CGCGGCGCCGCAGGCCACGCCAAGGCCGACAGGGGCCGTGCAAGGCCGCGGCGGCGGCGGCCGGCCGGGGCCGGGCCGCGGCGGCGGCGCGGCCGGCGGCGGCGCGCCGCTGCCGCCGCCGCAGCGCCGAGCGTGACACCATGGCAGAGCGAGCGGGGGCGCGGAGGGGGGCGACCCCCTCGCACGCCCCCGCGGGCGGGGATGCCGAGGACCGAGGGGCGAGGGCCGGCCAGCCGCTGAGGCCCGCTTGAGCCAGGCTTGAGCCAAGGGGGCTTGAGCCAGGGGCTACGGGCTGGTGGGGATACGCGAAGCGTGAAGATTCCTTCTACCTATCAAATTACAAGGAAAAACCCGGCATGCCACCGACACCCCCCCCCCCCACATGGACCCCACATGAACCCCACAGGCCCCCAACAGAGCCCCACAATGCTTCGAGGCGGCCCAAAATACCCCGAAGAGAGCGACACGAGGCCTACATCGGGAGCCCAAGACAGCAGAAGACACTTCGGAGATGTCCTCTGCAAGGCCCAAGAGGCCCCAAGACGGCCCCAGAGTGCTCCAACAGGACCAAACATGGGCTCAAGACGGCCCAGGACGCCCCCGCAAAGACCTCCAATACGGCCTCAGCAGGCCAAAAACCAAAATTTTCCATTGGTTTTTGAACGACTCTATGCTTCTCGCCTTTTCTGGCCACGAACGGCCCAAGAATGGGCTGCGAGCTTCCGAGGTCGCCCCGAGATGGCCTCCAGGCGGCCCAATGGGGCCCAAAGATGGGCCAATAAAGCGCCAAGAAAGCCAGGGAGCGCCCAAAAGACCCCTAAAAGACCTCCAACAGGGCCCCAACAGAGCCACGGGATGCTTCAGAGAGGGCCCGAGAGAGCCCCAACACGGCCCCAGGACGGCCCAAGCCCCCCCAGACAGCCCACGAGGGCCCCAGGACAGCCCAAGAAGGCCCTCCGATGGTATACAAAAGCACCAACAGGAGCTCCACTCAGTCTTAGAGCCGTCAAATTCATTACACTCTGATTGACCTGAGCCGTCGTCCTTGGCTCGGCTGGCCCGCGCGCCGAATGGGCCCGCGTGGCAGAGAAGGAAAAGGAGCAGGAGGCGGGACGGAGGAGAAAAAGGAGGAAGAGGATGGAACGATGAGGATGGCGAGAAACAGGAGGGGCCCCAGGAAGACGGAAAGAGGGCACGGAGGAGCAGGAGGAGGGGAGGGCAATCGGCGGAAACAGAAGACAGCTTTCACTGGGCCCCGTGCACTCGCCGAGGCGCCGGCCACATCTCTCATTCAATATCGTGTTGCCGCTTCGCTCGCGGGACTCCCAGCCTCTACCAGGTCAGCATCCCGTCCTCCAGCATGCGGCCGCCGACTTTCCTCTCAATTCTTGACGCTTCGCGTATCCCCACCAGCCCGTCCAGAATTGATCGCCAGCTTTCCCGAGGCCTGTTGGAGGCTATCCTGAGCCATGCTCGGCTAGAGGCTGTCGGAAGCTATTCTGAGCCATGCTCGGCTATGTCGGGCCATATTCAGGCTGTCTTGAGGCCTCTTGGAGATCTGTCGGAGGCTATCTTGAGCCATGCTTGGCTATCTGGGGCCATTTTGGAAGCCATCTTGGGCTATCTAGGGCTCTCTTGGAGCCATCTTGGGCCAAAAAGGGCGGGGTGGAGAATCTTCAGGAGAGGCTGGGAGGCCTCTCGGGGCAGTCTTGGGCCCCATTGTTCAAAAAGAGCGGGGGTCCTCAATTCAGGTCCCCCCCCTGAGGCTCTCAAACGGCGTCTTGGGGACGTGTTGGAGCGCTCTTTAGAAGCCTCCTGGGCGATCTTGGGGCCGTCTTTGGCCTTCTTGGGCCCCTCTTGGGGCTCTCTTGGGCCATCTTGGGGCCGTCTTGATGCCTCAAGGGCCCATCGGAAGCGAAAAGACGAGAATGCCAAACACATTGACTTTCCTTTGGCTTTTGAAGGGTTTGGGCTTCTTGGAGGGCGCCGTGGAGGGCTCAAAGGGCACTTGGATCCGTCTTGAGGACTCTTGGAGGTGTGTCGGAGGCTATCTTGACCCATCTTGAGGTATCTTGGGCCATCTTGGAGGCCATCTTGCGACTTGGAGCGCCTCTTGGAGCCATCTTGAGCCATCTTGGACGCTCTAACGCCTCCATCCCCCCCTCCCCTCCAGGTCCAGGGCAAGGTTACCCCTCCCCCGAGCAGGGGAAGGAAGGGGAAGAGAGAAGACCAAACTCGTTATACCACCGTAGCCCTAAAGGGCTGGTGGGACTTCCACCTAGACTTCCAGCCTCCATCAGCTCAGCACTCCGACCTCTAGCGTCCGGCATCCGACTTTCCACCTTCACCTCCACTCAAGCGTCCACCAACGCTGCGCCCTGAGCCCCGCCCCGGGCACAATTGTGTTCTCGCCCGCGCCCAGAAACATCGTAGGTGCAAGGATCAAGATTAGAAGGCGAAGCGAAGCGAGCCTTAAAATTTTGTGTGTACATATATATATATACACACACACACCTATACGCATACAACTTACAAATAGGAGGAAGGTTGGAGAGCACAGTGTTCTATTCAAAACGAAAACCCAAAACAGGAGGGCAGGGAAAAATGGCGGATGATCCTCACTGTCGGGCCGCCTCTGGGCGATCCGCGCCCCGACGGCGGGCAGATCCGCGCTGTCAAAATCCAACGGCAAATGTGCTGAAGTCGGGGCGTTGACCTAAGGAACCCTAAATAAGGAACCCTAGATAAGGAACCCTAACCATAAGTTAAACTTCGATTCCCATCGAAAACGCAAGGAACACCTGATGCAAGCTGTGAAACAATCAAGGAACACCGAGCCCCTCCCCAACGAAAAGTGTTCCTTCTTCAGCGCCCCGACTGTAGAGACGAACTCTTCTCTACATGTGGCCTCCCGCCGCGCTGGCCATAGGTGCCGCCCTTTCCGAGAGCCTCTTGGGCCCCCCGACGTCCAGCGAGCATCGCAGAAAGATCACGAACGGAGCCCTGGGCCGCGAACAACGGCCGCGGAAGTCTCCAGAGGAAACGAGGCGACCAGCAGGCCATTTAGCCGTGCGCGCCGCCAAAGCTTCCAATGAGTACCATGGGCTTTATGATAAGCGTTCCAACCCACCCCATGGATAGCTCCCTGCTTCCCTCCCTGGAGGAACGCCAGCGGCGAGGTGCTCTTGCCGAGCGCGGAATTATCCAGGGCTCGCGCTCTGCGCGGACACTGGTAATGATTGGTTATCGCGCGAGCGCTCCGCAAAAACATGGCCGCTGAATAGGATAACGAGACCTCGGCGAGCGCTCAGGAGAACATCGGAATCGAAATACATACTCGTAGGCTTGGGAACATCATGCCTCTCGCGCGCGCAAGCCATGCACTAAAAAACAGCCCTGTAACTGATACAACTCATGCCTGCTGTTCAACACAATGGATGGTCTCAATATTATGCATCCATGAAGCTAGCTCGATCTGCGTGGTTCCGACGCTGGACCGCGGAAGCGGCCACGACAAAACGTCTTTAGAAACAGCATCGGGGAATTCAGCTTGGGCACTGGGCTTGGCGTGCGTGCTGTCAGGGCGTGTGTTTCCAGAGCAAAGGCCCTCTTTTGCATTGAGCCTCTCTGCGTTACTCCCAGGTAGACGGAGAGGGCAGGCGTGGCAGAAGTCACACCCTGCACCTTTGGAGCACTTGCCGTTCCTGCGCACGGGGTACTTGCACGGTGTGCAGCATTTGTTCTGGCCAGAATTTGTGCCAAACTGTGGCGTCATGCATTCTGGCCTACAGTCTGGGCATTTCACATAAGGCCCGCGTACTTCGAACGGAGTCTCAGATGTCGAACACCAACCGTTGCCACGGAAATTCAAATCCCGGAAATAGGCTGGCAAAACATCGCAATACATGTTTCCACAGGAAGTGTGCCCACAAGAATAATATACATTATGCTCCCCACACCTCGGGCATTGCGCATGCCTGTCAACTAGATGCATCCGCTGGAGGCCTTTCCGAGTCCCAATAGCGGCCATGGCGTGCCGCGTTCACTGGAAGATTCCGTTCTCTGTGCAACGCGAGGTGATAGCTATGCGAGGGCGCCTGCCTCTCAGCGCGTGCGAAGAGACTTGAGCCAAAACGGCTATGGGGGCCGTATTGGGGCCCTCTTGGGCCGTCTTGGGGCGGTCTTTGAGGCCTCTTGGGACGTCGTGGAGCGCCGGAAGATTGAAAAATCGAAACCCCCGAAGACACCGGAAAAACCCTACGGAAATCATTGTTTTTGAATATTGGGGCGCTCTGGAGAGCGTTCGTCGAGTCTTTTTGGGCCGTCTGGGAGCATCTTGAGACGCGAGGCCAGGACTGTCGCAACGGGCTCCTGCTCTCCGGCCCCTCCTCGGGTCGTCCTGGGGCCCCCTGGGGCCATCCACCTCCTCCTCCTCCGCCCTCCGCCTCCTCCTCCTCCTCCTCCTCCCCCTCCTCCTCCTCCTCCCCTCCTCTCCCCCTCCCCCTCCTCCCCCCCTCCTCCCCCTCCTCCCCCTCTCCTCCTCCTCCTCCTCTCCTCCTCCTCCTCCTCCTCCTCCTCCTCCTCCTCCTCCTCCTCCTCATGGCCCCCGACCGCCGCGCCAGCGCGCCCAGGCTGCGCGGCCGGCGGGGGAGCGGGGCACAGCACGAAGGGCACCGTGGGCGCCGGGCTCGGCGCCGCCGGGGTCGGAGCCTCGGAGGGCGCGGCGGGGCGCCCAGGCTTAGATCGGGCATGTCCTTAGAAGCCTCCTAGGTGGGGTCGGAGTAGATGGGGTCGGAGGATCGCGACGCATACATCGGCGATGCATCGGCGATGCATCGGCAATGCACTGGCGATGCATCGTCGACGTGGGCGATGCATCGGCGACGCCAGCGTGGAGAAAAGCCGGCTCCTCATCGCGCCGCATCGCCGATGCATCGGCGATGCGGCGCGATCCTCCGACCCCATCTACTCCGACCACACCTAGGAGGCCTAGACTCCTGCAGGGCGAGTCCGGAAGAAGAACAGCGAACGAGTCAACAGGAAACAAGCAACCAAAAAAAACGACGGCCGGAGTGAAGGATTGTCGCACAGGCGTCCCCCGACTATCTTTGGGGGGTTTGTCTGTACGGCAGGCTCGTGTCGTGCCGACCCCAGCGTTGGTTTTGACACCGCAGGGATCGTTCAACCTTGAACGATCGGCCGCTGCCGCAACGTCCGATCGTTCAACATCGATCGACTCTGGGTCGCCGGCAGCGTTCAACCTTGAACGCCCGCGCTGGGGTCGCCGCTGGTCGACACGACGCAAACCTACCGTGTGTGCCTCCGGAAGAGGGGCGTGCCCGACTTGGGCTCAGGCGGCCGGGGCGTCTTGGCGGTCCGGTGTGCGGCGGCGCCGCGAGGCGTCGGCACCTGCCGGTCTCCCCGAGGCCCAGACCTCTCGGCAGCGAGCCTCGGGCGCGAGGCCCGGGGTCTCGCGGACGTCCTCGTCGGCTCTCGGCGGGTGCCTGGCCTCGGGGCGCTCGCCAGCAGCTGCGCCTCGCCGTGGGCGCTCCGAGGATGCGCCTGGATCGTCCCGAGCGCCCGCCGGAGGTCCAAGATGTGGCCCAAAAGCCAAGTTCGGCGGCGAGCGAGGGGGGGAAGCGAGAGGGAGAAGGCCTTCTCAGAGGGCGGGGCGGGGCTGCTCAGAAGGCCTCGCGCCCTCCGGGAGGCCTTTGTCTGCGTCTTCGCGGGGGAGGCCGAGAGAGAGAACTTCTCAGAAAGCCGGGGAGAGAACTCCTCGGCCTTCTGAGACGGCCCGCCCCTTCTCCCTTCCCCCCCTCGCTCGCCGCCGAATTCCGGCGCCGCTCCAATGGGGGGGGCGACAAATGGGGGGGGGGGAAAGAAAGGTGCACCTTTTTCGGGCCTCGGAGGCCCACCTTTGGCGACCTATGGAGAGCCCCTTCTGGGGGCCCGGAGGGGCCCCCTCTTCTGCAGCCCTCGCTGCCCCCCGATTGATCGCCCCCCCCCCAGTACGCGGCGCCTAGGGGATTTTCGTGCTATCGTTTTGGGCAGCGAGCGTCAACGGGGGGGGGGGAGAGAGAGAGGAAGAGACATAGCGGGAGAGAGAGAGAGACCACATATGTTTTTCACCCCATTACGCGAAAGCGCCTCGAGCCCTACGTCATCGCGGATCTCGGGCTTCTTTCGCCCAAGGGCATCAGGGTGAAACTCCTCCGCCTACCCCAGCCAACCAACCTAACGCAAAGCACTCTTATCTATCGACTGCAAACCTCATGCACGGACCACGCTCAAGGTGTTGTGGCCCCTGTGTCAGTAAAAGTTCGTGAATGTATAAACCAAGTACTCCGAGGAGAGCTTGCGAACGACTCAGGCTTTGCCGAAATCCCCCGAAATCCCCCGACCTCCCCACTTGAATTCTGCTTCCCGACAGATGCTCAGAAACTTCGCACTCTCCCACTCTTGAAAGGAGGGGAACACGAGGAAAGATGATGGAGCTCAGCCACTACGTTTTCTGGACAACTGGGTCAGATGACGTTTGCGACATAGAATGTTATGGATTGTACCGTCCCACGCCTTCACACCGGAAGCAACAGATGTGATACAAGATTCGGCCGACGTCCTTGTACAATTGAGTTTCTGGTAGCTGTGAAGCATGGCTTGCGGCCAGGATAGATGAACGCGTGGCGGGAGAGCTGAAGGTAGTGCCAGCAGAATGTAAATGGAATGGGCTTATGAAACAATAGTGCGATACACATCCTTTACGTTCCCATTCGCTGTCTTTGGAGAGAGTCACGTCGAACATACTCACAAAGAACATAACTACTCACAGAGAGACTGCTTCATTATTCCAAATAATGTGCGTCCCCGGGCTTTTGTGGGGAGGGTAACAATAACGCTTGGGGGGGGTGGGGCACGTCGGGGCGGGGGCGCGCTGCGACCGCCCTAGCATGCGCGCTAGCACCAGCATGTGGTGGTTGGCCCAAGCGCCCCCTCCACGTTATCCAAGGTGGTGTGGCCTGGGTGACGACCAGCAGCATGCCCAGACAGCCGATGTCTTGGTTGTCCTATTGCTTCGTTGTCGCCAAATCCATGGATCGGGGGAGGTGCCCTCCCCAAAATGCGGCCAGCGCCGCCTCGCTCGGCGGCGGAAACCCGCGATCTCCCACGGAAACGGGGCCCATCGCCGACCCACGCCCCCATTGACCCGTGCCTGCGATCGCCCACGCCCCCCGGACCCGGAGGAGGCGGTGGCTCACGGCCCGAGCATGCCCTGGTGGGCCGGCGGGGCAGAGAGGCGCAGGGGCCCTGCGCACCTCCTGGACACCAGGCGCTGTTTTGGTCGCCCCCAGCGCACCTTCTGGACACCGGGCGCGCGCCCCATGTGCAGTGTGAAAGCCGAAAAACCAGAAAAAATCAGAGGCAAATCTGCTCTGCCACCGCGGCGAGGTTAGCAGGGCAGCAGGAGAGGCGCAGAGGAGCCGCCCGCGCCCCGGCTTCCCCGGGGGGGGGTCCGCGCGGGGAGCCCTCTGTCGGCGCGCCGGGGCCCGCCCCCGCACGACCCCCGGGGGGCGGCGCCTCGGGCGCCTGCCCGTGGTGCCCTCCGCACGCCGGCAGAGGGACCGACGGAGCGACGCCGACTGCGGCGCAGCCGAACCGCCGCCTCCTCCTCCTCCTCCTCCTCCTGTTCCTGCTGCTTCTCCTCCTCCTCGTCCTCCTTCTCCTCCCCCTCCTGCTGACACATCCCTCTTTCCTCTTCGAGTCACTCCTCCCTGTCCACCCCCAGACGTCAGATGGGCGAGCCGGGCGTTTCGACTTGGACCTTCCTCACCGTGTATGGTCCTGAAGCTTAGAGGTTGTAACGCTTCGAGGATTGAGCACATGTTGTTTTGCTAGGTATGCCTCTCGCCCTTGCGGCTTTACGTTTTTTAAATCATTAGCAGTCTCAAAGATGAAACACGTGTGGTTTTCCAGATGTGGCTCTTTCTTTGGCGTCGCGCACATTCGCCTTGAAAGTTTGCAAGCATCCTTCAGGATGAAGCACTGGTGGCTTTCAACATGTGGCTCTCGTCTTAGCGCCATGTACACTCGTCTCTAAAAAGTTGTCACCAGCTTCGAGGATAGAAGGGTGAAAATGATCGAAAGAGTGTTTTTTGTTCCTCAGTGCCGCGCACGTTCATCTTTAAAGATGTGCAGCAGTTTCAGGGATGGAAGGCGACTCCTTTTCAGCACACTCGTCTCAAAAGTTCGCGGGGGTCGTTTTCAGAAATGTGATCTCGCCTTGGCGCCGCGCACGTTCCCTTAAACATCCTTCGATAGTTTCAAGGATCGAGGGCGGCTCCTTCTCTTACACATGGAGCTTTCGCCGCAGCGACCCTCTCATTCGTCCTAACAAACAAAAAAAAAAAACTTGTAGGGACGTGGAACGGGACTTGGAACGGGAGAGTGCATTGCCTCCTCCTCCTCCTCCTCCTCCTCACCACCAAAATCTACTGAAGTTCAATCGCTTGAACCCTTCCCAGTGTCCATCCTGGTCTGGCGCCGAGCCATGACGTCCACGTGGACCTCTCAAAGCTGGTGCTCACGACGCTTCTGCTGGTCGTCTGGAGGAGAGCTGCGCCGACCCCTGGGTCGGGCGGGGCCCAAACCCCGGCCCGGGGCATCCTCGAGATTCGAGGGGGCAGCTGGGGTCAGGAGGAACAGCAGCACCGGTCCTCCACCGGCCCCGCCAGGAGCTGCAATTTGAGGATCGGCGTGGAGTGTCCCGTCCGAACCTGTGGCTCTGCAGACGCCTGGCGGCCTCAATCTTTTCGAGACGAGGGCCCCTGGACCGCTCGATGTGTTTCCCAAGTCCAACTTTGTATCTCCTCCTCCTCCTCCTCCTCCTTCTCCTCGTCCTCCTCACCATCATCATCACAATCACCATCACCAGCATAACCCTCATATCACAACCACCATCATCTTCTTCATCATCATCAGCATCACCATTTTCACCATCATCACAACTACCACCGCCACCACCATCATCATCATCATCATCATCATCATCATCATCATCATCATCAGCAACAGCAGCAGCAGCACCATCAGCATCAGCATCATCATCAGTATCAACATCTCAATCATCATCAGCACCATCAGCACCATCAGCACCATCAGCATCACCACCACCATCATCATCATCATCATCATCATCATCATCATCATCATCATCATCATAATCATCATCACCATCACCACCACCACCACCACCTCCATCATCATCATCATCATCATCATCATCACCATCATCATCAGCATCAGCAGCATCAGCATCATCAGCATCATCATCATCAGCAGCAGCAGCATCAGCATCATCATCAGCATCAACATCTCAATCATCATCAGCACCATCGGCACCATCAGCACCATCAGCATCACCATCATCATCATCATCATCATCATCAGTGTCATCAGTGTCATCATCATCATCATCATCATCATCATCATCATCATCATCATCATCATCATCATCATCATTCTGTTCGTCATCATCAGAATCGCCCTCCCCATCGCCCTCATCATCGCTCTCATCATCGCCACCATCAACAATGCAATCTTCATACGCTCATCACAAGCATAATCAGCATAATTACCAACATGACCACATCATCAGTACCAGCATCAGCATCACCATCATCTTCATCATCAGCATCATCGTCAATAGTAGCATCGTCCTCGTCATCATCCTCGTCATCATCCTCATCAGCCTTAGCATTAGCGTAAACCTCAGCATCAGCATCAGCACCAACATCAACACCATCAGCATCAACGTCATCAACAGTATCCCATGTATTCCTCTTCCTCCTCCTCCTCCTCCCAGAATTGTTCCCAAGCATCCTGTGGTGTTGTCCTAGTGTTTTTAAATATGAAGAAAAAAAAAAGCGCCCCGTGTCCTCTCCTATCCTCTCCTCCTCCCTCCTCCCCCTCCTCCCTCCTCCCTCCTCCTGCTCCTAATGCTGCTCTCCACGCGTGCATGGTTCGGAGCACCCCTCACACGCTTCGTGGCCCCCCAGAAAGCTCCACCGAAGGATCCAACGGCAGGGCTCGCATACGGTACCCGCCTCATCCCGCCTCCATTTCGGCACAGCCCTCACACGTTTCGTGACCCTTTAGAAAGATCCACCGAAGGCCCCAGTGGCAGTGCTCGTATACAGTACGCGCCTCCACTTCGGCACACCACTCACACTTTTCGTGGCCCCATAGGGACCTCCACCGAAGGCACAAGCGACAGAGCTCGCATGCGGTACCCACACACGCTTCGGCACAACAATCACATGCTTCGTGGCCCCACAAGGAGCTCCACCAAAGGCGAGGCTCGCATGCGGTACCCGCCTCCATGTCGGCACACACCTCACACGCTGCGTGACCATATCATAGGGAGCTTCACAGAAGGCCCAAATGACAGGGTCCGCATGCAATACCCGCCCCAATCGGCACACACACACACACACACACACACACACACACCACGCTTCGCGGCCCCGTAGGGGGCTCCACCGAAGGCCCCAATGGCAAGGTTCGCATGTGGCATCCACCTCCATTTCGGCACAACCCTCACACGTTTCGTGGCCCCACAGGAAGCTCTACCGAAGGATCCAGTGGAAGGGCTCGCATGCAAGGCCCGGCTCCATTGAGGCACACCCCTTACCCAGTTCGTGGCCCCCTAGGGAGCTCCACCGACGACCCCAGCGGCAGGAATCGCATAAGGTGCCCGCCTCCATGTCGGCACGCCACTCACACGCTTCGTGGCCCCATGGGGGGCTCCGCCGACGGCCCCAATGGCAGGGCTCGCATGCGGTAACCCGCCCACATTTCGGCACACACACACGCACAATTTTTGTTCGTCAGCGGCGAGGCGGCGAACTCCGCTCCAACGAGATGCTAGATAGGGGCACTAAGCGGCGAATTGGCCGGCGAGCAAAGAGGGGGCGGGGGACGGCCGAGAGGAAGAAGGGACGCTCAGACGCCTAAGAATTCGACGATGAGCAGCCGGGGGGGCAGCAGCAGCCAGGCGCGACGGGCCAGAGCGCGGTGGGCGGCCGCGGCGAACCACGGTGGCAGGGTTGGCGGGAGGGCAGCAGCCAGCGGCTGGAGCTGGCGGGGGGAGTGGGACACCACGAACGGCGTACCGCGGCGCACCGAAGAGAAGGCACAGCACTGAGCTGAGCGGAGGCAGGAGCAGCGGCCAGATGGCTGGCAGTGACAAGGGACACACACACACACACACAAGCGAACCTCTTCCGACAAAAGCTAGGCGGGCTACAAACACACACACACACACACACGCACGCACGCACGCACGCACGCACGCACACACACACACACACACACACACACACACACACACACACACACGCGCGCTTCGTGGCCTCATGGGGGAGCTCCACCGAAGACCCCAGCGGCAGGAATGGCATGCGGTGCCCGCCTCAATGTCGGCACACCCCTCGCACGTCTCGTGGCCCCGAAGGGAGCTCCACCGACGGCCTCAGCGGCAGGAATCGCATGCGTGACCGCGCCCATGTCGGCACACCCCTCGCACGTTTCGTGGCCCCATAGGGAGCTCCACCGACGACCCCAGCGGCAGGAATCGCATGCGTGACCGCGCCCAGTTCGGCACACCATTTCGGCACACCCCTCGTCCATCCTGCTGTACGCTGATGATCCACTGCTCATCGGAAAACGTCAGGTACACCTACAGCGTCTGCTGGATGAAGTCGCCGCCGCCGGAGCATGGGCGGGCATGGAGCTGTATTGGGATAAGTTCCAGCTGATGCACATCAACCGTGACATTGACATAAGGTCCCCATCTGGTGTAGGGGTCGAGTCACAAGACCACCTGGTGTTCTTGGGGGCCACTCTGTAAAATTCGGGTCGCCCCCTTGGCGGGCTCAGCTAGCGCGTCGGCGCTGGTTGTGGTGAGTTCACGAAATTTGAACGGGCTTGGAAGCACACCTCCATCAACAAACGCAGAAGGCTCGAAATAAGTCAAGCAATGGTAGCAAGCACGGTTTGGTATTATCTTGCCACTGCGCGGCTGAATTCGCCGGCCCAACGGGCCAGAGGCGTGCTAAGATCTCCGGTAACTGGTTAACAATTCTCTAGTTCGCGCGCGCGGGGCGGCCCCTGGGGGTCCCCGGACGAAAAGTACCCCGGCAAGGTCCTGAGAGAGTCCCGGGAGGAGTCCCCCAGAGCGCTCCAGGAGCGCTCCATGAGCGCACCAACAGGGCTCCGAGACGTCCCCGAGAGCCCCAAGAAAGGCCAAGAGGCCCCCAAGAGGCCCCCAAGATGGTACACGAGGGGTCCGACATGCCACAAGATCGCTCCAAGACGCCCAAGATAGCCCCCAGACGCCCCAAGAGGCCTCCAAGAGCACTCCCAAGAGGGCCCCTGGAGGCAAAATTCATTGTTTTTCCTTAGGTTTTTGAGAGATTTTGGAGCTTCCACCTTTTCGGTTCCCGACGCCCCAAGACGGCCCCAGAGGCCCCCAAGATCGCCCCAAGAGGGCCCAAGAGGCCCCCAAGAGGGCCCCAAGATGGCCCAAGAGGGCTCGAAGACGGCCCAAGAAGCCTCCAAGACGGTCCAAGAGGGCCCCAAGAACACCCCCAGAGGGGCCCCAGAGAGGGAACACGAAACAAAATTTCGAGCCCTCGGCCCTAAGAAGCCCCTACGAGGCCCCAAGAGGCCCCTAAGAGGCCCCAAAAGGCCCCCACGAGGCCCTCAGGAGGCCCCCAAGAGTCCCCCAAGCGGCCCCAGGAGGCCCCCCAAATGCCCCCCCGCGCGCCCCAGGAGTCCCCCAAGCGGCCCCAGGAACCCCCAAAGCGCCGCATTGACACCAGGCCCTCGGGCAAACGGCAGACATGAGACCGTATGGGCCGGCGGAATGAGCGAAGCGATTAAATAAATCAGAACGAAGGCGATGAGATGGGTTCCAAGCAAGGTACCTCTGGCGAATTGCGAGTGTTCCTCCAGTTTGTTTTTCGAGAGTTTCGAACAAGACTGTCCTTGACGTCACTAGCCAGGCCCCGTATAGCGCCCAACTACTCGGGCACCAACTTTTTTGGTTTGGAAAGCTGGGGAAAGCGAACAACGATGACGTCGTTCGTGATTTGACATTTCAATGTGGAACTGTGCTACCCGCTGTGCAGCAGCTGCACAGGAGAAGAGGGCGCCCACGCAATGACTGGGCCTCGCGCCTGTACCAGAAAGTATATGTCTGTTTCGATTCGCACACCAAACTGATGGACTGTGTCAACGACGCAACGGCGTCGCACGAGTTCGTCGACCAATATGACGGCGACCACGCCATCGAGCAAGATCAGTAGCTTGCGAACCCGGCAAGCGCATGCGCATGCGATTTTGCAGTTGTTTTTCTCACCCCCCCCCCTCCTCCTCCTCCTCCTCCTCCTCCTCCTCCTCCTCCTCCTCCGCCTCCTCCGCCTCATCCTCCTCCTCCCCCTCCTCCTCCTCCTCCTCCTCCTCCTCCTCCTCCTCCTCCTCTTCTTGATCCACTTAGGCGGCGCAGCATTTCACCTTCCGTTTCGCGTCGCTGCTCGTGACTGTATTCCTGCCCACGCGTTGGACGGCGTATGGCTTAGCAGAGCAAAGCAAAACCTCGCACGACTTGTGGCCCCATGGGGAGTTTCACCGAGAGCCACACCGAATGCTGTGCCTCGGGGCCGACAGACGCTCTGATCAGCCATAACGGGTTACATCCAAATGTAACCCGTTATGGCCGACCTCTACGACCACACCAGCACCGTCGCTCCATCCTTCCCACGGACGCATGAGTCCTTTTGCTAGCGAGGGTGCGCCGCTGGATCTCCCTAAGGGGGGGGGGGTTAGGACCCCCCCCCCTCCCCCCCCTTCCCCGATCCGTCGTCGGGCAACCCCCCCCCTCCCCCCCTTCCCCGATCCGTCGTCGGGGACCCCCCCCCCTCCCCCCCTTTCCACGACCCGTCGTCGGGGACCCCCCACCCCTCCCCCCTTTCAAAAGGGGGGGGGGTCCGACCCCCCCCCCCCCCTCCCCCCCTTTCGCCACGCCGCCCCCTGACGCCGGAATCCGACCCCCGCCACCCCTACCCCCAGTCCTCACCCGAACCCAAACCCCGAATCCGAACCCTAACCACTAAGCCCAGCCCCAAAGGGAGTCACGAGGGGCCCCCTACCCCCTAACCGCTAACCCCAGCCCCCTACTCACTACCCCCTACTCACTACTCGCTATTCGCTACTCACGACTCACTGCTCACTATCCACTACTCACTACCCACCACCCACTACTCGCTACTCACTACTCCCTACTCACTACTCCCACCTCCCTACTCACTACTCACTCCTCACTACCCACTACTCAATACTCACTACTCACAAAGCACTACTCACTACTCCCTATTCACTACTCAACAATCACTACTCATTACCCACTACCCACTATCCACTACCCACTACTCACTACAAACTACTCGTTCCCCGCGAATCACTACTCACTACCCACCAATCGCTACTCGCTACTCCCTACTCCCTACACAATACTGACTACACAGTACTCAGTATTCGCTACTCGCTACTCCCATACTCGCTACTCAATATTCACTACGTAATCCCCGCTACTCACTATTCACTACTCACTACTTACTACTCCTTACTCACTACTCACTACATAGTCTCTAGTCACTAGTCACAACTCACTAGTCACTAGTCACTAGTCACTACTCACTACCCACTACCCACTATTCGCTACTCACTTCTTACTATTCACTGCTCACTACTCCCTACTCCCTACTCCCTACTCAGCACTCACTACTCACTACTCACTACTCGCTACTCCCTACTCGTTACTCGCTAATCACTACCCAGTACTCACTACTGACTACACTCTACTCACTACTCACTACTCACTACTCGCTACTCACTACTCACTACCCACTGCCACTTCCCACTACTTTCTGTTCACTATCCATAACTACTCACTACTCACTACTCACTACGCACTACGTATTACTCAGTATTCACTACTCACTACTCACTATTCACTACTCACTACTCACTACTCGCTACTCACTACTCACTACTCACTACTCACTACTCACTACTCACTACTCACTACTCACTACGCACTACGCACCACCCACAACTCACTACTCACTAATCACTACTCGCCACCCATTACTCACTACCCACTACTCACTACCCAGTACTCATTACTCCCTACTCCCTACGCAGTACTCACTACTCGCTACTCGCTACTCACTACTCACAACTCACTACTCGCCACTCACTACTCACTTATCAGTACACACTAAGTACTCACTATTCACTACTCACTACACCCCACTCCCTACTCCCCCTACTCCCTCCTCGCCACTCACTACCCACTACTCATACTCACTATTCACTCCTACTCACTACCCAATACTCACTACTCACTACGCACAAACTCACTACTCACTACACACCACTCCCTACTCCCAACTCCGTACTCCCTACACGAGGGGGAGGGGGGTCCGAACCCCCCTCCCCCTCTTTCCAGCGCCAAGGGGGGAGGGGGGCGGGTCCGGACCCCCACCCCCCTTCAAGGGAGGGAGGGGGGGGGGGGTTCGGGACCCCCCCCACCTTAAGGGGGGGAGGGCGGGGGGGGGGTCCGGACCCCCCCCCCCCCCTTGAAGGAGGGAGGGGGGGGGGTTCTGGACCCCCCCCCCCCTAAAGTGTATTCAGGGAGATCCACTGGCGCACTTTCTTTGTTAGCCCCATTCCGTAATTTCAGCCTGTCTTGCGGTACTCGCAGAGACATATGGTGTGGTTCTTCGCCAGGCCAATGCAATTAGTGGTCACGGGCCCGAAGCGTCCAGCAGAAGCCCAAATGGGCGAGAACCAGTTCGGATGTATGGGACAGGCGCCCCTCGAAAGGAAGAGCACGCTGATAGACACGAGCGAATTGTCTGCAGTCAGCCTCCAAACCCGCCCCGCTGTATTCCACTAAATCCCACCAACCCTTCGAACGGAGGTGGTTTAACGGATCATCTCTTTCAAACCCCTGTCTTCACCGTCTGGGAAGGGTTCAACACTCCCTCTACTCCCTCTACGGGCGGCCTGGACTGGCGGGGTCGCGAGGGGTCGGGGGGGTCACCTTGGCCCTAGATGCCTAAAAGTGGCCACAGGATATACCGAGATAGCCTCAAGATAGAGCAAGATAGCCCGAGTTGGTATTCAAACCGAATCCAAGAGGCTTCCGAGAGGCATCCCAACAGATCCTCACAAGGCATCCCAGAGGCCCTGCACAAGCGCTCGAGCCCAGCAGGCCAAGGCGGGGCAGCACCGGCGCCCCGATCGCACTCGGCCGCAGTTGCGGAGGTTACTCCTGGGTTTCCTGATAAGCCTCCCAACGGGGGGGTCAACCTCGCCTCGTCGTCGCGCCGCGACAGGGGTCGGAGCGCCTTCGGCGCACGGTAGCTGCCCGCGACGGGGGTCGATGTGGGGCTGTCGGCGGGGATGACGCCCCCCCCACCCCACGCTTCTCAAGACACTCGGAGTAGGTACATCCGCCAGGGTTCCCCGAGGCACGAGTTCGGGTGTCCTCGGCTCCCTTGAGCGCCCTCCGTCCTCGGTCCTGAGGACTGGGGGCCCCGCATTGCCAAATTCTCCAGGGCGTGGCACGTGTCCACGCGTGCTCTGCGTGGCTTATTCGGAAGCCAACGAGGGCCCGAAAATAGGCCAAGAGAGCTCCAAGAAGCCCCCAAGACAGTCGAGGAGGCCTCCAAGGCGGTCCAAGAGCTTCCTAAGGCGCGGGCTCTAGACTCTCGACGGCCCAACCAAGAGGCCCTCAAGACCCCAACAAACAAAGAGTATGCTTCCATAGGTTTTTGAAGAATTTTAGCGTTCTCGCCTTCTCGGAGTTCCGACGCTCCAAGACGGCCCAAGGGAACCCCAAGATCGCCCCAAGACGGACGGCCCAAGAGGCCCACAAGGCGGGCCAAAAGGGCCCTAAGACGGCGCAAGAGGGCGTCAAGACTGCCCGAGAGTGGCCATTTCGAGCCCTCGGCCCCAGGATGACCCCCGAGACCGCCAGCAGGCCCCCAAGAACCCCAAGAGTCACCAGGAGGCCCCCTGTGAGCCTAAACAAGGCACCCAGGAGGCATCAAAAACTGCATCCGAGGGGCATCCCGAGAGACCACAACTTGCATCCAAGAAGCCACTGGACTGGGCCCGCCCTTGGTGCCGGAGCGGGATCGAGCTTGGCTTTTCCAGCTCAAGGTGCGGCGGGTGACGAAGCGGCCTCCGCGGCACCTGCATTGTCAGATTCTGAAGAACTGGACAGAACGTTGCTGAGTACGCAGTCATTGGCAACGAAAGCCTTTACCCTCGTCAAAATTGACCTCAAAAATGGCGACCACGCCCCTGCGATGTCGGCG
Source organism: Prorocentrum cordatum (assembly GCA_963575745.1). Taxonomy (NCBI): domain Eukaryota; class Dinophyceae; order Prorocentrales; family Prorocentraceae; genus Prorocentrum; species Prorocentrum cordatum. The sequence continues at coordinate 245,693 of CAUYUJ010014730.1, read as the reverse complement.
CGCTCTTCGATGTCGATAGACGCCCCTCCAATGTCGGGGCCTGTTCTGACCGGGAACGACTCGGAAGTTCGATGATGACCGACATTGGAAGGCCGGCGCAGACAAGTACCTCGCAGTCACCGCAGCTCTGACCAGTATCTCCCCGCAAACAGCTCAGCCACGCAAGACATTTTCGAGGGTCATTCTGAGGAGGGTTGTGGGCGACCCAAAGCCAAGTCGACATCATGCACTCGACGCAGACATCCGGGCGGCCGCAGCGGCGACGGCGGAGGCAACGCCGCCGCCGCGAGGCGCGGCCCCACAGGACGGCCGCGCGCCGAGGCCGAGCCGGCCGGCGGCCGCCGAGGCGGCGGCCACGAGGCCGCCCGCGCCGCCAAGGGTCGGGGCGGCGGTCGGCTCGAAGCCGCCGCCGGCCGCCGGCCACCCGCCGCTGGAGGTCGGCGCGGGCGTCGGCGCGGCCGCGGGCGCCGCCGCTGCGGGGGTCGGCGAGGCCACGTCGCCTCGGCGGCGCGCGGCGCGCGGGAGCGGGCGCGCGCGCGCGCGGGTGGCCGCCAGTGGCCGCCTGCTCTGACCCCCCGCGCTTCCTGAGAAGCACGCGCTGCTCGGCGCGGGGATGCCCACGCGTGCAGCACGCGCTGCTCGGCGCGGGGATCCCCACGTGTGCACCTCGTTCCCTCGCGCTTCCCGCTGCGGGCGTCTGGCTGCGAGCGTCTGGGTGTGCGACTGGGTCCGGGCGGACAACGAGGACGACGACGACGACGACGACGACGACGACGACGACGACGACGACGACAACGATAACGACAACGATAACGAAGGCGACAGTTAAATTCTGATGCAGGTCAACGGCGGCGACTCAAAGATAGACAAGCGCTGAGCAGGCCCATTCCCCCCTCGTCTTAACCGTCCCTTCTTTGCCTCAATCATCCCTTGTCCCTCCTCGTGTGTCATCTGTGTTCCTCCGTCCTCCACCCTCGTTTCCCTCCTCCTCCTCCTCCTCCTCCTCCTCCTCCTCCTCCTCCTCCTCCTCCTCCCCCTCCTGCGTCCTTTTCTTCCTCCTCCTCCTCCTCATCCTCCTCCTCCTCCTCCTGCGTCATTCTCCTTCGTCCTCATTGTCATCTCTCTTTTCCCTCCTCTTTCCTGGCAAGTATTCCCGTCCCTAGCGGCGCGACCTCCTACCCTCCCTACCTCTCCCCCTGCCTTCTCTTCCTCCCTCCTCCCTTCTCGTTTTTCTTGCGTTATCCCCTTGCCTCCTCCGTCTTGCATCCTCCTCTTTTTCCCCATATCCTAAGATGGGGTTCTTGTTATTACTTGGACGCCTCCTACTCCTTCTTCTCCCTCCTCCTCTTTTCTCCTCCCCTCCTGTCGGACTTACTCATACTCACACTTGCTCATACTCAGACTTACTCATACACAGACTTACTCATACTCAGATTTACTCATACTCAGACCTACTCATACTCAGACTTACTCATACTCAGACATACTCATACACAGACTTACTCATGCACAGACTTACTCATACCCAGACGTACTCATACACAGACTTACTCATACCCAGACTTACTCATACACAGTATTACTCATACTCAGACTTACTCATACCCAGACGTACACATACACAGACTTTCTCATACACAGACCTACTCATACCCAGACTTACTCATACACAGACTTACTCATACACAGACTTACTCATACTCAGGCATACTCATACTCAGACCTACTCATACTCAGACTTACTCAACACACATCAGATTTGGAGGATGTCTCAAGCGGGGCGCTGGTTTCAGCACCCCTAAGGGGAGCCGCCAGGGGTGGTTGCACGGGCTCGTTCGCGGCCATTTTGTGGGGATGTCTCAGGCGGTTTGCTTGTTTCTGGGCTCAACATCCTTCGCTTGGAGAGCAGATTGTGAGGATGTCTCAGGCGGGGCGCTGGTTCCAGCACCCCTAAGGGGAGCCGCCAGGGGTGGTTGCACGGGCTCGTTTGCAGCCATTTTGCGGTGATGTTTCAAGCGGTTTGCTTGTTTCTGGGCCCAACATCCTTCGCTTGGAGAGCAGATTGTGAGGATGTCTCAGGCGGGGCGCTGGTTCCAGCACCCATAAGGGGAGCCGCCAGGGGTGGTTGCACGGGCTCGTTCGCGGCCATTTTGTGGGGATGTCTCAGGCGGTTTGCTTGTTTCTGGGCCCAACATCCTTCGCTTGGAGAGCAGATTGTGAGGATGTCTCAGGCGGGGCGCTGGTTTCAGCACCCCTAAGGGGAGCCGCCAGGGGTGGTTGCACGGGCTCGTTCGCGGCCATTTTGTGGGGATGTCTCAGGCGGTTTGCTTGTTTCTGGGCCCAACATCCTTCGCTTGGAGAGCAGATTGTGAGGATGTCTCAGGCGGGGCGCTGGTTTCAGCACCCCTAAGGGGAGCCGCCAGGGGTGGTTGCACGGGCTCGTTCGCGGCCATTTTGTGGGGATGTCTCAGGCGGTTTGCCTGTTTCTGGGCCCAACATCCTTCGCTTGGAGAGCAGATTGTGAGGATGTCTCAGGCGGGGCGCTGGTTTCAGCACCCCTAAGGGGAGCCGCCAGGGGTGGTTGCACGGGCTCGTTCGCGGCCATTTTGTGGGGATGTCTCAGGCGGTTTGCTTGTTTCTGGGCTCAACATCCTTCGCTTGGAGAGCAGATTGTGAGGATGTCTCAGGCGGGGCGCTGGTTGCAGCACCCCTAAGGGGAGCCGCCAGGGGTGGTTGCACGGGCTCGTTCGCGGCCATTTTGTGGGGATGTCTCAGGCGGTTTGCTTGTTTCTGGGCTCAACATCCTTCGCTTGGAGAGCGGATTGTGAGGATGTCTCAGGCGGGGCGCTGGTTTCAGCATAAGGGGAGCCGCCAGGGGTGTTTGCACGGGTTCGTTCGCGGCCATTTTGTGGGGATGTCTCCAGCGGTTTGCTTGTTTCCGGGCCCAACATCCTTCGCTTGGAGAGCAGATTGTGAGGTATCTCAGGCGGGGCGCTGGTTTCAGCACCCCTAAGGGGAGCCGCCAGGGGTGGTTGCACGGGCTCGTTCGCGGTCATTTTGTGGGGATGTCTCAGGCGGTTTGCTTGTTTCTGGGCTCAACATCCTTCGCTTGGAGAGCAGATTGCGAGGATGTCTCAGGCGGGGCGCTGGTTTCAGCACCCCTAAGGGGAGCCGCCAGGGGTGGTTGCACGGGCTCGTTCGCGGCCATTTTGTGGGGATGTCTCAGGCGGTTTGCTTGTTTCTGGGCTCAACATCCTTCGCTTGGAGAGCAGATTGTGACGATGTCTCAAGCGGGGCGCTGGTTGCAGCACCCCTATGGGGAGCCGCCAGGGGTGGTTGCACGGGCACGTTCGCGGCCATATTGTGGGGATGTCTCAGGCGGTTCGCTTGTTTCTGGGCTCAACAGGGAGGGAAATGACAGGAACGAGGATGAGGAGGAGGAACAGGAGGAGGAGGAGGAGGCGGGGGATCGTGAGGAAGGGCATGGGGGTGCGGAGGGGGAGGGGGAGCAGGAGGATGAGGAGGAGGAGCAGGAGCAGGAAAAGGGAGGGGGCGGAGGAACAGGAGGAGGAGGAGGAGGAGGAGGAGGGCGCTTTGCTCGAAGGTCCTTGACGCGAGCAGAACGTTTGTTCCGAAGTCCAGGACATATATATGTATATATATATATATGTATTCATAGGGGGTGACTGCGAGGGGGGGGCGGTGGTTGTGTGCGGGGATCGTTGGAAATGCTCACCGTGGCACTATCCTCCAACATGACATGCACTTATGGCCTTGTGTGGCTAAACGCTCGTCTTACATATCCCACTGCCAACTATCCTACAACATATGCACATGTGGGAAGCTCCAAAGCTACCACGGGCTGAAAAAGGGGAAGGCCTGGCAGCTGACGAGGAGGGATGAAGAGGAAGAGGCTCGCATTCAACCATACTCAAAGCTCACTCTAACTCATGCGCAATCACTTGCATTAGGGGTCAATCGTCTTCGTCGGCCCTGTCGCCCACGTGGACGCGCTATTGTAGTCGACCGCTCATGAACAGACGCTCACTACGGCATGACATAAAACATGAGATGCACATATGGGGAGCTCCACGCAGTGAGTAATTTGCGGTCGCCCTTCTTTTGACATCGAGGTGATCATAAGGCGCGGAGCGGGGAAGAATCGGAGGTGCAAAACGAGCGCCTCGGTTGAGGCACCCCCAGGATCCCGGCGCGAAACAACGAGCATCACACCCCTGGCGGCACCCCGTGGTGAGCAGCGCACCCCTGGGAACACCCCGAGGCGCCGAACGAGCACGCATCCCCACAGCCTGGGGGCGCGAGCGGTGTCCAAGCGTCCTACCCCGCGGCAGCTCCCCATCGGGGTGCTGAAAACAGCGTCTCGCTCGAGACACCCTAGCAAACTGCTATGGAAGCGAAGGGGTCGGAACCCCCAAGCAAGCAAACCTCCTGAGATATACCCTCTCAATATGGCACGAACGCGAAGGAGTTTGGGCAGTCAAACCAGCAAGACGCCTGAGACATCCCACTCCACCCATCTTCCCCGAGGCTGCGAATACCCACGGGGGGATCCACGCACGCACACACACACTCTCACACACACACACACACTCTTTCTCTCTATTTCTCTCTCTCTCTCTCTCTCTCTCTCTCTCTCTCTCTCTCTCTCTCTCTCTCTCTCCAACACACACTGAAAGGATGAGAAATACTCCTAGTTCCTGTGCACGCCGCACTGGTCCCCGTAGGTCTCGTGGAGCCCTGCGAGGCCCCTGGGGAGCCTCCAAGACATCTTCCAAGGCACAGCCCAGACATCGCGGCAGCGTCGAAAGACCGCAGCACAATATACTGAAGAACAATATTAGACTCGTGACAATATCACTCGAAAATATGCTTGATGTATGTTAACACTGTCTGGCCTGACTAGCGCGGCATGTTCTTGAACGTCAGCTGCTGCCCTGGGCGACGCTGGCCCCGCCCAGTGCGAGGCGCCAGACAGCTGGCCAAGAAACGTGTTGAACAAAACGGCAAGTGGCAGAAATACGCGCGCAGACAAACACACATGCATAGAAGACAGGCTGCGTGCAACAGAACAGCAATGATGTCAAAGGGCGCGCGAGCAAGTCTCAAACACACCTCTGATACCACATTCGAGAGAGTGCGTTCGCATCTCCTGGCAGCCCCTACAATGCACATACAAATGTACACGGCAGTCGTAGAATACAGAAGCACATGTGAGAAGATGCAGAATCCGTGCTCTACAAACAGAAACACACACACACACACACGCAAGCCTCCTCAAACAGAAGGGAGGGAAACCGATCAATCACAGCGAAACTTCAACTGCGGATCTGGAGAGACAGACTCAGGATCCAAAGTGTCATCACCATGCTGCCACCACCGGCTGGCACCCCTCTGCATGATTTTCGCATCTGCCAATGCATCTGGCCAGAAAGACGCTGTCCTCTAACACACTATCCCATGAGCCACGTCATAAGCGCACTCGCCGTAGTCATTATCCCCATGACCGCAGACGGATCTTTGGCGTAAGTCGACCATTCGAAACCAGAGGGAGCAATGATTGGCATCGGGCTGGACTGCCCTGCAAGGAAACTCCCTGCAAACCACTTGCACACTGCAATTGGCACGATCGTCAAAATCTTCATGCACATCTGCTCTAACGCTTGCTCCAAGCCGTGACGGGCGCCAAGAGCAGGCTAGCCACACTGCAAACCAAACCATACCTTCAGGAATGCCGCCATGCATTGCACCATACGTCCACAAGACGGCACATAACACCATTGAACATGACCCGTGGTCTTCGGAGACGGCTGGGGGCTGGCTCACGGGATCACCACGCTCTGGAGGCTCTTGTCGGCCACCGCGCCCTCTCCCGCGATGCGACTGAACATGAACTCGCCAATCTGCTTGAGACCGAGGTAACTGGCATCTGCTTCTTTGGCAACAAAAAAGACAAGCTTGGCGCGCCACTGACTGAGCGACTCGTCATTCTGAAGGGCCCCCACACACACCACTCAGCAAAAGGCACGTCATCAGTTTCGCCCGATACCGCTTGAGCAAGGGCAATACTCGAGGCACGCTCACCTCCAACTCCAAAGGTGGCAAGAGCCTAGTCATGGAGCTCCTTGGAGATATCCTTGCGAAAAAGTGGGAGGGGCCCTCGACGGGCACGGCCCCTGCAGACTGGAACTGCAGCTGCGGACCATGAGGACCGCCAACCTTCCCTCGGTGCCAGCTGGGAGGTGAGCTGACGAACGAACGCAACTCTAAGAACATACCCGTGATGGTGTTCTGGGTCTCCTCCGCCGTCCTCTTAAGACCTTCACGCTGCTTCCCTCGGGCGCCTACCGTGTCGGACAGGCCAGCGAACGCAGCCCTCAACTTTGCGAAGGCTGGGTGGTTCTCCCAATCAAAGGGCTCGCTGCTGCTGGAGATGCCGATCAACTCATGTAGACGCTTGATAGCGCTGGCGAGCCGCGTGTCGGACGGGCTCTTGTCGAAACGACTATCCAAGAGCTGCGTCACTGCTTGCACCAGGTCCGCGGCAACCTCAGGGTCGGTGACTGGCCAATAGCAGCAACGGGGCCGCCCCCGTGGGATTTGAAGCCACTGAGTTGCGCCGGCCTAACATCTGCGCGACCTGGCTCATCTGTCCCATCGCCTGCACCTCAGACATCATGCTCTGACATTGCGATGCCACCCCTCCGAACTGACCCTTGCTGCCGCCGCCGCCTCCGCATCCCCGCGACCTGCCTCCGTCTCCACCTCTGGACCTCGCCTGGCCGCCCGCGGCGTGGACTGGAGGTGCGGGCGGGGAAGGAGCTGCAGCAGACTGACGAGCACGTAGAAGCTCACTGGTTGCAGCAAGAGCGGCCGCAGTAGATGAGGGAGGCGACAGAGGGCGAGAGCAAGTCTGGAACGCAAGATGGGCACAAAGCCACAGGAGACTGCATCGGGGTCCCGGGGGAAGAGCCACACTCCAGATCGTCTTGATTAGGGGGCACGGGTAACCTAGGCGAAGATACACCAACACATCCACACAACACTAGAGGACGAGGTTCTCCTGTGTGAGGCCGAACCGTTCCCAACGCCGAAGACGACCTGTAAGTGCACTACGACGCTGTAAAACCTGCCGTCGAGTCAGAAGGCCCAAGTATGGAAGGATGCCACGTTTTGCTCTACGCGAAACATCCCCCGTCAACGCAAATGCCTCGTTCGAATGAATACAATAAACCAATAACGATTGAAAGCTACATGTAGTTCCATTCCCAAGAATGGAATATCACACTCTCCACTAGAAGATGCCAAGTATCAACCACATCGAAAACAACTGTTTTCCGTAAACGTCATGTATATGCAAGTGCAAACACGCATGGCACATAGTATTGGACAGGAGGAGATCATCCACATACCGCTTGCATCGAATTTGTTCGGTCTGTTTTTCCACGCAGCATCAGACAAGCACTCGCACTCCGAGGGCACTATATGCAATATGTTCGGGCTTAAAAGTCCGCCAATCGGGATGCCCTGCAACTGCGCGAGACAGAACCCTGCGCACAGGAAAAATGGAAAGCCCATGGATCCTGCAAGGGCTCGGCGTAACGTAGACATGGCAAATACCGTGCGATCCCAGAGCTTGGTCGAAATCGCACCACCTGGGAAGACGAGGGCTCGGCGAGACTTCAGCACCGATATACATCGATATGGCAGCCGATGCTTTACACGCCTGCATCTGCCACGCAAACACCGGGAACATGCATTGCATCATTACACCGAGCGCACCGATACGATCAAGGAGTCTCCAGAAGCTCCAGTCCAGATCCAGAACACGAAACGACCAGCTAGGAGTGACAAATGGGGAATTTTTGGCTCTGCCCATACATCTAAACAAACTATGACCAGGAAACTTCACAAAGCTGCAAATGTTTCGAACACACGAATGCGATGCCTTAAAACACCGGGGACGACCGAGGGGTGGGCATGTAGGCGATGGGGCCCCAACATTTGAATTTAATCGTGGGTTTGGCGCAGGGGGTCCCCTTGCGAGATATGGCACTTTCACTTCGTTTGAGTAGGGGCTTAAAGACCGACGAGTCGAAGCATAATCGATACCACTCCACGATATAGTTAACGGATGAGGCTGAGAGGGACCAACGGGATGCCAGCGGAGAAGCGTCGCCCACGGTGCAACAAACCAGAGAGCGCTGGGTCCTGATCCTCAACCGTTGCTGAGATATCCTTGCCGCTGCGTGCAATCTCGTCGCACATCTACTGGCATGCTCGCAGGGACAAGGTAAGGGGGGGAGGTTCACGACATGGAGGGAGCTGGAGACGATCGAGCAAATCCACATCAATCGCCTGCGATGCCAGCCATCGCGCACAAGCTGGGCGGGTATTATTAGCCAGCTCGTCTGCTGATACATGAGGGTATGGAACCCGACCGTTAAAATCACATCGAGTCACGTCAGAACCTCCAGCACCCTCCTCGAAAAAAACCGTCGGTAACTCTTGGATGCCCTCTAAATTTAGCTCCTGCAAGCGACTGGGAATTAAACTATCTTTTTGACGTAACGTCTGGGGGAAGGCAACCGAAACCGAAACTGCGATTGGCATATTTGGGCCCAGTATGGCCGGGCACTCTGGAGCTCGTGGAAGGCCTGCTGGAGAAACATACGAACACGTTTTGCTTCATTTTGATTTGAGATTCTGGCATGGGTGGGACCTGGCATCGGATAACCAATCATTCTTGAGAATTCCCCCTGACAGCTCTGAACTCGCAGTCCAACTTGGCAGCGAGGTAGTATAGCTGTAAGCGATCAAAAGACATATAATATATCAAAGTCATTGCGATGATGTAGGAAGCCCTGTCATACAATCTCATTCGGCTTTAAACCTGCACAACGCAGGTACCGTAAAGGTGAGCAACTGCACATCCAATGTGCCACACTCGCGCGCTGCACATGGCGCACCAGGAAGAAGTCGCAAGTGAGGGAGAGAAGGCGTCGTAGAACACGTCGTCAACATCTACGCGCAGCATGATACCTTTCGTAGCCCATGGAGCGCATCACCAGCCGATCCATACGATCCCCCCTCCAAAGCTGCGCTTCCTTTAGTTCACCCCCTCGCCCCCCTGGGCGCAGCGCGCGCGACGATTCCGACGATGCCGATGCGAGCGCAAGTGTAACTGAGCATGACCAACAAACTTGGTCGATCCGAAACCGTTGGCCTCTGGCCGACAAAACTGGATGCGCGCTGACTCAACGGCTTCGACCGCGGCACTCGAAGCCGTCGTCAGCACAAGAAAGAACAGCCCTTGATCACTATCAAAAACAAGTGCCCCATATCGAGCAGTAGCTGGCGTTGGGGGGCCCACGGAGACACTGTAGAAAACGCGTAGATGCCCGCGAAATCCCCCCGAGAGACCACTACAGGCACCCGCGCGCATGCAGGCGCCCTGCTGATGCACTGGGCATTGGAGCCCAGAAAGTAAACGAAACTCACACCTTTGTTTTGATATTCCAACGGCACGAAATACATTGCCCTTGGACTTGGAGAAACCGAACCACTTCCAGAGTATGTAATATGTCATCAGCCCAGGACGGTGGAATGTTCCCCAGAGACGAATCGGGAGTCCTCGGGAAAAACGAACAACACGCTGTTGGAGCCTACGACCTCCTGTCCACGTGGCACGCAATCTGCATATTGATAGTGCAATTGAAACCGTGACTGATACATGCTGTACATCTGGGGATAGGTTCGCACTGGGTACTTCAATCAGCCGCATCAAAAGCAGCTGAAAAAGCGTCAAAGCTGAGATGGACGTCTCCGAAGGCACAGGAACTAAAATATGCCATAACGCTGCTGTAAGTATTCGTTGCAGACGCTTCGCATTCGGTCCGACCAGAAATTCAAATTCAAGATGTAGGTTGTCCGTCGAACTACAGAGTCCGTTCACGACGGCACAGGCCGAACAAGTAATTGCAGGTCCACGCAGGGTGGGAAAGTCGGGGCTGGACTGAACATACCTGCGCACGACTTCATCGGCTTGACCTCGAATGGAAGCCCCGACAGCAACTTCGCACAGACCACTCATGAGCATGAAGAGGAAAAGAATAGAACGCGGCCGAACCCTCAATGCGAAGTCGCGCGCCCGCTGACATGAACAATGGCGCCCGCGGCACGCTGAAAGACTTCCTCGCAGCTCCGATCCCGACACCAACACGCTGAAAGGATGAGAAATACTCTTAGCCCCTGCGCGCGCCGCCCCGGCCCCCGCAGGTCTCGCGGGCCCCTGCGAGGCCCCTGCAGAGCACCCAAGACTTCTTCCAAGGTGCTGCCCAGACATCGCGGCAGCGTCGAAAGACGGCAACACAAGATACTGATTAATAACTTTCGGCTCGCCACAATATCACTCGAATGATTTTGTTTAACACTGTCTGGCCTGACGAGCGCGGCACGTCTTTGAACGTCAGCTGCTGCCCTGGGCGACGCTGGCCTCGCCCTGTGCTAGGCGCCAGACAGCTGGCCAAGAAACGTGTTGAACAAAACGGCAAGTGGGAGAAATACGCGCGCAGACGAACACGCATGCATAGAAGACAAGTTATGATCTCAAAAGGCGCGCGAGCAAGTCCCAAACGCACTTCTGCAACTACACCTAAAAAATGCATTCGCATCTCTGGGCAGCCCCTACACTGCTCAATCAGATGTATACAGCAGTCGTAGAACACAGAAGCACATATGAGAAGATGCAGAAATCGCAATCTACAAACAGTAACGCCCACACACACACACACACACACGCACACACGCACGCACGCACGCACGCACGCACACACACACACGCACACACACACACACACACACACACACACACACACACACACACACACACACACACACACACAAGCACACGCACGCACGCACGCACGCACGCACGCACGCACGCACGCACACACACACACATTCACACACACACACACATACACACATAGACAACAAATCTCACTTTTGGGAGACTAGCCTGCGGAAGGGCCACTCGACCGCGCAAGCAATTTCCAGGCCGAACCAAATGAAAATGTTCTGTCGCACCGCGGCAGAAGCAGTCCGCACGCGCGCCCGAGCGACGCCGGGGCACGAGGTCGCAAATTATCCCGCGCGCACGGACGGGGGGGAGGGAATCGGATGGCCACGGGAGGAGGAAACGGGGACGGCACGCAGGGCATGCTCACGCGACGGGGCAGCGCTGAAGGGCGAGGGGTGGCCTGGCCGAGGCCCCCGCTGGCAGCAGCTGCGGGGCGGCGTCGCAGCGCGCTCAGGGTGGGGCCGGCAGCCACGCTACCGGCGAGGCCCGGGCAGGAGGAGGGACAGGCCACTGCGGCTGAAGACCAAGTAGCCCAAGAGGAGGACGGCGGCGCGGAGCCTGCAATGCAATCCGCCAACGGCGAGACGAAACAGGCCGCTGTCGGGAGCTCAGAAACTGTTGCCGAATTCACCCGCCCGTGATCTCCAGAGGTCTCGAATTCTAAGGCAGCCAGCATCATGCAGCACACGCGCTAGCACCGAAACCCAATCCCCCGTCGGCCAAGAAAATTCCTCCGCTGAACCGGAGAACATTCATCGCTCGACGAGAAAAAACAGAAGACCCGGGAAAATTCTCCCGCCCGCACAGAACAACTGCCCCATTCGACAGGGAAGCGCTGCCCCATTCGGGGCCAGACCTCCGAGTTCGCGGCTGGATTTCCTGGTTCGCCTTTCCTCTGGCACTCGCACCTCCCTCGCCGACTCATAGAAATAGACTGCGCGACGGGCCGAGCCATTATCGGCGTCGAATGAGCGCCCGGGGCCAACGCCCCCCCCCCCGCCGAGGCAACCCCCGCCCATGCCTCATGGGGGTCTGGATGCGGAACGCCGCGCGCAAGAACGCGCTCGGCAGTCACGAGCCTTGACTGCCAGCAGTAAGCGGTCAGAAAAATTAAATGGAAGCGCGAGGAGGTTAGAAGGCGAACAGAAAGTACATTGGGCCCCCTCCCGCATCCTGAAAAGGGGCGAAAGAAACCGCTCGACTCTTCAAGAAAGAAGCGCCGAGAGTCGATCGGGATCTGGACATCTAGAAACACGCAACCGCGCCACGAGGCACGAGATGGAGTGCCCCCAGGTCCTTCAAGCCAATCACGACGATCCAATATCAAGGGGCCCAGGCCCCCAATTGTCAAAATGTCCTGCCGCGGCTTGTCGCGCGACCTTTTCCGGCGCCAGCGAACGCCTGCACTGCGCCAGACGGGGCGCGAGCAGGGTGGGACAGGAGGGAAAAGGCGCCGACTTGGAACACCATTTCCGGCGGGCCCCACCTCCTCGCCGACCCCCCCGACGGCGCTGCTCCGCCCGCGCGGCGGAAGAATGCCGGCAGGGCCCCCTGGGAACCAGCAACGGACAGACAACCGCGCACGACAACGCACGTTCAACTTACCTCGGGGGAGGGGGGGGGAATAGGGGGCGCCCTGGCCAGAAGAAGAAAGAACGCACCCCCCACACACAAAGAAAACGCCGCAAGACACAAGGATTTCGCGCGCGCCCGGGCGCACTCGAGTTCACGCTCGCGCGGCGCGCCCGCCCCCGAGCAGCGCCCCTGGAGCGCGAGGCCGCGTGCCGGAGCGATCTGAAAGAAAAGCCAAGCAGCCCAGAGTCGTCTACGATGCAAGTGCAGCTCGGCAGTTCCCTGGGTCGCCGACGGAGGCGTCGCGGACTGCAGATGCGCCGATAGACACATGCTTGCACGCGCAAGGCCGCGCCCCAAGGGGCCCCAAAACGGCACCCAAGAAGTCCCAAAACTGCCTCCAAGAGACCCCCGAAGGCACCCTCACGGCAGATCCCAACGGACATCAAGAGGTTGCCCCACCCACGACACAGGCACGGTGGCGGGATGGGCCGAAGGCCATTCGATACACGTCTGCACGCGCAAAGGCCGCGCTCCAACTCGCCACCACCCGCCGTCAACGGTCCGGGCCACACCTCCCGAACGCTCCGCGAGAGCGCCTGCCCCCTCGGGGCAGAGGCGGGGCGGGGCAGGACGAGGGCCCAGCGGGGCCGACCTGCACCTGCGAGGGGGCGCAGAGGCGAGGCGAGCAAAGGGAAGCAGACAAGGCCGCCCCCCCGAGGGAAGGAACGCGATGGCAAAACTGGGGAAACACATGCATCGCGATTGGGGAGCGACATGTTGTTCGCGATGCCCGTCAGATTTCCCGCGCAGGGCACCCGAGCCCACGGCCCCCACAAGGCCTCCCAAGGATGGCCCGTCGGCGATATCCCCCCACCTTTTTCCCGGCGTTCCCCGCCGGCTGGCAAGCTCGCCTCGCGCGCGGCCCGCGCGGCAACGCAGGCCGTTTGGGGGCCTGCTCAAGCGAATTTGGACATGCGCCCCCGCCAACTGTCGCGCCACGCAGGGATCTCGCTCGCCAGCCAGGCCGAGCCTTGCAGAACCCAACCAGGGGCGCCCTGCATCCCTCAGGAAATTCCATAAACTGCAATCTCGCACGCCCGAGTTCATACAATCGCGTTGGAATTACACAGCGACGACGGCCCGTGCGACGGCGACAGTATGTTGATGAAGCGGATGACGACGTCGACCCCGACGGCAATTCGATATGATTTGTCGACGCAAACGAAGCATGGACAGTAAAACCACAGGGAGGGTACAACGCGGACCCCCTCAGGCACCACTACCTAAGACCCCCCCTACATCCCCCCACACAAGATACGCGGAATCACATGATGCTGCCCAAGATTGTCTTGGATGCCCTCTCCTGCAAGGCCCCGATCGGCATCGAAAATCACGCCCAGCCGGCACGAGGGCCGAGCGTCGCACATGGTCTGCGTCTGGGCGTCTTGCGAATTGAGCTTGCGTGTCCGGCAAATTCTCGAAGACTTTGAAACCCTGCCCCGCTGCCCTTATGAGACTACTCGGTTCTGGCCCAATCCTGCCGTCTGCAGACCGACGGGCGCCCAAGCGCGCGACGGAGCTCTCGCGCGCTACTGATGCGCAGGAAACGTTCTGGATATCGGCGTCGCATATCATCCTCGATAGGCACGCCGCCTACCAATTCAACCTGAGCCCACAACGCGCCCAGCAAATCTCGACGGCACTCATGCGCCTGCACGAGGCAGGGGTCGGGGCAAGAGTGGGCGCCGTTGACATAGGCCGCACCTGGGGCAATTCTCGGCCGACGTCAACCTCGCTCGCGACGAAAGCGCACCCCTGGCAGGTGGCGGCCACGACGCTATTGAAGTGGCCAGGCAAAGCCACTGGCGCCGTTGGCGAAAACGAATCAAAAACTCTGGCCCAATCTAATGCGAGCAACAGGGCCCCGCAGTCTTCGGCTACCCGCGCGCCGTCAATCCACCGTCTCGCAAGGAATATGGCAACAGCTGTCCCTCTGAATGAGCGGAGACCGAATTGCGCCTTCCAGATCAATCCCAATCGCAAATTCGGCGCCAGCGCCACTAAGACGGCTCAGCAAGATGGCACCACACACTTCGCAGCCGATGGAGAGCACGCGCGGGTCTGCAAGTGTCGCGCGACGCCCGTAGAGCACGAGGAGTCAGGCGGCCCCCACGGCGTCTGGAACGCTCGCCTGCGCCCCAACATAGCCACAGAGAGCCGCGCCCACGACGGCGCTGTCGCCATCTCCTGCACTTGCCACCCGGAACTCCGGAGGCAACTCGCCCCCCTGGCCACCGCGCAGTTGCTCGGCCGCTGGGCGGCGAACTTCGACTGCAACGATGGGCCCGAGTAGCGCGGCCTCGTCGGGCAGCGCGCCGCTTCCAAATGCGCGGCCGGCGCCTCGGCCCCGGCGCCGCTGTCCACCAGGGCGCCGGCAGGGTCCCGGCAGCAACCGCACCGAGGACGAAAGCCCTTCCGCAATCTGCGCACCGCTCTCACACCGCCGTCGGAACTGAACTTCTCGGGACAGTTTGCGCGGCCCCGCGCCACAGAGTGTCGCGCGCATGTAACGAGGGTGCGATCGGCAAAATGTTCTCGCGGCCGTCGCGCCTCCCCCTGCCGGACGATCAGCTGCAGAGCGCTCTCTGTCGCCCATAGTCTCTGCGCGGCAATTGGCTTCTCTGGCAAAACTGGGATGCCGCACGCCCGGACGCACCGACATGCCGGCACCATGCGTGGGCCACGTCATCATAGTAATCGTCTTGCTCGTCCATACATTCCAGGGCGCGGGAGATGCTGCCCGAAGATAGACTGCGCGCCCCCCCCCAGACATCCGACGTCTCGATCCATTCGAGACACGGGCCCCCGACCTCCCGACCACTTCTCCGGGACAGGTTTATCGCCCCGACTTTTTTTTTTACGGCCCGGGGCCTGGCGAGGGCCTCGAGAGGCCGAAAACCACGACAAACCTCCGTCTCAACTTTGACGAGGCGCCCGATGTCTGGGCCCTCGCCCAGGCGCTGCGCGACGAGCTCGGGCGGTCTCCGCTCCAACGGCAGCTCGTCAACGACCGCGCGCAGTCGATCCACGAGCGAGACTTGGCGCGACGCAAGCGGCGCCTCGCAGTGCACCTGCACGTCGCCGGCCATCGGAATCCAGGGCTGGCCGCAGACTGCAAGATCAATCTGCGAGCGCGCCGACGCGCCCGCCGCGCGCCCGAGAGGGCTTCGGACGCTATAGCACGTCACGAGGTCCTCCCGCGACGACTCGAGAGAAGCGGCGCGCGCCAGGCTTGACGAAGGCAGCTGGATGCTGGAACGCGCGGACCGACGCTGGATTCCGCTCCGTCGCGCAGTCTTACATTGAAGCCGCCAATGATGTTATCACGACCATGCGCCGACCACGCTTCGACGAAATCTGCCAAGGAGCGGTCGAAATATTGGCGCCATTGGCGCCCCTTGCCGCCGCGTGGAGCACGCGCCGAGATGAGGACGGCCTCGTCTCCAGGCGCCCTAATTCTCAGCGGGGCAATCCGCAAGGACGCCCGGCAAAGCCTACGGCGATCTCCTGGCGGCGGGTGCCACGAGAAATCCCACTCCAACTTCGTCCAGATAATTATCCGGGCAGCCTGCGCGTACAATCTAATAGCTGGTATATTGCACGAAAACGGTAGATTTCGGGGCCCAAGTCTCCTGCTGTGTCTGATCGAAATCCACATGCCCTTCTACGTTCCAACCGGCAACAATAAATTCGCTAGGCACCCGGCGAACAAAGCCATCCCGCGCGGCAAAACGCCGACATCTCCGAGTTCTCGCATATGTTCCAAAACCTATTGAGCAAGCGCGTCCAGAGTTCAAACAAAAATGTGAACACGAACGGCCGAAATTGGAAACACGCGGGGAAAAGCTTCCGCCACCTTTCCAAGTAGAGGCGCTGGCGGCTTGCGAGCAGGACCGTCGCAATAAGCGCTGCTGAGATCTTGGCCCTTTCTGAAATTCCCATGGCGATCAACCCTTTTTCACAGACAACCGACGAGCTGAACACCTGGAAGGGGAACGCCCTGGGGCAGCAGACACTGCGTGGGTTCGGTCGACGCGAGGCCGGCCTGAGGGCTGTCCTCTTCAGCCTCGGGCTGAACAGCCCGACGTGCACGCAGCCGTTCCCCGACATTGGAGTCGCGGCAGGATTCCGCCGGACAGCAAGGAACGATGTCGCAGTAGGGGTCTGGGGGGCGTGCAGACAGACAATCATCACTTTTCCGCTCGACTTCTGGAGTGGGCATGCGCCCCGGGATGAGGCTAGGCGTAGGTGGGATGCAACCAAAAGGGGAATGAGCCACTCCTCCAAGCCAGCGCAGTACTCGACCTTCAGCGTGCCACTGTCGATAGCCACCTGAGCCGCGACGTCGTCGCAGATCCACACCTCTCCCTCGTCGGCATCGGTCCAGACGCTGTTGCCTGTGTAGTCCCATTCCTTCAGCATGTAATTTTGTGAGTAATACAAAAAACCAAACAAACAAAACGATAACGAAACCCTTTGGGGCAGAGCCTTCTCGGGCTTGGCCCGCATTGTCTCCCCGCAGTCCTTGAAGGTCTTCTTCGCTGTGTCCCTGCTGGTCTGGCCCCAGAACTTCGCAAAGAACATGCCCTGAAACTCGCCCTTGATGTAAACGTCTTCCGGCAGAGGCGCGTCAGACTCCCAAGGCTTATTGTTCAGCCAGTCGCGGGCCTCGTCCAGACCTAAGAGCGACTGCAGTCCCCTGATCACTGCGGTAAACTCCTTGTCCTGGCCCTTGTCGTGCCGGAGGTGATGCCCTTCAGTTATTCGATCTCCACCCGCAGCACCCTGATGTGATCCCAGACCTTTGTGTTGACGCTGCGGGGGGATACTGGTGAGCCGCCTGTGCTAACACATGCTCTTCTAGACTCATGAGGCGCATGTCGATGTCCTGTACGTGGCTTCGAGGGCGCCGACAGGGCTCCAGAGCGAGAGGGCCCCGAGAGGCTCCGAAGAGGGTCCAAGAGGGATCAAGACGCCCAGAGTGGCCTCCAGACTGCCCAAGAGGCTCTCAAGACGCCACACTCGGGCCCCAAGATCCTATGCTCAGAGGACTCAAAAGGCCAAACTCATAGATTTCCAGCCTGAAAGATTCAAACGTTCTCGCTTTTTCGAGCTTTCGACGCTCCAAGACGGCCTAAGAGGCACCCCAGGTGGTCTCAAGGGAGCCCCAAGAGGGTCCCAAGAGAGCTACATCGCGGCCCAAGGGGGCCCCAAGACGGCCCAAGAGGCCCCCAAGACGCCCACGAGGGCCCCAAGAGGGGGCAAGAAAGGCACCAGACGGGGAACACGAACAGACAGATCGAGCCCTCCACCTGAAGACGACCTCCAAGACCCCCAACAGGCCACCAAGAAGCCCCCCAGAAGCTCCCCAGAAGCTCCAGAAGGCCCCCAAAAGCCCCAAAGCAGGCCCCAAGAAAAGGAGCCCGCAAGAGGCCCCCGAAAGGCCCCAAAGGCACCCCTAAACCGCCTCCACGAGGCTTCCGAGAGCCCCCCAAAGAGATCCCCAAAGGCATCCAAGAGGCCTCTGACCCCGAACAAGGCACGGTGGAGGGATAGGCCAAAGAACACATACCTGCTCTCAACGACCGATTGGCGCTCCCCTCAGATCTGCGCTGGTGTCGGGTCGGGCATGTCCCCTACAGGCGGATGTTGGAGGCTATTTGTCTTTGACTACTTCTGCATATTCCTCCTGCAGGGCGACAGGCCCAACTTGACTGAAGGGGCCCTGGGACGCACAGATAAATACACACAAATACAAAGATGCCCCATCTTTTCCCATGTTTTCTGGGCTTCTGTCTCCCCGCCCAATTCCCATGTGTTCCCATATTTTCTTGGTGATCGACGATTTTTCGGTGTTTTTTAAAAAATTAAAAAAAAAAAAAAAAAAAAAAAAAAAAAAAAAAAAAAAAAAAAAAAAAAAAAAAAAAAAAAACTAGCACGTGGGGACACTCCGTTCTCACCAGTGCCAGGGTTTTCATAGGAGGCGGGCAATACCCCCACTTTGTGGGGGGGCCGGTTCAAGCTCTACCAAATTTCCAAACGACTCTTCGCCACCACCCACACCCAGCTTCCCGCCCTATGACGTTCGGACACTTCACTTCGTGGCATGCGGACGACCGTGGCTACTATTCAGGGCCCCGCGGCCGACGACGACGGCGTGCGCGCGCGAAGAAAAAACGAATGTGTCCCGCATGGTATTATTTGACAGGGATGATGGCCCTGGCAGGTGCGCAACCGTTGTTGCAGAAGTTCGAAAAAGTTGCTCGCAAAAGCCCGTTTGACAGAAATGTTTAAAAAGTGTTGGGTTTCCTACGAATCCGCAAGAGCGCGCGGGATGAAATTTTGACATTTTTTTTTTGAAAAACCATTGGTTTTTTGATGTTTTTATGTTAAAATCGCTACGAACACTAAGGTTTTGGAAGGATTTCGTCTTGCGCGCGCGAATGTCCACTTTACCTTATTTTTTGCAAGGGATTCTTGAAGTTTGGTTATATTAGAACAAGAAATGTCCACTTTGCCTTATTTTTTGTAAGGGAAAACCGATCGCAACAACACAACCGGATCTGGTACACATCGTTTTGCCTGAGACTTCCTCACGAAAATTATGAAAATGAGGCTGCGGCCTAGGCGCGGCGGGGGGGTCGTGCACCAGGGGCCCCAACAATAATTATTCTTAAGAAGAAATAATGTTCAACAACAACAACAACAACAACAATAACAATAATAATGATAAAAAGCGGACCGATGACAACGCCGTTGACAATCGATGAATGTCCGTCGCAATTCGGTGAAGTCCGCGTCCCCTCGTGGGGGTTATCCCATCGTCGAGGCAACAACCAAAGCAACAATGCACTGAAGGGACAGTGACCGGCCGGGTAGACGTCACCAGGAGGAGGAGGAGAAAGAGGAGGAGGGGGTAGTAGTAGTAGTAGTAGTAGTAGTAGTAGTGGTAGTAGTAGTAGTACTAGTAGTAGTAGTAGTAATAATAATAGTAATAGTAATATTAATAGTAGTAGTAGTAGTAGTAGTAGTAG
>CAUYUJ010014730.1:176103-226045 GCA_963575745.1 Prorocentrum cordatum | reverse complement strand
TTCCGGCGCGCCCCACAGCTAGTTGGCTCGAAAAATCTCGACGGAACTTTTCACAACTTTTGCTCGGTTGAAAATTATGTTCTCGAAATTTGAACATTCGTTAGAGCTCTAGTATTTTTTCCCGTGATATTCGATCTTATTCCCGCTCGCCATCTTGATCTCAGCTCGATCGGGTAACTTTGAAGGCCAAAAAGCACGGTGGCGGGAACGGCCGTTTCGAGTCATCTTGATACGCGCTGTCGGTTTTTCGAACATAACTCGAGCTCTAGGGCAGCTACAGAGCTGGTAAGCACAGCTAATGCATGCAGAATGATCAGGCGCGTTCGCCTGTTGAACCCAGAGGCCTGAACTCGGTCTGCTAGCCGAGCTAGATCCGTAAACCTATTCGTATTATTCGAGTCAACTTGAACGCATTGTCGGTATTTTCAACTTAACTCGAGCTGTAGGGCAGCTACAGTGCTGGTGGGCACACCGATCGCATGCAGAATCATCTGGCGCGCTCGCCTGTTGAATCCATAGGTCTGAACTCGGTCTGCAAGCCGAGCTAGGTCCGCAAACCTATTCGTATTATTCGAGTCAACTTGATACGCGTTGTCGGTATTTTCTACTTAAATCGAGCTGCAGGCCAGCTACAGTGCTGGTGAGCACACCTATCACACTCAGAATAATCAGGCGCGTTCGCCTGTTGAATCCAGAGCTCTGAACTCGGTCTGCTGCGCGATTCAGACTCACGAAACTGTTCGTATTCTTCCAGTCATCTTGACAGCTACTGTCGCCGTTCTGCACCTAGCTGCAGGGGGGCTGCAGGGCGGTTAATCACATGAATCGATTCGGAGACATGAAACGCGTCTGTCTGTCGCATTCAGAGGTCCGAACTCGGTCTGATACTTCAGTTGGGCTGAAAAATTATTCGTTCTCTGCAATTTTTTTTGACATTATGTGTTGTCAGGAAGCTCTACGAGTCCCCCGGCGGTAACAAAGGTTGACGGTTTACCGCCGGCGCCCAGTTGGCAAGAAAATCTCGACGGAACTTTTGCTGACTTTTGGCTCGGTTGAAAATTTTGTTCTCGAAATTTGACCATTCGTTAGAGCTCTAGTATTTTTTCCCGTGATATTCGATCTTATTCCCGCTCGCCATCTTGATCTCAGCTCGATCGGGTAACTTTGAAGGCCAAAAAGCAGGCAGGCGGGAACGGCTGTTTCGAGTCATCTTGATACGCGTTGTCGGTATTTTCTACTTAACTTGAGCTGTAGGGCGGCTACAGTGCTGGTAAGCACACCTATCGCACTCAGAATCATCAGGCGCGTTCGCCTGTTGAATCCATAGGTCTGAACTCGGTCTGCTAGCCGAGCTAGGTTCGCAAACCTATTCGTATTATTCGAGTCAACTTGATACGTGTTGTCGATATTCTCTACTTAACTCGAGCTGTAGGGCAGCCACAGTGCTGGTAAGCACATCTATCGCCCTCAGAATTATCAGGCGCATTCGTCTGTTGAATCCATAGGACTGAACTCGATCTGCTAGCCGAGCTAGGTCCGGAAACCTATTCGTATTATTTGAGTCAACTTGATACGCGTTGTCGGGTTTCTCTTCTCAACTCGAGCTGTAGGTCAGCTAAAGTGCTGGTAAGCACAGCTATCGCGCTCAGAATCATCAGGCACGTTCGCCGGTTGAATCGAGAGGTCTGAACTTGGTCTGCTAGCCGAGCTAGGTCTCCAAACCTATTCGTATTATTCGAGTCATCTGACAGAAACTCTCCGTTTTCTGTACTTAACTCGAGCTGTAGGGCAGCTACAGGGCTCATTGTCACAGACATCGATGGAGAATCATTAGTCGCGTTCGTCTACTGAACCGAGAGCTCTGAACTCGGCCTGCTGCCCAAGCTAGGTACGCAAAACTATTCGCATTGTCTGAGTGATCTTGAGAAGTGCTCTCGGTTTTCTGTACTTAACTCGTGTTTGGGGCGGCTACAGTGCTGCGAGTCACACATATCGATTTGAACACATCAGGCGCGTTTGTCGGTCGATTCCAGACCTCGGAACTCGGTCTGCTGCTCGAACTAGGTCCACAAAACTATCTTATTATTCGAGTCGACACTGTCCGTTTTCTGCACTTAACTCGGGCTGTAGGGGGGCTGCAGGGCTGGGAATCACATAAGTAGCGCAGACATCAGACGCGGCCGTCTGTCGCATATAGAGGTCTGAACTCGGTTTGATACTCGAACTGGGTTGCGAAATCGGTTGGTTTTTGTCGGCGTTATCTTGAGAGGTCTGAAATCGCTTGGGCTGAAAAACTAGTCGTTCTTTGGAGTTTTTTCCCACACTTTATATTTTCAGGAAGCTCTACGAGTCCCCTGGCGGTAAGAAAGGTTGACGGTTTACCGCCGGCGCCCAGTTCCCGGATAGCTCCTTTGAGAGCTTAGGGTTTCAAAAAAGAAGCCGGAGGTGGGTGGTGAGAAGCACGCGCCCTTCGCCGGTCCACGATCTTTCCAGCAAGTTGCCGGAGGTTGCAGCGGGTCCGGGGGCGCGGCTTCCTAGCGTTCCCCAATACGCGTGGCTCCAGGGTGCGCGAAGCGCTTCGGCAGAGCGTCGGAAGAGCTTCGGCAGTTCTTTCAGGCACTCAGGCAGACCTTCCCTGCGCGCTCTGCAGGGCCCCACGCATCGTAAACGGCGCCCCTGCAAGCGTCTCCTGCGAGGTTTCCCAGCGTCCCGCGCATCATTTCAGGCGGCCTTGCAGAGGTCCCGTGCGGCATTCCGCACTTGGCCTCGCTGTCCGGGTCTTGGACGCTTACAAGTCGTTTTCGAAAACCCAGGTAGCCAAGCCAGGGGATGGGCGCGCACTGCCCCTCGTTTCCCGGATAGCTCCTTGGAGAGCTGAGGGTTTCAGATAAGAAGCCGGCGGTGGGTGGTGAGGAAGACACGCCCACCTCCGCCGCTCCACGATCCCCGGAGCAGGTTGCCGGTCCCGGCAGCGGGTCCGGGAGCGTGGCTTCCTAGCGTTTCCCAATACGCGTGGCTCCAGGGTGCGCGAAGCGCTTCGGCAGAGCTTCGGAAGAGCTTCGGCAGTTCTTCCAGGCTCCTAGGCAGATCCTCCTTGCGCGCTTTGAAGGGCCCCACGCATCGTGAACGGCGCCCCTGCAAGCGTCTCCTGCGAGGTTTCCAGCGTCCCGCGCATCGTTTCAGGCGGCCTAGCACGCGCTTTGCAGGGCCCCACGCATCGTAAACGGCGCCCCTGCAAGCGTCTCCTTGCGAGGTTTCCAGCGTCCCGCGCATCGTTTCAGGCGGCCTGGCAGAGGTTCCCGTGCGACGTTCCGCGCTTGGCTTTGCTATCCGGATTTTGGACGCTTACAAGTGCGCCAGCGATTTTGGCCAGGCTCTCGGGTCGCGCGTAAGCACGTGCAGGCACGTCGAAACGTCGCTATTAGTCTGTTAGAAGCGCGCCAGACAAGCTTTCTAGCGCCACTCCGTCTACGACACGCCTTTAGAGACGAGCATCTCATCCTTTCGATTCGGAGACATCAGGCGCGTCTGCCTTTCGAATCCAGGGCTCCAAACTCTGTCTGCTGCCTGAACTAGGTTCGCGAAACTATTCATATTGTTCGAGTCATTCTCAGAGATGCTGTTGGTTTCCTGCACTCAACTCGGGCTGAAGGGGGAGGCTGCAAGGCTTGTAATCCGCGACATCAGACGCGTACGCCTGCCGCATGCAGAGGTCTGAACTCGGTCGGATACTCGAGCTAGGTTTAAAACTATTCGTAGTGTTCGAGCCGTCTTGAGAGGTGCTGTCGATTTACGCACGTAACTCGGGCTGTAGGAGAGCTACAGAGCTCGCACAAAAGACAATCCAGAAGCATCGGCTGTTGCATCGGAGAGGACTAAAATTGCTTGGGCTGAACAACTATTTGTGCAGTGTAATTTGTTTCCATAGTATATGTTGTCAGGAAGCTCTACGAGTTCCCCGGCAGTAGCAAAGGTTGACGGTTTACCGCCGGCGCCCAGTCGCTGCACGTTCCCGCAGCCCCTCTGGCGAGCCGTCAGCGGGTTCTCGGGGCGCTGTCTACGTGTGCCTGCACACGTGCAGGCACGCGTGGAAGCGTTTCTGGAAGCGCTTCGGAAGCGCTGCAGGGAGGCTCTCCAGCACTCTCGAGGAAAGATTTCCCTTTCTCGACGGTTTCTTCGCTCTTCGGGTTTTGGACGCTACCAAGTGGACTATCAAGTGACTCGTAGAGCTTCCCTAAGCTAGCAACTGGAAGCTTAAGAGTTATACCTCGTAGAGCTCTTCGGCATCGCTGAGGAGGAATTCCGGCGCGGGACGGAGCTAGTTGGCCTCACCGGCCGAGGCGAACAATGTGGCAACTTTTGCGTGGTTTTGCAAACATTTGAAAGAAATTTTGACCTTTTATGTTCAGAAAGCAGATTTTTTGCACCCGTAGACGACTATGAGGGCCTCTGCGTCTTGATTTTGAGCTCTCTAGATGCACTGGAACAATCAACACACTTGGCGGAACCAACTGTGTCGAGATGAAAAAAACACATGTTTTCTCTTTCTCGAGAAATGCTTTCAGAAGCCTTCTCTTTCGATGCTAGCTAGCACTCTCACGCGTGCTAGGAGCTCTACGAGTTTCCTGGCGGTGACCAGGTTGACGGTTCACCGCCGGCGCCAGTTCGGACGCGCTGGAGAGCTAGTTGGCAAGAAAAATCTCGACGGAACTTTTGGTGACGTTTGCTCGTTTGAATTTTTTTCTCGAAATTCAACCATTCGTTAGAGCTCTAGTATTTTTTCCGTGATATTCGATCTTATTCCCGCTCGCCATCTTGATCTCATCTCGATAGGGTGAATATTACTATCGAAAAGAACTGTAGCGGGATTGGCCGTTTTGAGTCATCTTGATACGCGCTGACGGTTTTCTGAACATAACTCGAGCCTTAGGGCAGCTACAGCGCTTGTAAGCACAGCTAATCGATGTAGATTGATGGGGCGCGTTCGCCTGTTCAATCCAGAGGTCTGAACTAGGTCTTTCAGCCGAGCTAGGTCCGCAAACCTATTCGTATTATTCGAGTCATCTTGACAGGAACTCTCGGTTTTCTGTATTTAACTCGAGCTGTAGGACAGCTACAGATCTGATATTTACAGAAACCGATTCAGAATCATCAGTTGCGTTTGTCTGTCGAATCCCGAGCTCTGAACTCGGTCTGCTGCCCGATCTAGAATCGCGAAACTATTCGTATTCGTCGAGTCATCTTGAGAAGTGCTCTCGGTTTTCTTCACTCAACTCGCGCTGAGGGGGGCTACAGTGCTGGTGGTCACAGAAATCGATTTGAAGACATCAGGCGCGTCCGCCTGTCGAATCCAGAGCTCGGAACTCGGTCTGCTGCCCGAATTAGGTCTGCGAAACTATTGTATTGTTCGAGTCATCCTGAGAGGTGCTGTCGGTTTTCTGCACTTAACTCGGGCTGTAGGAAGGCTGCAGGGCTGGTAATGACAGAAGTTGATTCGCAGACATCAGACGCGTCCGCCTGTCGCATTCAGAGGTAAAAACATATTCTATGAGTCGGAATGTTGGTAGGTGCTGTCGGTTTTTCTCTACTTAAGTCGAGCTAGGAAGCTCTACGAGTCTCCCGGCGGTAACCAAGGTTGACGGTTTACCGCCGGCGCCCAGTTCCGGGGCGCTGGAGAGCTAGTTGGCAAGAAAAATCTCGACGGACCTTTTGGTGACTTTTGGTAGGTCGAAAATTTTGTTCTCGAAATTCAACATTTCGTTGGAGCTCTAGTATTTTTTCCCATTCTATTCGATCTTGTTCCCGCTCGCCATCTTGATCTCAGCTCGATCGGGTACCTTTTACTGCCGAAAAGCACGCGGGCGGGAGCGGCCGTTTCGAGTTATCTTGATACGCGGTGCCGGTTTTCTCAAGATAACTCGAGCTCCAGGACAGCTACAGAGCTGGTAAGCACAGCTAATCGATTCAGAATGATCAGGCGCGTTCGCCTGTTGAACTCAGACGTCTGAACTCGGTCTGCTAGCCGAGCTAGGTCCGCAAACCTATTCGTTTTATTCGAGTCATCTTGGCAGACGCTCTCGGTTTTCTGTACTTAACTCGAGCTACAGGACAGCTACAGATGATACGTACAGAATCTGATCCAGAATCATCGGTGAACGTTGTCCGTTGAATCCAGAGCTCTGAACTCGGTCTGCTGCCCGATCTAGAATCGCGAAACTATTCGTATTGTTCGAGTCATCTTGAGAGATGCTGTCGGTTTTCTTCACTTAACTCGCTGTAGGGGGGCTGCATGGCTGGTAATCACTGGAATCGATTCGGAGACATCAGGCGCGTCCGCCTTTCGAATCCAGAGCTCCGAACTCTGTCTGCTGCCCGAACTAGGTCCGCGAACCTATTCGTATCGTTCGAGTCATCCTGAGAGGTGCTGTCGGTTTCCTGCACTTAGCTCGGGCTGTAGGGGGGGATGCAGGGCTGGTCATCACATGAATCGATCCAGAGACATCAGACGCGTTCGCCTGTCGCATGCAGAGGTCTGAACTCGGCCTGATACTCGAGCCTGTTTTGCCAAACTATTCGTATTGTTCGAGTCATCTTGAGAGATGCTGTCGATTTACGCACGTAACTCGGGCTGTAGGAGAGCTACAGAGCTCGTGCAGAAGACAATCCAGAAGCATCGGGGGCGTTCGGCTGTTGCATCGGAGAGGTCTGAAATTGCTTGGGCTGAAAAACTATGTGTTCTGTGTAATTTTTTTCCGACATTATATGTTGTCAGGAAGCTCTACGAATCCCCCGGCGGTAACAAAGGTTGACGGTTCACCGCCGACGCCCATTGGCAAGAAAAATCTCGACGGACCTTTTGGTGACTTTTGGTCGTCTGAAAATTTTGTTCTCGAAATTCAACCATTCGTTAGAGCTCTAGTATTTTTTCCCGTAATATTCGATCTTGTTCCCGCTCGCCATCTTGATCTCAGCTCGATCGGGTACCTTTTACTGCCAAAAAGCACACGGGCGGGAGCGGCCGTTTCGAGTCATCTTGTCACGCGCTTTCGGTTTTCTCAAGATAACTCGAGCTTCCGGACAGCTACAGAGCTGGTAAGCACAGCTAATCGATTCAGAATGATCAGGCGCGTTCGCCGGTTGAACCCAGAGGTCTGAATTCGGTCTGCTAGCCGAGCTAGGTCCGCAAACCTATTCGTATTATTCGAGTCATCTTGACAGACGCTCTCGGTTTTCTGTACTTAACTCGAGCTACAGGACAGCTACAGAGCTGATACGTACAGAATCGGATCCAGAATCATCAGTGAACGTTGTCTATTGAATCCAGAGCTCTGAACTCGGTCTGCTGCCCGATCTAGAATCGCGAAACTATTCGTATTGTTTGAGTCATCGAGATGCTGTCGGTTCTCTGCACTTAACTCGGGCTTTAGGGGGCTGCATGGCTGGTAGTCACTGGAATCGATTCGGGGACATCAGGCGCGCACGCCTGTCGAATCCAGAGCTCTGAACTCTGTCTGCTGCCCGAACTAGGTCCGCGAAACTATTCGTATCGTTCGAGTCATCCTGAAAGGTGCTGTGGGTTTCCTGCACTTAGCTCGGGCTGTAGGGGGGGCTGCAGGGCTGGTAATCACAGGGATCGATTGAGAGACATCAGACGCGTATGCAGAGGTCGGAACTCGGTCTGATACTCGAGCTAGGTTTGCCAAACTATTCGTATTATTCGAGTCATCTTGAGAGATGCCGTCGATTTACGCACGTAACTCGGGCTGTAGGAGAGCTACAGAGCTCGTGCAGAAGACAAGCCAGAAGCATCGGGGGCGTTCGGCTGTTGCATCCGAGAGGCCTGAAATTGCTTGGGCTGAACAACTATTTGTTATGTGTATTTTTTTCGACATTACATGTTGTCAGGAAGCTCTACGAGTCCCCCGGCGGTAACGAAGGTTGACGGTTTACCGCCGGCGCCCAGTTACTTTGGTGCGCCACCTGGCATCCCGCCGTCCCCCGAGCAGGATATTCGTGTGCTGGTGCCGTCTTGCGATCCTGCTCCTTGGGGCCCGCGAGGTGGTCCTGCCGCGTGTACAGTCGTTTGAGATCTTGGGTGCCACTTTGGAGGAGACCTGGAAGGGCCACTCGGATTCAGAGGCCATGCTCCAGAAAGCACAGGAGGTATTCTTTGGGGAAATCGCCGCCTATTATCGCTGCTCAGGTATTGATCTGGTTGAGAGTTTTTCTCGTTATCAATCTAATTGATTGCTGCATTATTTTTCAACTGTGAGGACCGAATGCCCGACTATGCCACCATTGCTGCTATTCGCTCCTTTGAGGGGAGATGCCTGGCGTTAATGTCGGGTCTACGTAAGCGGAGAACTGAAGGATGGTCTGAGTTTCAACGTAGGCGATACAAAGTTGGACGACAGAGGTTTGTGGATCTAGGATTTCGAAGTGCGGTGCAGATATGGCTATTTCGTTGCTGGGATTGGGCCAAGGATGTCTCAGATGCTGCAAGTATTCTTATGAGACGGTACACAACATACACAGTTGCAGATGGTGTGGAGACGGTACCAAATCGGCGTCATATAAAAAACTCGGGCGATGGCCGCGGCGGCGGCCTCTCAAGTATCCCAGATTTCCCAGATGTCGAGTGGGGTCGTCGGCGGACAACAGATGATCAGCCTGCCATTACCGTGAACACACTGCATGGGATTGGTGTTTGTGCGATCTCTTTGGTTGTGAGTGGTGCCTCTCGTTCGACAGCTCTGCTGGGTCCCGCGAGAAATTTTGCAAACATCTGCTGACTGTGATTGGCATGCAACACTTGTTGGATTTATTTGTCTTACCCAGGCCACCTGGTGTGAGGCTTGTGAAGGCGGATGAGGAGGTGGAGAGAGATGAATGAGAGGATTAGCAAACGTATTGCTGTCAATTATGAGAATGAAACGGAGTGGAGGTGTGAGAGTATTGAACGTCTCGGGATGGAAATCTTGGGAGATAGTAAGACGGTCATCAACTGGATGTGTGGTGAGTGGCACATTCGCAACGAGCAGTATGTTCGACTGGTGGGAGTACTACAACATACTCTATCGAATGGGGACTGACCTCACCTGCATCGGGGCAGAATTTTCATAAGCATTTCTTTCGTGAGGGTAATGATCGTGCGGATAGATTGTTGTGGGAGGCCAGAGGTGGCCAAACTATTACTCGTTGGTTTGCATATGATCAGTTCCTCAGTGCTCGTAAGACTGCTCTCCGTGGTGCATTCAATGGGGGTGTCAGTAATGAAGGATGTGGAGGCGGGTGGTGGCTTCAGATCGGTGTAGTAGGTAGTGGTTCCAGCGTGCAGGTTGATTTTCCCCTCTCCTCCTCCTCCTCCTCCTCCTCCTCCTCTTCCTCCTGCATCAGCTCGCAGAGCTTCCATTGGCACGATGTGGCCGAGGAGGCGATGAGCTTGCCTCCAGGTAGCACGGTAACCTGCTGCGAACTAGCTGCCTGCGCTGCCCTGACGAGAGCTGCTGCTAAGGTGGCGTGCGCTCTGCTGCAACCTACCTAAGGCGGTGGGTGCTCAGTTGCACTGTTCCGCCGATTTGGATTCGGATTCTAGTGGCGGACCGTAAACCGCAAAAAAACCCAAGGTTGACGGTTTACCGCCGGCTCCCATTGGCCCACCTGGCCCGGGCGGACAATGTGGTGACTTGGGACGGTCTTGCTAAGATTATATATATGACATCGTAGAGCTTCCCTAGGAGCGTTAGCGGCGAAGCTAGAAGACTCATTCCGGCGCGCTGGGGGTCTAGTTGGCAAAAATCTCGACGGAAGTTTTTTGGAATTGTTGACGTGTTTAAATTCGATTTCTCGAAATTCAACAGGTCGTTAGAGCTCTAGTATTTTTTTCCACCCATATTCGATTTTATTCTCGCTTGCCATCTCAATCTCAGCTCGATCGGGTACCTATTACTGCCAAAAAGCACTCAGGCGGGATCGGCTGTTTCGAGTCATCTTGACAGGTGCTGTCGGTTTCCGAAACTAACTCGAGCTGTAGGACCGCTACAGAGCTGGTATGCACACTTAATCGACCCAGAATCATCAGGCGCATTCGTCTCGAGCATCCAGAGGTTTGAACTCGGTCTGCTACCAGAGCTAGGTCCGCACAAATATTTGGACTCCACCGATTTTATTTTCGAGATGATGATACGTTTCTTTACTGAACTCGAGCTGCGGATGAGCTAGAGAGCTCTTTGGCACAGCACCGGGAGGAACTTATCAGGCGCGATAGTCTGAAGTTTCTAGACGCCTGAGTTCGGTTTGCTATCAGCGCAGAAGCCGAACCAAGAATTTGTATTCTGTTTTTTTTTTTTTTGAAATAGAATTGGTTTTCTTGACTTCGCCCGAGCTGCAGATGAGCTACAGAGCTCTTCGGCACATCAATCGGAAGAAAATCATCAGGCGCGCCAGTTCAAAGTATCGAGACGTCTGAAATCAGTCTGCTATCAGCGCTCTCACTGAAAGATCATTCGTACTCTGCTAATTTCTTGGATATGGGATTTGGTTTCTCGACTTAACTCGCCTGCAGATGAGATGCAGAGCTGTCCAGCACAGAAATCGGAAGGGAATCATCAGGGGCGCTAGTTAAAAGTATCTAGACGCCTGATCTACGCCTGAACTCGGTCTGCTATCAGCGCTGGGACCGAAAAACTATTCGTGCTCGGCTATTTTTTTTAGAGATGGTGATGGTTTTCTTTACGCTCTTCGGCGCAGCCATAGGAAGGAAATCAACGGGCGCGCTAGTTTACAGTGTCCAGACGCCTGATCTGGTATGGTATTTTTTTCCAGAGATGCTTTCCCTCACCCCTTCTTCTTCTTCACGTCTTCCTTCATCAGACCCCGCCCTCGCGCGCGCAATGCGAGATTGCCGCGCCCGCATTGCACGGGGGAGCTCTACGAGTTCCCGGCGGTAACCAAGGTCGCGGAAGCGGAGCCTACCTCCCGCTCTCCCGCGGCCTTGGCCCGTCGGGGACTCCTCGAGCCGCATCGTGCGGACAGGTTTTGTGCATGCACACGTAACGTGCATCTCTGATTACCGAACGGCTGATCTGTCGGCATTGGATTGATTAGTTGCTCTTGCGTGCCCCTTCCTTGTGCGGCATCATGACAGCGCAATTTTGTTCGATGAGTTCTGTTTCGACCAGTTGGAAAAGAAAAACAAGGAGAATCAAACTGGCGATTTGTAGACAAGCTGTGTTTGATGTTATGCAGTTTAATGCTCGTGATCCATATTTTGTGGCTGATCCGAATACTTTCCCCGCGTTTGGCTGTTTTGATAACCTCGATGATTGTGCGCGAAACCCATGCCCGTTCAGGGGAACTCGGAGGAGCAGGTCAATCTATTGTTGAGTTCCTTATCGGTGCCAATTGCTGGGCCAGCTGATCGTGGAGAAGCTTTCTCGTCTCATTCGGTTGCGTATTCTCCAGACGTGGTGCAGTCTCCAGATGGTGGGCTGCAGTCGAGACCGGGCTCTGTTTCTTCTGATCCTGGTGCTCAGAATGAGGAGTTGCAGTACGAGGAGTTGCAGGGTGAGGATTTGCAGAGTGAGGAGGTGCTGAATGAGAAGTTGCATTATTATCAGCATACTGTTTTCTTGGATTCAAGCTCTGAAGTTTGCCGCGCTCCATTTCCTGACACTCTGTCGGCTTCTGCTGACCCAGGTGTTCGGAAAGAGGAGTTGCATGATGAGGAGTTGCATGATGTGGGGTTGCAGAATGAGGAGTTCCTGAATGAGCAGTTGCATTATTCTCATCATACATATTATACGGCCTCACGCCCTGAAGTTTGCCACACTTCAGCTTCTGACGGAGACTCAGCTTGCCATGGAAAGGATTGGCAGGGGGATCCTGAGGATTGCAAGGACGAGGAGAAGGAGAATGTTCATGTCGAAGCCGTGGAGAGTTCTACGGCAGTTGCTGCTGAAGAAGCGTCGCTGGCTTCTCAATCAAATGATGCTGTACTGCACTCAGTTCCTTTGGATTATTCTCTGCACTCAGCTCCTTTGGATTATTCTCTGCAGTCAGTTCCTTTGGATTATTCTCGAGTGCAAAGGGAAGGTGGAGGCCCCGAGGCGCTGCCGTTGGCATCCTGGAAAACCCACGGAGAGTGCGAAGTTGACCAGCGTAAAGATAACTGTGCTTTTTCTTCCCGGCTCTGTTCAGATGAGTTGCAGAGCAATCGATCTGAGTGTCAAGCTGCCAGGGACTGGGCCCGCGCCAATGACGATGCAGTTGCTCTTTGGCGGGAATTCGAACGGCTCCCGAAAGATGAGTTTCATGCTCGGATCGAGGCGCTCAAGGCATGAAAACTTCGAATGGGAATTGAGAGTTCCGAGGAGGCGCCGAGTCCCGAGGAGGATGTTGGCCGTGGGAAAGGCCAGAGGCACCGCAGAAACAGGAGGCGGGCAAGGGCGAAGGCTCAGGCAGTTCTAACTGGCTCTTCTATGTCAAAGTCGGCCCATCCATCTACATGCGTTCCTCCCCAACCTCCGTCCTCTTTTGCGGACTTGTGCAGTTCTTCAAATCACGTCGAGTGCGCCGGCACGGCTACCACATGGGTGCTCCAGAGGCACATCGCGCGCCTGCTCGTGGCGGACCACCTGCAGAAGGAGGGCGCTGATTGGGATGCGGTCTTCCATGCATGGGATAAAATGGCCACCCTGCGAGAGAGGGCCAATTTCTATTTGAAACAGGCTACTCTGCACCGTCTGTGTGAGGCTTACCACCGTGATGGGGAGGAGGACGCGGACATCCAGAGACTCTGGGAGCAGTGTCGGTTGGACAAGATAAGGATGCACCGTATTGCGGGGTGGTGCTTCGGACATTGGCGGTGCTTGACATTCTACTCAAGTGGTGCTCAACGGTTGATGGAACAACGCTTGCAGAGCCACATTAGGAACCCTCGTGTAACCTTTTGGCCTCCTCATCATAAAGATTCTATGGCTTCGCACCCTGGGAGTTCCACGACTGGGAGTTTATCTAATGCAGTTGTGAGTTCAGCAGTGACGGAGGACGAGGAGAAACGTAACCACGCAGATTATTTGCTTCAGTTGGCGTGTAATTTAAGGATCAGGAAATACTGCTTCCGCAAGTCTGGCTGGGTAAAGCTCGTTCACTCTTTCACGGCTGCCACGCTGTATCGCCTTATGGCCTCGGGTGCCGAGGAACAGGCTGTGTTGCTTGAAGCGCTTCTTCGGGATCGCGCGAGACTTGGCCCGATAGCCAATTTGACCCATCTGTCGACGGATATCAGAGACTTTAGTCACCACAGACTCGTTCCCAAAAGCGTTACGGAAGCCATGAGATACGTGACAAATTTTCAGGATGAGTGGATGCGTCGCAATGTAAAGAACTACCGCGAGTTGGCGGCCAAGGCGGGATACCCAATTGATTGATTGATTTAGTGATTGCACATAGGCTGACATGGTTGGCCAGAACCAGAAATTGTTACGTTGTATTCCATACTTCCCTTATTGAACATGCGAGCAAAACGAAACTAGACGGCCTCCGTGGATTCTTCGACGGGGGTCGCTCTGTGGAGGGATGTGCTGCAGAATGGTGTTTAGGTTTGTGTGTGCACGGGGCGTGGCTGTTCGTGGCTGAGAAAGCTTTCTCGCTTGATGCCTCTGCTTCTGTCGTGTTCTGTGTGATGTTTGCAGCGCAACGGCTCTGTATGGCCGTGGTGCACGTTTTGGGTAGCCTCTTTCCTCTCTAACCTGTTCCTACGCCTTTGCAATTTCACATGTCGTGCTGCATCCTTTTGCTTGTTCCTGCATCCTTTTCCGATGCCTATGCCTCAGTGGCTTGGCAGTGTGATGATAAGAGATGCCTTCTCTAGCTACCCTGTGCTCCGTTTGGGAGTCTTAGGGCTCAGCTGTCACAGCTGTCCGCGCCCTGACTCAAACTCAAAAACCAAGGTTGGCCAGAACCAGAAATTGTTACGTTGTATTCCATACTTCCCCTATTGAACATGCGAGCAACACAAAACTAGACGGCCTCCGTGGTTTCTTCGACGGAGGTCGCTCTGTGGAGGGATGTGCTGCAGAATGGTGTTTAGGTTTGTGTGTACACGGGGCGTGGCTGCTTCTGTCGTGTTCTGTGTGATGTTTGCAGCGCAACGGCTCTGTATGGCCGTGGTGCACGTTTTCGGTAGCCTCTTTCATATCTAACCTGTTCCTACACCTTTGCAATTTCACATGTCGTGCTGCATCCTTTTCCTTGTTCCTGCATCCTATCCCGATGCCTGCGCCTCAGTGGCTCGGCAGTGTGATGATAAGAGATGCCTTCTCTAGCTACCCTGTGCTCCGTTTGGGAGTCTTAGGGCTCAGCTGTCACAGCTGTCCGCGCCCTGACTCAAACTCAAAAACCAAGGTTGACGGTTTACCGCCGGCCCCCAGTTTGACAATTCATCTTGAGAAACCAGATTTCTCGCACCCGTGAAAGACTACGAGGGCCTCTGCGTCTTAATATGAGCTCCGTAGGCGCACTTTTATTAAGAGAACATTTTGAGGAACCAACTTCATGTCGACATGAAAAATGCAAAACTGAAGATTTCATGAAAATATTTTGCGAAGTTATCTGCTTCGTTTCTGAGCGCTCTCGCGCGCGCAAGGAGCTCCACGAGGTTCCCGGCGGTGACCAGGTTGCAGGTGCATAGGCCCCATTGGCCTGATTGTACGCGTTGCACTTGTTATCTTGTACTTCCAGGCCGCTTGCTTTGTACTTGTTGCATTGTCTGCTTGTACTTCCAGGCCGCTTGCGTTTGTATTTGCTGCATTTGTTTTCTTGCACGAGTTGCTCTCAGCGCGTATCCAGTTTTGACTCTAGTTGCAGTTCGATTTTCTTCAGTACTTTTACAGTTTTGTGACATCGGAGTATCTTGATATTGAGGTCTTTGGGCATCCGATTTCATATTTCGCCTCGTGAAGTTCATAATTCATTGTACTTGATATTGAGGTCTTTGATTTCAGGTCATACGTCGCCTCGAGTGAAGTTCAGAACTCATTGCACTTGATTTCCACATACTTCGAGTTAGAACTATTGTGATTTGTCATTGCGTTGCCTTTATTCATGCCTGTGTGTGTTGTCGTGCATGCACGTGTGTTGAATAAGAGCTTCGCCTGATCTTCACTTTGTTCGGATAAGAGCCCGCATTCGCTCTAAGTAGTGGTGGGTGTCTTGGCTCACTCTGTATGTTGCGCGTTTAATTCGTTATCTAGTACACATTTCGACTTTGTGTTTCACGTGCATGGTCTTCCAGTGGTGCTGAGACGGTAATCGCTATATGTGGTTACTGCGTGGTCTCGCATTGCTTTGAAGTGCACTCGCTATTTTTGTTCTCTTAGTTTCGTGTTTGTCTCAGTGGTGTTGAGACGGTAATCGCTGTATAAACCAGTGTTTACTGTATGGTCTCTCACTGCTTCTAGATTTGCTTCCATATCTATGGCCTGCATTGCTTCACTCATTATATTGTTAGTTGTTTTCTCGTGTACTTGCAGTGTTGTGCATTTCTGTGCAGCTTCGCTGTTTTATGCATCTCTGCTTTAATCTT
This sequence comes from Prorocentrum cordatum, assembly GCA_963575745.1. Classification (NCBI taxonomy): domain Eukaryota; class Dinophyceae; order Prorocentrales; family Prorocentraceae; genus Prorocentrum; species Prorocentrum cordatum. The sequence goes on along the minus strand of CAUYUJ010014730.1, from coordinate 210,459 downwards.
TGCAGCTTCGCTGTTTAGGTTCTCTGTGTCCCGGCCTGCTCTCCAGGGAGCTCGAATCGGCCAGCGCAGACTCGCAGACTCGCAGGCCAGGTTGACGTTTCACCGCCGGCGCCAGTGCGCGCTGTGCGACACGTGGCCTCGAGGGGGATGCGCTTGGGCGCGGGCGAAGATCCGGGGTTACCTCGTAGAGCTCTTCGTTATACCTCGTAGAGCTCTTCGGCATCGATGAGGTGGGGGAATTCCGGCGCGGGGTGGAGCTAGTTGGCCGACCCGGCCAGAAAAGAAGATGTGGTAAATTTGGGTCGGTTCTGCTAAGATTTGAAAGATATTTATCAATTCATTCTGAGAAACCATATTTTCCGCACCTGTGAAAGATTATGAGGGCCTCTGCGTCTTAACATGAGCCCTGTAGGCCCACTCTTACTATCAAAACACTTTGGGGAACCAACTTCATGTCGACATGTTTTTTTGTTGGAAAAACATGTTTGCAGAAATGCTTCCATCAGCTCTCTGCTTCTTTTCCGAGCACTCGAGCGTGCGATGAGCTCTACGACGTCTCCGGCGGTAACCAGGTTGACCTGTTGCAGCCGGCGCCAGTTGGCAAAATTTCGAAAAGGGACGCGATCGTGCCTTCCGCGGCCTGGCTCAGCCGATTCTGCAACCCTAACCATTCGTTTGGGCTGCTAATTGCGTAGAGCGAAGCTTTGCATTACAGAAGTTACCTCCCAAATTCGTAGCTCATTCCGCCGACAAATTCTCCCGAGCGAAGCCAGGGACTCGACTTCATATTGACATCAAAAAATGCAACATTGAAGATTTCAAGGAAATCTTCTGCAAAGTTGGACACTCTTACGCGTGCAGGGAGCTCTACGAGGTTCCCGGCGGCGACCAGGTTGACGGTTCACCGCCGGCGCCATCAATGAGCTACAGGAATTCCGGCGCGGGGTGGAGATAGTTGGTCGACCCGACCAGAAAAGAAGATGTGACGCCTTTGGGTCGGTTTTGCTAAGATTTGAACCATATTCAACAATTGATTTTGAGAAACCAGATTTTTACTCGCAGCATTAGTGTCTAAAATTTGTTCTGAGAGCAGCTCAGCTCTCCTGAGGGAGTTGTACTATCAGCTCACTCCCGGGAACTGACCTCCTATCAACATCAAAAAATGCAAACATGAAGATTTAAATAAAATCTTCATTTTAGTTCTCTGCTTCGATTCTGAGTACTCTTACGCGTGCGAAGAGCTCTACGAGGTTCCCGGCGGTGACCAGGTTACTCAAGGCTCAAGGCTCCGCCAACGTTCATTTTCTCCTGCCTGGGGAACCTGCGCGAAGGTGAGCGTTGAGCTAGCGTGTTGTTTTGTTCTGCTTACGCAACTGCCCATCTCCCTGTACATCTTGCTTGTCATTGTTTGCCTCTCATATTCATTTCTCGTTGCGGTTTGGTGGTGGCAATTTGTATACGCGGACTTGTTCCTCACTGCCGAGAGTGGTGCTCGTAATACATCTTGCTTGTCATTGTCTGCCTCTCATGCTCATTTCTCGTTGCGGTTTGGTGGTGGCAATTTGTATACGCGAACTTGTTCCTCACTGCCTAGAGTGGTGCTCGTAAGTCTCGTTTCTTCCAGATCTGCCTTGAGTGGATTGCATATTGATCTCTTTCGAGTGCGGGTAGCACATTGAATTCATTGTGTGACAATTGTACTTGTTCCTTCCTCTATTCTCTTTGCTTCGTCGCCACAATTCTGATTGAATTTGACTTCGATTGTGACTGATGCCTCACGTGCGGAGCCTCACATCCAGGCGTATGCGTCGTGCTCGGGCCTGCCATCTGAGATGGGTCCGATCAGCATCACCATTCTCTTGCATTCTTTGGTTTGTGCATGTTGTTTCTTTGATGGAAATATCGTAACACGGTCGGTTGTCGCATCATCGATGTGTCTCTGAGGTTTCGACATACTTCGGACTCTGTGTTTGCATTGACTCTTGCCATGCTGTGTGTGTGTGTCGGGCATGCGCGCATGTTGGTATAAGAGCTCCGCGTGCTTTTCACTTTGTTCGGAATAAGAGTTTCGCATGTGCCCACTTCCGCTCAGAGAGTGGTGGGTGTCTTACCTGACTCCTGTATGCCGCCCTTTTTCCTGCTAGCGACTGGGCCTGCCGGCCCGCATAGTCGATCGCAAAGACCGCAAAGACAAGGTTACTGCTGTCCCTCCTCGGGCTCTCAGCGGCGACCTGGCCCGTCGGGGGCCTCCTCGAGCGGCGTTGTGCCGTGCCTGGTGTTTGGTTCTCTTTACCGTACACGGTGCTTCAGTGTCTGTTTTGCCTGAGTACCGTACACTCTCATTGATTGTTGGAGTGCGCATTCATTGATTGTCGGGCCGAAAGTCCGGGACGAAACACATTCATTGATTGTTCGAGTACACATTCATTGATTGTTCGAGTACACATTCATTGATTGTCGGAGTACACATTCATTCATTGATTGTCGGCCCGAAAGTCCGGGACGAAACGCATTCATTGATTGTTGGAGTGCACATTCATTGATTGTTGGAGTACGCATTCATTGATTGTCGGAGTACACATTCATTCATTGATTGTCGGGCCGAAAGTCCGGGACGAAACACATTCATTGATTGTTGGAGTACACATTCATTGATTGTTGGAGTAAACATTCATTGATTGTCGGAGTACACATTCATCCATTGACTGTCGGGCCGAAAGTCCGGGACGAAACACATTCATTGATTGTTGGAGTACACATTCATTGATTGTTGGAGTACGCATTCATTGATTGTCGGAGTGCGCATTCATTTATTGATTGTCGGGCCGAAAGTCTGGGACGAAACACATTCATTGATTGTTGGAGTACACAGTCATTGATTGTTGGAGTACACATTCATTGGTTGTCGGAGTACACATTTATTCATTGATTGTCGGGCCAAAAGTCCGGGACGAAACACATTCATTGATTGTTGGAGTACATATTCATTGGTTGTTGGAGTACACATTCATTGATTGTCGGTGTACACATTCATTCATAGAACGTCGGGCCGAAAGTCCGGGACGAAACACATTGACTGTCGGAGCACACATTCATTGATTGTCGGAGTGCACATTGATTGTTCGAGTACACATTGTTTGATTGTTGGAGTACACATTGATTGTCGGGTACATACTTATTGATTGTCGGAGTACATATTCATTGATTGTCGGAGTACATATTCATTGATGTCGATTGAGATGGCGGCGCCGGCGGGATCAGCAGGCGCAGCAATGGAGGGGCAGGGGGCAGAATTCGAAAGATCTGTGCGTCGTCGTGGGGATCAGGGGGCAGATGGTGATGACGCGCTGCAGGCAGCACGACAGGCACTTGAGATAGCAAAAACACAGAACTTGCTGACGGCCAGCGAAGCTCCCCCCTGGTTTCAGAATGTGCACAATGAGGTAATGGCAGGGCAGGCAGTCTCTCGTGAAGAGACAAGGGTGATGAGATCTGAGATCAATCGTATTTCCAATCTGTAGCAAGCGACAGATACACGGATGACAGAGTTAGAACGGCAATGTCAAACGTTGCGCTCCAATCCGCCAAGCAATGCCAGTGTTTCAACTTCTGCTGGGATCTCCCTGGGGCCTGGGGGTGCACAGAGGCTTCGCTGGAGTCGCAGCTTTGTGGCACTCACGGGATGGACCAACTGGAAGGGCACGACACTTGAGAGATCTGAATCGATGATGCGCGACAGTGATGCCAACCAACTCATTGTCAATGTGAGGTCTATACTTCCTCAAGAAATCAACGCCAAGTTCGATGCCATGGGAACCTAATGGCAATCGCATGATGATGAGCTCTGTTAAGCTGAAGTTCGTAGCAGGCACAGAGGATTCAGTCTTTTGGGAAATCAAACAGCTTCTGGAAGATGCGTTGACACCTGATGCGGAACGTACTGCTCCGCAGCTGGCTCGCACCCCACCGCCGAGAGCCCATATGTTTGCAAAGTTGGCGACGACTCCAGCTACAGTCAAGGTGAGGCTCGAGGCTCCCCCGTGGAAGAAGGACCACATTGCGGCCTGTGGTCGCTTCTACGGCACGTGGCGCGAGCTGATCGGAATCAACCCCACCATGGACATCAAAGCAGAGACTGGGTCTGGCCAGGGAGTCAGCTCCATCTGGTCGAAGCCCTCGGACCCCTCGCGCCGACCTGTGGAAGTTGCCGTTTTCAAGATCTCCATGGGGGCTTGGACTGTCCATCGTGAAACGTGGGACGGGACGATCAGACACAATGCCAACATCGCGTGCACGTACGAGGATTTAACGACGGCTCTCAACCGTTGACGGGGCCCAACAGGTTTCAAGAGTAGGTCGCCTGACTCCCTACTAATGCAGCTTGGAACTTTGAACATCAATAAACTCGGGAAGAGTCAGGACAGGGGATTCAGTTGCATGCGATTGCTAACGACACTTGGGGTGAACATCGTGTGTCTTCAGGAGTGCCAGCACCTTTCACATAATTCAGAGTCTTGTAAAAAGTTGGGATGGGAATCGTATCTCTCAACTTGCATGCTTGCTGGAGTGGTCGTCCGTGGGCCACAAAGGCACAGCATCAAAGCTAGCTTCCAGTACAATCGGGTTTCAATAGTTGTACTTGCTCGTCCGTGTGTTTCCTTGGTATCAGTTTTTTTTTTTTTTTTTTTTTTTTTTTTTTTTTTTTTTTTTTTTTTTTTTTTTTTTTCTTTTCCTCCTTTTCGCATGCAGATCGTGAGGACGCGCTGGAGGTCCAATCAGAAATGCTACTTACTATTAGGAACGCCTTTGCAGACTTCACTTCTAAACACGGGTCGGGATACATGCTCGTGTTAGCATGTGATGCGAATGTGGAGCTCACACCTGGCTTGAACACCAGGTTCGGCATCCACACAGGCGAAGCGTTGTCCATTGCCATTTACAGAGGGTGCGGAGTGAAGGGGGATCACGAGCAGAGGCGGTGGAGAGAAGATCATTTGAGGGAGGAGATGGAAGGGTTCATGCAGACAATGCGGCTTTGTGCAACCAACACGCTTGGGACTCAGAGGCAGCCCACTTTTGAACCTCTCGGTACACGAGTTGGGTCCAGAGTTCAGCGTGTGCTAGACTACGTTATGGTGCCAACGAGTTGGCACGATTCGATTGTGGATCTGAAAGTGGACATGCTGTACGACGCTCCAGATGCCCGTTTCAGTGACCATGCATTTCTTCACGTGGGAATAGATGTCAACTCGAAGCCCCCCTCTCGGTACCGGCCAGCACCTAGACATCACAGCGCACATAAGCAGTTCGAGACACATCGGGAGGAGGACATGTTTAGGATGATGACTGACGTGCAATTCCCCCAGAAGCGCCCCGGGAAGCTCGCCCAGACCATCAGGGACCATGCTCTGCCCCTATTGTGTGCCCCACGGTATCGTAGGCCGCCCCCGACGAGGACCCCACAGCAAGCCCTTCTTGAGAAACAGGTTCGTGAGCTTAGAGGGGATCTTCAGGCACGGCGCGAAGTTAGACGACAGCTTCGTCCCCTGCAGGCTGAGTACAATCGACAGTAAGCTGAGTTCTCGGTAAAACCGACGAGGAGGGGGAAGAGGACGAGGGTGCGCAAGCTGAAGGTGGAGGGTATCGTGACGGAGGACTTGGAGGTGTGGGTGGAGGAGGTCAAGGCACATGCGGGACGTACAATGACATGTAGCACGGAGCGTGAACGTAACATACTACTTGTACGTAATCTTCGTGCTCGCGCAGCTCTTCATAGCCAAGCAGAGGCTCTCACACTCACGCCATCTATTGTATATCGTGCACGCGCACGCCTCCGCAGTGGCAAGGCCTGCGGGCCCGATGGTGTTAGTATTGAACTGTTGAAGTCATTGCCGTGGCGTAGTGTCCGCAGAATCAGTGCAGTATTCCAGGATATCTTCTCGGGTGCACGGCGTACCCCCAGCTCTTGGTGTGATGTGTACTTGAATTTGATGCCAAAGATGGCAGAGATGGACTCTCTTGAGGATACTCGTAATCTCATTGTTTCTGACACCCGGGGGAAATGGTACCTCACATCAGTCACGCTGCTGATTGAGGAGAAGGTTGCTCTATGGAAGGGTAAGCTCGGTTTGTGCGGCTTTGCAGGAGGCAGGCGCACATGGGAGATCGCTGCAGCTCTCAAGGCATTGCACAGCGCGCATCCATCTGGGGTAAAGACCAGAGCGCATGTATAGCATCAGCGGACATAGCACGAGCTTTCGACAACGTGACCCTGAGCACGCTTGCACGCGCGATGGACAAGCTCGAGATCCCAGCACGCCTACAGTACGCACTGCTCGAGCCGCTCGCCGTAACGAATTGCGCGGTCGTCTTCGAGGGTATCGAACTACGTGGTGTGTCTTGGGATAAAAGCCTGAGGGCGGGGGGAACAAAAAGCCCGCTTGCCTTCAACATCGTGGCGGTGGCCATGTGGGCCAGTGTGGTTGCCTCTCTAGACGCTCGCAAGATAGGCTACGAGATCCCCGACCCCCACAACCCCAGCGCCTGCCATACCTACAATCATGCACTTTGGGCAGACAATCTTTACTTAGTGGGGAAGGATGCGGCGGAGATCCAGGAGACCGTTAATGTATTCACTGCTGCTCTGAATGGCTGGGGAATGATTTGGAAGGCATCGTCTTTGCAGATTCTCCGCTGTGGTACTCCAGACGGGACACCGATTTGGGCACAAGTTGGGGGCCAGCAGGTTGTTTTCAAACAGGTTGAGTCGCTCAATATCCTGGGCAGTGTGGTCTCCAGCAGCTTTCGTGAGGGCCATGAGGGCCTTCAGCATCGTCTCACATGTACACGGGTTTCTTTCTTTGCTCAGATATCATATTTTGGTTGCAGAGCTGTGCCGCTGAAGCACAAGTGTCGACGATATCAGTATCAGGTTCAATCGCGGATCCTATTTGCAAGGGAAATGATCACGCTCGATGCCGAGGCTGTTCGTGCAATTCATGCTTTTGAAGGTATGTGTTTGTTGCGTATGTGGTGTTGCCGTAAGCAGTCTGACATAACATGGGGTGTGTGGAGGCCTGAGATGCTCCACAAGGTGCGCTCGCATTTTGCCTGGGGGCACTTCCCTTCGGCTGTTCAGATGATTGCATGGAAGAGCTGGACGATGATGCTCAGTGTTCGTAATCAAATTCTTTCAGATCCACGGGCAGGGAGTACGCAGGCAGCGGACGCGAGCACCCCGAAGCCAACTGAGGTTGGCGAGCCATCGCAGGAAAGAGTTCGATTTGAGGAACCATCAGCACAAACTCTTGTGCAGGACATGAGACATATTGCACAGGACGGCGATTCTTTAACACATAGATTGGAGGACCTTTCTCAGAATCTGGCCCAACATATCAGCATACAACGCACGGACATCAATAGACAGAATCTAAAGAGGCGCAGAGTTTCAGGGCTGAAACCAGGCTTTGGAGGCGCAATATCGGGGAGTCAGACGGCGGCTTCTGGGCATATTCCCGTGCCTTCCGTCTCCCCGCCTGCTGCTTCCCATGTATCTCAAGATTCATCGCGCACATCCCTGACAGCCCAATCTCAAGATAACCGTGCATATGTTGACTCGCGTCGTGGGCTTCTTATGTACAATGTTGAGTGGACGACATGCAGAGCTACTATGACATAATGTTTTCGTTTGCACGCATATCGGACACAGGCTTCATCTGGCAAGAGAATACGCGGTGGACAAGAGAGTGTCGGCCAGAGGAGCTGGCAGTATCCGTATATATTATCATATGGCACTACTTGGTGGCAAGAGGTGGTTCCATCATACCGAGCATTCCTCGAGATGTGTCAAAACATACTATGTACTTACAACAAAACAAAGATCTTTGACTATTTTGTTCAGAACTGGAAAGGGACCGCAGCGCAAAATGCACCGCCCGAGGAGACTGGACATGGGAACCGTGCGCAAACGGAAAAAGAAGCAGTGAAGATGGCCATGCGATTGGCTACTATCAATGAAAGACAAACTGTTTGGGACATCATTAGCCCTGGGTTTGCAGTCGAAGTGAAAGGAGATAGCTTGTTAGTTCACTCATGGCTAACGGGACGATGGTGGTGTCTCAACAAACAATACCAACGTCGTATTGATCGTTGCATTGATGTAATGGAACGGACCGCGCATGAGTTGGGGATTAGAAGTTCGGGATTGGGGAAAGATCTGTATAAGCATGAATATAGGGAGGACAACACACGGGCCGACGAGCTCATGCACTTGGCCCGCGAGGGCCACTGTTTCTACAATCGATATGAATACATATTCAACTTTGAAAGTTATCTCCATCCTATCGCCTGTCGTGGTGCCTTCGACGGGGGAGTATGCAGCAAAGGTACGGGGTGCAGATTCTGGCTTCAAATCGGGTTTGTGAATCAAGAGTATGATTGCAATAAGTGTACCTCCTATTCCCCTCTTCCTTCCTCCTCTCCTAATTCTGTGCTCTCTGATAGTCCCCTCGTTTGGAGGGACGTGTGCGAAGCCGCGTGGTGCCTTGAAGAAGGTGCTACGATAACCGACCCCGAGCTCAGTGCTGCTGAGGCGCTTTCAAGCGCTGTTGTGCATTTGGCACGACAGATCCTCACCGCCAGCTGACCCTGCTGGACAAACGGTGCGAAAACAAAAACCAAAAAACCAGGTTGACGGTTCACCGCCGGCGCCATTCGTGGCCCCAGACCAGATTGCAGATGCGCGCGTGCTGGGGCGAAGACCTGGGGCTCGCGATCCGATCTGCTGCGACGATAAGCTAGAGAGATACCTCGTGCACAAATGAGAGGAATTCCGGCGCCGGATGGAGCTAGTTGGCCCACCCGGCCGGGGCGGATAACGTGGCAACCTGGCGTCGGTTTTTCAGAGATACCTCGTAGAGCTCTTCGGCGTCGATGAGCTAGAGGAATTCCGGCGCGGGGTGGAGCAAGTTGGTCAACCCGGCCCGGGCGGGCAATGTGGTAACTTTGGCTCAGTTTTGCTAAGATTTGAAAGATATTTAACCATTCATTTTCAGAAACCATATTTTTCGCACTTGTAAAAGCCTATGAGGGTCTCTGCGTCTTAGTATGAGCTCTGTAGGCGCATTTTTATTATGAAAACACTTTGAGGAACCAACTTCATGTCGACATAAAAAATGCAAAATTGAAGATTTCACGAAAATCTTCTGCGAAGTTCTCTGCTTCGATTCTGAGCATTCTTACGCGCGCAAGGAGTCTACGAGGTTCCCGGCGGTCACCTGGTTGCTGCTGTCCCTCCTCGGGGAGCTCAGCGGCGACCTGGCCCGTCGGTGGCCTCCTCGAGCCGCATTGTGCGGACAGGTTTTCTGTGCATACACGTATCGTACTCCACTGTGCATCTCGTGTACGGGCCGTCCCATATCTTCGGGTACCTCGTCGGCTGCGACAACCTCCTCTCCGTGGGCCTACAGACGATAGGTGCCAGGTTCTCTGTTGTGTCAAGTGAGACAGCTCCTATTGGAGCAGGTGCATAGGCCGCTTGCTTTGATCGTACTCGTTGCATTTGTTATCTTGTACTTCCAGGCCGCTTGTTTTGTACTGTCTGCTTGTACTTCCAGGCCGCTTGTGTTTGTGCTTGCCGCATTTGTTTTCTAGTACGAGTTGCTCCCAGCACGTATCCAATTTTGACTTTGGTCGCAGTCTGAGTACTCTTATTCACAACGCAGTGGGAATCTTCGAGGGGTGGTTGGAATCCTTCCTTTCGTGAGTTAGACATTGCAGTTCGAGTTGCAGTTCGAGTTTCTTCAGTACTTTGACAGTATTGTGACATCGGAGTATATTGATATTGAGGTCTTTGGGCATCCGATTTCATATTTCGCCTCGAGTGAAGTTCAGAATTTATTGTACTTGATATTGAGGTTTTTGATATTGAGGTCATACGTCGCCTCGAGTGGAGTTCAGAACTCATTGCACTTGATTTCCACATACTTCGAGTTAGAACTATTGTGATTTGTCATTGCGTTGCCTTTATTCATGCCTGTGTGTGTTGTCGTGCATGCACGTGTGTTGAATGAGCTTCGCCTGATCTTCACTTTGTTTGGATAAGAGCCCGCATTCGCTCTAAGTAGTGGTGGGTGTCTTGGCTCACTCTGTATGTTGCGCGTTTATTTCGTTTTCTAGTCCACATTTCGACGTTGTGTTTCACGTGCATGGTCTTCCAGTGGTGCTGAGACGGTAATCGCTATATGTGGTTACTGCATGGTCTCGCATTGCTTTGAAGCGCACTCGCTGTTTTAGTTCTCTTAGTTTTGTTTTTTTGTCTCAGTGGTGTGAGACGGTAATCGCTGTATAAACCAGTGGTTACTGTATGGTCTCTCACTGCTTCTAGCTTTGCTCCCATATCTATGGCCTGCAATGCTTCGCTCATTATATTGTTAGCTGTTTTCTCGTGTACTTGCAGTCTTGTGCATTTCTGTACAGCTTCGCTGTTTGATGCATCTCTGCTTTAATCTTTGCAGCTTCGCTGTTTAGGTTCTCTGTGTCCTGGCCTGCTCCCTTGGGAGCTCGAATCGGCCGACGCAGACATCGCAGACCAGCTTGACGCTTCACCGCTGTCGCCAGTTGTGAGAGATTTGACTATTCGTTTCGAGAACCATTATTTTACCTCGTAGAGATCTTCGTTATCGATGAGCTAGAGGAATTCCGGCGGGGGGTGGAGCAATGTGACGACTTGGGCTCGGTTTTGCTAAGATTTGAAAGATATTGGACCAGTCATTTTGAGACTAGATTTTTCGCACCAGTGACAGATCATGAGGGCCTCTGCGTCTCAATATGAGATCCGTAGGCGCACTTGTAATATCAAAACACTTGGGGGAACCACCTTCATGTCGAGATGAAAACAAATCAATTAACTTGGGCTCGGTTTTGCTACGCTGTGAAAGATTTTTAACCATTATTTTTGATAAACCAGTTTTTTCGCACCTGTAAAAGACTATGAGGTTCTCATGTAGTGGGTTATGACGCGTCTGCCTGAATTCTCACTTCTATAGCTGCAGTAGTTCTGTCAAAACGCGTGGAGGAACCGATTTTGTATCAACCCAAAAATGACTTTGGGAGTTTTCGCGCTGAGTTTTGAGCAGGCTTCCTTCTGACAGTCTCAGCAGTGATTCGCGTGGATAGAGCTCGACAAGGGCCCCGACGGAACCTGGTTGATGGATTACCGCCGGCTCCCAGTTCCGATGCCGGCTGGAGCTAGCTGGCCCAGCCGACCCGGACGGAGAATGTGACGACCTGGAGTCGCAGTATTACTATGAAACACTTTGGGGAACTGACTTTGGATAATAATTTCCGAGTTTTTCAGCTGGCGCTTGAGAAAGCTTCCTCATGTGTCCCACGCCGCGCGAGAAAAAAGCTCTACGAGGCTCCCGGCGGTAATCTGGTTGACGGTGTACCGCCGGCTTCAGTATGGCGCGTGTATGTGTGTTTGTGTGTCTTTCTTTCCGTGTATATGCGCAGAGAAACTGCTCTCGTAATTTATCATACAGTCCGCGAGAGTTCTGAGGTGCTGTTGGTTTTCTGCGCAGATGCACAGAGCTAGCAGACACACCTAAAGCATTTATAATCATCAGGCACGTTAATCTGAGGTGGGTCACAAGATCATCGTCCGGCGTACTAGTCTCAAGTGACTAGATGAGCTTGCATCGAAGGAGCATTTGTATTCTGCAAATTCTTCAAATATGTCGATGCTTCTCTTGACTGGAATGGCGCTAGAGATAAGCTACAGCTGCCGAGCTCGATCTGCTACCAGACGGGGTCGCAAGGCCTATCTGTACGTTGCTAAATTTCAGAGAGATGATGACTTTCGCGAGGTAACTCGAGCTGCAGATGAGCTACAGAGCTTTTGGCACATCAATCAGACAGAAATGAGCAGACGCGCTGGTCTAAAGTATCCAAATGCACGAATTCGTCACGCTTCCAGAGTTGGAACCAGAAAACTGTTCGTACTAATGTTTTAGAGCTCACGGTGCCTTTCCGTCTTTTCCCTCCAAGCTCTGAAAATTCCCGGCGGTAGCCAAGGTTGACAGTTGTCCGCCGGCTCCGAGTTCAATTCCTCAAAATTCAACCATCTGTTTGAGCCGCGAGGTATTTTTCCCCATCTTCGATCTTCTTCCCGCTCGCCATCTTAATCTCAGGTGGATCGGGTACAGATTATTATCACAAAGCACTCAGGTGGGATCGGCTGTGCAGTGTCATATTGACAGGTGCTGTCGGTTTCCTGAACTTAACTCAAGCTGCAGATGATCTACAGAGCTGGCAAAAACCTCAAGCATCTAGAACCCTCAGGCGCGTTAGTCTCAAGTATCTAGATGTCTGAACTTCATCTGCTACCAGAGCTGGGTCCGTGAAACTAAAACTATTCGTACTCTGCTATTTTTTTTGGAGATGATGATGAGTTTCTTGACTGAGCTCGAGCTGCAGATGAGCTAGAACTGAACAACGACTTGCACTCTGCAATTTTTTTGTGAGATGATGTTCCTTTCCTGTACTCAATTCGAGCTGTAGGCTAGATACTGAGCTCAGTATCCGCCAATCGACAGGAAATGCTGAACAAGCGCTAGTTTAAAGCATTTAGACAGCTGATATCGGTCTGTTACCTCTGCGTCTGAAGAACTATCTGCGCTGTTTGAATTTTAGATAGGTGGTGTTGGTTTTCTCGTTTAATTCGAGCTATAGGCAAGCTAGCAGACTGTTTGGATGGCAAGATTACTGGCACCGCCGAGCTTTCCTCTTCTCCTCTTCCCTTCTGCCTCTTGCCCCTGAGGATTGCACCGAAGCGTGTGCCTCTTCGCGCTTCCTGTAGCGACGCTGCGGTGGCCTCGTGCCCGAGGCTCCCTGACTGCCTCGCAAGCGCAAAAAAAACAAGGTTGAGGGTTTATCGCCTGCTTCCAGTTTCGCAGAGCGAAGCGGCGAAGCTGACTCGTAGAGCTTCCCGAAGAGCGAAGCGGCGAAGGTTACAAGTAATGACTCGTAGGGCTTATCGAAGAGCGATTCGGCGAAGAAGTGCAAATAATTCGAAAACTCCGGCGTGCTAGTTGGCGGAAAATCTCGACGGCAGTTTTTTCCACATTTTCGCTCGCTTAAATTATTTTTTGAATTTCAAGAACTCGTTGGAGCTCTCATTTGTTGCCTCATTCGTGACATAATTCTCGACATCTGGATCTCAGGTCGATCGGGTGGATATGATTATCAACAAGCAGCGGGGCGGGATCGGGTGTTGAGTGTCATCTTGGCAGATTGTGACCGTTTTCTTAGCTTAACTCGAGCTTTAGATAAGCTACAGAGCGGACAGGGCAGCGAAGAAATATGAAATCATCAGGAGCGCTCGCTCCAAAGTACCTAGACACTTCAGACCGGTCTGCTGGCAGAGCTGCTCCCCCGAAAAACTATTCGTACTTTTAATTTTTTTCGCAGATGCTCTGTTGGTTTTCTCTACTTTATCCGATCTCTAGGCGAGCTACGGAGCTGGGAAGCACGCCGTGCAACTGGAAATGATCATACACATCCGCCTACAGTATTGAGACGTCTGAGATCGGTCTGCCACTAGAGCTGCGACTCAAAATTATAGCCCTACTCTGCTAATTTTTAAAGATCAATGTTGGTTTTCTCTATTTAATTCGAGCTTCAGGAGTGCTATGGAGCTGGGACTCACGGGTATTGACAGGAATCATCAGAAGCGCTAGTATCTCGTCGCCTGAGATCGGTCTGCTACAAGAGCTGCAACAACAGAACTATCAGCATTCTTAGATTTTGTTGAAGGTGCTGTTAGTTTACCCTGCTGAATTCGAGCTGTCGGCAAGCTACGGAGCTAGAAAGCACACTGTCCAACAGGGACTGATCAGGAACATTCGCCTACAGTATCGCGACATCTGAGATCGGACTGCTACCAGAGCTGCAACTGAAAAATTATTCGCACTCTGCAATTTTCCGAGCGAGACAATGTTCGTTTCCTCAACATAGCTGTTGGCGGGCCGGGGAGCTGAGATGCACGCCGATCGACAGGACATCAGCAGGCGCGCTAGTACCAAGTATCTAGACGCTTCAGATCAGTCTCCTATCAGAACTGCGACCAGACAATTGTTTGCATCCTTGAAATTTTTTTGAAGGTGATCTTCTTGGTTTTGTCGACTTAATTCGGGCTATAGGCGAGCTACGAAACTCAGATGCACGACAGGAATGCTGAGGAGCGCCTGTCTTGAGTATCTAGACGCCTGAAATCGTTCTGCTACCAGAGCTGCGACCGAACAACTGTTAGTACTCATCAACTTTTGGAGACGCCTTGCTGGTTTTCTCTGCTCAATTCGAGCTGAAAACAAGCTACGGAGCTAGGATGCACACCGTTCGAATGGAAAACACGAGCGCTTGTCTGGAGTATCGAGGTGCCTCTGATCGGTATCCTAACAGAGCTTCGACCGAAGAACTTCCTTTATTTTGTAAACAGCCACCAAAACTGTCAAAGACATCATTCGATGTGGGCGTGCTCTACACGTGACGAGAGCTTCTTGAGACTCGACCTGTGGGCAAACTAAAAACATCTATGACACTGCGCACCCTCGCGCGCTGAATGCGAGATTGCCGCGCTCGTATGCCATCCATATATATGTGCATATATAAATGTATATGAATATGTATGTGTACATATATATATATATATATATATATCTATATCTATATCTATATATATATATATGGCAAAGAAGCTTTACGAGTCCTCGGCGGTAGCCAAGGTTGACGGTTTACCGCCAGCTTCCAGTTCCCCAATACGCGCGCCCGGAAGTTTTCCACGAGATTCTTCGGGGGCTCTCTTCCGGAGATCTTCGACAGGCCTTCGCCCAGAAATTGTCACGACGGCGGCCCGCGCCCCATCGGCGCAGGTTGCTTGAACAGGCAGCGAAGGAGCTTATTTTCAGTGTGTTCCCAGTACGTGTGCCCGGAGGCTCTTCAGAGAGTTCAGCAGAAGCCCTCGTCAAGGCTCCGGGTCAGGCATCCCCGCAGCGCCCTGCTTGTACTCGCAGCGTGTCCCCAGATGCGTTCTCCTACTCGTTCACAGTACGCGCGCCTCATGCCTCTTCCGCAAGTGTGTCGCAGCTCCCTCGGGGTCTTCAAATCTCCGTTTTGAATTTCCCCCCCATTCTTTGAAATCCTCAGAAGTTTGGAGTTCCGTGTGGCAATGAGGTTCTGCAATTGACGTAGTTCCTGTGAGCTTCTCTGGTTCTCAAGCTGATACTCCAGACAGTTTCCCATCCTCACTGAGAGCGCTGTTATGTGTGTACGGAGCTCTACGAGGTCCCAGTTCGAAAACGCTGGCGGGCTAGTTTGCTCGAAAAATCTCGTCGGATGTTTTGCTAATTTTTGGGTCGGTCGAACAATGTTCTCGAAATTCAAAATTTCGTTAGGGATCTAAATGAACTATGATCTTTTTCCTCCGAGTTCGAAGTTCGAGGTCGGCCCCGAACTCGAACTTTCTTTTTCATAAGAGTTCGAAGTTCGAGTTCGGGCCCGAACTCGAACCCGAACTTTTGCTTTCGGCGAAGTTCGAAGTTCGAGTTCGGGCCCAAACTCGAACTCGAACTTTGATCTCAATGCCGTAAGGGCGCAAAGGGTTTCAATTATGGAACCTTCGGAATTTTTAGAGGAAGTGGCGGTCTTCTGGGCGTCCAAATCCGCCTGGGTGGGTCCAAGATCGCCTTTCAACCATCCGAAGAGCTTGCAGGCAGTCCAAGAGAGCCCCCAAATGGCACAACAGGGGTCCAATATGGTCCTAAGAGAGCCCAATGGCGGCCCAAGATGGCCCCGAGACACCCTCCGAAGCATTGCAAATCGTGGCCCCGTCGTTCTGGGAAGCCGCGGTTGGGGGCAGGGCGGCCCGAGGAAGCCCCCGGAGGCCCCAGAACACGCCTGGGAGGCCTCCAGAAGGCCTCAAGAAAGCCAGAACATCTTCTATGAGGCCCCTAGAGGGTCTCCAAGGGAGAGCCTCCTCAAAAAGAGCTAAGAGGGTGGGGTCATGCGCAGGGTATGGCGAGAATGAGCAAAATAGACATGGAGGAAGGATGACGAGTACCATAAGGTTGTAACGAAGGAAGGACGGATATTTTTGGAAGCGCCACTGCAGTCTTGTGTGTATATATATATATACACATCGATTCCGATATCTACCTGCCGGTCTCAATCGGATCTATCGAGCACCGTGTTATTGCTCCGAGGCTGCCTCTCCCTACTAAGGGATGGTCGCGCGTGGCTGAATCAAGGGCGAACTCCACGAAATTGTCAGAAGCCGTGCAGGACAGGAGGAGCAGGAGAAGGAGGAGGCGACAAGCAAGGATTCAAGCACGCTCTAACCAACGGCGATGCGGGTGCGCAAGAATCGTGCGGCGCCCGATGGTTCCGCTCGATCTTCGTCCTTCTCTTGGTCCCCCATCCCTCTCCTTTTTTCCCTCTTGCCCCAGGGGGCTAGATTTCGGTGCGCGCAACTCTCCGCCATCCTCGTCGTAATCTGCAGCGTCCCACCTGGTGGGATCCTCGCCTCATAAGGAGGCCCTCAGTGCCCGAGGCTGGGAAGGGGGCCCCCCCAGCAGAAATCCCTGGCGATTTGGGGGGATGCCAGCCTGGCACTTTTTTCGTGGGCTTGTATGCGATGGCACGCCCAAACAGTAGTAACAAGCAACATCCTGATGAATGGCATCGTCCGTAGCCGCAGGGGCGGCGGCCAAGGCGGGCACCTCCGCGCCGTTCCTCGCGCTTCCAGCGGGGTCGGCCCGCAGATTGCACGGCCTGCGGCTGTCGTCCGTCTCGTCGCTCTCCCGCTTTCCCTCCTCGGCGTCCTTCGCAGACGAAAGCACGCCATGAACGCAGACTCTTTCGCGCGGAGCGCAAGACAAGTCTATGTCGGTGCCGTTTTTTTTCTCTTCTGTTCCTCTTCGTCTCTCCTCCTCCTCTTCTGTTCCTCTTCTGTTCCTCTTCTGTTCCTCTTCTGTTCCTCTTCTGTTCCTCTTCTGTTCCCCTTCGTTTTTTTCCTCTTCTGTTCCTCTTCGTCTCTCCTCCTCCCTGCCCTGTCGCTGCCGCTGCCGCCAGCCGTCGTCGCGCCGACTCTGCCGACTCGCTCCCTCGGGGGCCTGCGCTCCTGGGGGGGGGGCCTTCCGGCGTGCGTGGGCCTGGCCTCCCCCGGTTTTGCCTCCCTCCCTCCCTCCTCCCTCCTCCCTCCCTCCTTTCTTCCTCCTCCCTCCCTCCTCCTCCCCCTCCTCCCTCCTCCTCCTCCTCCTCCTACTCCTCCTCCCTCCTCCTCCCTCCTCCTCCCTCCTCCTCCCTCCTCCCTCCTCCCTCCTCCTCCTCCCCCCTCCTCTTCCCTCCTCCCTCCTCCCTTCTCCCTCCCTCCTCCTCCTCTGTCCCCTCTCCGCCCGCTCTCCCTCTTGCTCGTCCTCCTTCTCCGCTCCTCCCTCTAGGGCAGAGTGCTTCGGTGGGCGAACGGTTGGCCCCGTCGCTGCGATTGGCCCCGTCGCTGCGACCCCCCGGGCACGCGGGATGGCCGAGTCCTCAGATCCCTTCCCTTCGATTTTCTCTCCCGTGCAGGTGGCGAGAACAGGGTGCCCGAACGCCGAGTAGCTTTCCGAGCACAGTCAGGGGTGTCAGAGACCGCTTCGGGGAGCGCCTAACTCAAGTCCTCCCTTTTCCTCTGCTCCGAAACTGCCCAGGCAATAGCTGTCACGGCAGCTCTCGGTGTCGGTGATGGTGTCGCACTTGTCTCTCCCAGGCCGAGGTTCTCTGCGCGAGTCCTGCCTATCGCAGGTCGGCTTCTGTGGCGTTCGCCGGGTTCTCTTGGCGACCCTCTGTCTCGCTCTGCGGCCGTGCACATAGCCTGCACGTCGTGCCCTCGTGGTCTCCTCCTCCTTCTTCGCCTGCTCCCCTGCGCAGCGCTGTCCCACCCGCTGGGGGAGGAGGACAGCTGCTCTCAAGTGAAAGCCGCTTTCTCGTTCGTGCCGTGCCTCCCCCGCCACGCCAAGATGGCCCAAACCTGGCCTTCGGTGCGTGTCGGACATCTATCCGTCGTTCTCCACGATCTGCCTGCTCGCAGTGGCCAGGGCGGCCGCGGGGCAGCCACCGGGCAACCGCGCGACAGCCGCGGGACAGCGTCGCGTCGTCGCCAGGGCAAGCGCAGGACCGCGAGGGGACAGGACAATCACAAAACTGCCCCAGGACCAGGGGACAGCCGCGGTGCGCCGACGGGACAACGACAGGAGAACCACGGGGCAACCACAGGACCGCCATGGGACCACCAGTCGGGCCGAACGAAAAGGGGGGACAGGGAAAGGGGGCGTCATGACATCTGCCGCATGCAGCTGGTTTCGGCCCCGCCGCCAGGCCCATTCCTCGATGCATGGGCACCTCTCGGCGCCTGGAGGCGCTGGGAAACTCAGCCACGTGAGTTGATTCTCTGCCCTGCCCTTTGCTATCCCCCCCCTCTCTCGTCCCCCCCGAACCACGGGGGCGACCACGGGGCAGCCCGCGGGACAACCCACGAGGCAACCGCAGGAGGACCAGGGGGATTCACTGCCCGCCGACGGGGGGCAGCAGCTCACGGCACACCTCGCCCCAGGAAGGCAGCGGTCTCTCTCTCTCTCTCTCTCTCTTTCTCTCGCCCTCTTGCAGCTTCGCCTCGCCCGCCCGCGCGTCGCGCACGACGCGAACCGACGCCGACATCGAAACCGACCCCCGAGCCGAAGCTGCAACCCTTTGCCCCCGTGCTACGGTTGAAAGGAACATGCTTGCGCCATTTCGGGTTGAGCTGCGAATCGGATGGTGCTGCTGCTCCCCCGCGCCCCCGACTTCACTATTGACACTTGTGGCATCTCCCGAGTCCCTTCGGAAAAATCAAGATACATCCCATCTCAGTGTGCGCGTCCGTTCTCAATGTTCAGGTCGGGGGCGGGGGGTCGTATCATCAGTTGTTGTGCCGCCCAGGTGGTGCAAACTTGTTTCTTTCAACCGTAGGTCGGAAACTGGAACATATACATTACCAGTGGCGGGCTGCTGTCCAATCCCAGGTCTTCCTGAGGGTCGGGGCCGACGTCAGGGTGGTGTGGCGTATCCTTGTTTCCCCGCTTTCCTGGGGGAGCAGCGAAACATGCATGCACCAAGATCCGGTATGCACCAGGATCCGCTTTCCCGGGCGAGCTGCGGTGCGGGGCCGCAGAGAGCGTCGGTGCATAGAGTTCGGCTCCCTATTGGGGCCTCGTCCTCGCAGTGGCGCCGCTGGAGGCCGGGCACGCCGAACACTCGGAGCTGCGATCTGCTGTGACGTGAGGGTACGTTGCATCTTCGGGGGACCTCGTCGGTCCTAAGCACTGCTGCCTTGTCTCGTGCCCGACGCGGGCTCGATGCGGAGTCGACGCGGATTCGGCGCGGATCCGACGCGGATTCGACGAGCGCGACATGGCTTCGACGCGCATCCGCCGCGGGTAGGGGCGCGACGGGACAGACGAGGCCCCCCCGAAGGTGCCGCGCACGCGAGGGGGCCAGGGCCCGACGCACCCGTCCGCGTCCGCGCCGTCGCGGCCGCACCGCCCTCCGCCCGTCGTGCCCGGGCGTCGTCCGCAGGGGCCGTGGCCCCCGCGGAGGCCGCAGGCGGCCCCCGGACCCTCCGCACCGCGGAGCTTCTCGTGCTCGTTGTCTGGTGCACCGTTTTGCCGATCGGCACGGGCCTCCTCCTCATCCTCATCCTCCTCCCTCCTCCTCCTCCTCCCTCCTCCTCCTCCTCCTCCTCCTCCTCCTCCTCCTCCTCCTCCTCCTCCTCCTCCTCCTCCTCCCTCCTCCTCCTCCTCCTCCTCCTCCTCTCCTCCATCTCCTCCTCCCCCTCTCTCTCCCCTCCTCCCTCCTCCTCCTCCTCCTCCTCCTCCTCCTCTTCCTTCTTCCGCGGCGCGGGCCCTCGCACCCCCGCCCCTGTTCCCCTCCGATGGAGTAGATCTTGGCCGTCTGGGGCGCCCGTTTCCAGCAGGTGGACGGCTCCCCACGGGATCCCCCCCGTGGGAGCACTGCCTTAAACGGTCCAACTGAGCAGAGGTCCGGAGCCAGACCCCCCCCTCCCCCCCTTCCAGCCAATGTCGAACTTCCGAATAAGAGAACGTTCACCTCCACAACACGAGGGGTTTGGGCCCATCTGGAGAGTTTCTCAGAAGGGCTTAGGCGACCCGTCCTCCTCCTCCTCGTCCTCCTCCTCCTCCTCCTTCCTCCCTCCTCCTCCTCCTCCTCCTCCTCCTCCTCCTCCTCCTCCTCCTCCTCCTCCATCTCCTCCTCCTCCTCCTCCTCCTCCTCCTCCTCCTCCTCCTCCTCCTCCTCCTCTCTCCTTCTCCTCACTCCTCCCTCCTCCTCTTCCTCCTCCTCCTTCACTTCCTCCTCCTCCTTCTTCCTGTGCGCCTCTGCGCACATCGGCCCGCGCATCTGCGCGCGCTTGTGCGCCTATTCGCGCGTCGGCGCGCCTGTGTGCGGCCGAAGGAAAATAACGTAGCACCCCGCAATTGCGGGTAAGAGTGCGGGGGCGGGCGCGGGCGAGGCGGGCGTCGAGCCTGCGGACCTCGTGGCCCTCTCCTTCCCTGTCGATGGCGCCCTCCTCCTCCTCCTCCTCCTCCTCCTGCTCCTCCTTCTCCTCCTCTTCCTCGTCCGCGTCCCTCGTCCTCATCGTTGTCGTCGTCGTCGTCGTCCGCCTCCTCCACCTCCTCCTCTTCCTCCTTCTCCTCCTCCTCCTCCTGCTCCTCCTCCTCCTTCTCCTCCTCCTCCTCTTCCTCCTCGCCCCCCTCTTCTTTCTCCCTCATCCCGATCGTCCCCCCTCCTCCTCTCCGTCGTCGTCGTCCTCCTCCTCCTTCCCCCTCCTCCTCCCTCCTTTCTCGTCGTCCCCCTCCGTCCCCCCCTCTTTTACCCAGAACGAATGCAAAAACAGCCCGACGCAGGCGCCGAAAATTCTGATTTGTATACCGAACGCGGTTTGGGTCGCAAGGTGTTCCACTTGGAACGACTGCAAAGAAACCCGCCGCAGGCGCCAAATTCTTGGCTTGTTCAGTGAACGTAGTTTGGGTCGCGGGTGGGTCGCGGGCTCTCAACCTCCACCTGAAAGGAATTCAAAAACAGCCCGCCGCAGGCGCAGATAATGTTGATTTGTACACTGAACGCGGTTTGGGTCGCGGGTGGGTCGCAGGTTCTTCACCTGGAACGAATGCAAAAGAAGCCCGCCGCAGGCACCGAAAATTTTGGGTGGGTCGCGGGGTGGGGCGCGGGTGGGTCGCGGGCGCGGTTTTTGGGTCGCGGGTGGGTCGCAGGTTCTCCACCTGGAACGACTGCAAAAGAAACCGCCGCAGGCGCCGAAAGTTTTGGGTGGGTCGCGGGGTGGGTCGCGGGTGGGTCGCGGGTGGGTCGCGGTGGGTCGCGGGTGGGTCGCGGGTGGGTCGCGGGAAGGGTCCTGGGTGGGTTGCCAGTGGGGGTCGCCGGTAGGTCGCGGGGGGGTCGCCAGGGGGGTCTCGGGGTGGGTCGTGGGGTGGGTCGCGGGGTGGGTCGCGGGTGGGTCGCGGGTGGGGTCGCGGGGTGGGTCGCGGGTGGGT
This sequence comes from Prorocentrum cordatum, assembly GCA_963575745.1. Lineage (NCBI taxonomy): Eukaryota > Dinophyceae > Prorocentrales > Prorocentraceae > Prorocentrum > Prorocentrum cordatum. The sequence continues at coordinate 188,824 of CAUYUJ010014730.1, read as the reverse complement.
CGCGGGGCGGGTTTCGGGTGGGACGACGACAACAACAAACAGCAAGCAACAAACAACAATCAACAAACAACAAACACACCACCACCAACAACAAGAACACCAACACCACCACCAACAACAACAACAGCAGCAACAGCAACAACAACACCAACAACAACAATAATGCGCATCGCGGAATTCCACTTCAGCCACGCACCCAGGGACAGCGAATGACCGTTCGGTTCAGCCCCCTCACTCTGATTAGGGACGGGCCATCGGAGGCAGGCGGTGGCCCCTCAGAAGCCCTCGGCGGCAGGCGGCGGCCTCTGCAGCCATCGGCGGCCTCTGCCGACTCTGCTTCTGGCGCTCCGCCTCCTGCATGGTGGCGCAATCCGCACCAACGGCATCCCCGTTCAAGCCCCTCGTCGCCAGCGCAGTCACCCACTGCCTAGCCGCCGACGCAACAGAAGCCTCCGAAGGCCGCCGCGCGCCGCCGACGGCCCCCGCCGCCGCCGGGCCGCGCTGCCCTCCGGCGCTTGAGGCTTCTGAGGGCTCCTGCCGCCGAGGGCTTCTGAGCGACCACCGCCTGTCTCCGACTACGCCTCCCGAGGTCCTTCAGCTCAGCGATCTGGCCCCTGAGCGTCTCCGTGGCGACTGGGGAGGCGAGGACTACTGAACCCACGGTTTTCGGGTATGCTTGGACATGCCGAAATCCATCCCTTCCGGAATCCTCGCCTCCCCACGGAGACGCTCTTTAGCTCAGAGCGCGGAGCTGAAGGATTTCGGGGGGCGTGCCGACGGCCGCCGCGCGCCGCCGACGGCCCCCGCCGCGCCTGGCCGCGCTGCCCTCCGCCGCCTGCCGCCTCCGCTCGAGGGCCGTGGCCGCCGCCCCGGCCCCCGGGGGTGGGCGTGGGGCCCGCCGCCCCTGCGCGCGCCCGACCCCTCCCCTGGTGGCCGCGCGGGTGCCATGGCCTGGCTCTCCGCGGGTTCCTCGGGCGTTTTCTTGCCGCCGCCGCCGCCGTCGTCGTCGCCGTCGTCGCCGCCGTCGCCGTCGCCGCCGTCGTCGCCGTCGTCGCCGTCGCCGTCGTCGCCGTCGTCGTCGTCGCCGTCGCCGTCGCCGTCGCCGTCGCCGTCGCCGTCGCCGTCGCCGTCGCCGTCGTCGTCGTCGTCGTCGTCGTCGTCGTCGTCGTCGTCGTCGTCGCCGTCGTCGTCGTCGCCGCCGTCGTCGTCGTCGCCGTCGTCGTCGTCGTCGTCGTCGTCGTCGTCGTCGTCGTCGTCGTCGTCGTCGTCGTCGTCGTCATCGGCGTCGTCGTCGTCGTCGTCGTCGCCGTCGGCGTCGTCGGCGTCGCTGTCGGGGGCTGCGTCGGGGGCGGGGCTCGGGAGCCGTCGGCTGCCCTCCCCGCCCGAAGGGTCCCAGGCGGACGGGTGAGGGGAGCCGGCGCCGGGGGAAGACGCACGAGGGCCACGACCAACACTGCGAGTCGCTGGGGGGGCCAGCAAGGTTTCAGGCCACCCAGATCGGCTCCGAGTGGATGGGGTCGGAGGATGGCGCCGCATCGGCGAAGCACTGACGATGCGGCTCGACGTGGGTCCCGATTTTTTTCACGCTGGCCTCATCGCCGATGTATCGTCGATGCGGCGTGATCTTCCGACCCCATCTACTTGGACCCCATCTGTCGCGGAAACGTAGGACTCGAGTATCCTGGAACTCGGGTTGCCGACGTTTTTTGGCGAGCGCGTCCTGGATTTTGACATTCCAGTTTTCGTGGGATGTTTGCAGCTGGAGCTCGCGTCAAATTTCAGATTGGTCCTCGTCATCTTTATGATGGCCCCGTCAGGCCAATCCGAGTCCCCCGTACCCGAGTCTTATGTCTTCCCGAATCTGGGAGGCCTCAGTATGTCCACATCCACCGCCTGCTGAGGCCCCCGAAGCTCGATCCCTCGGGCGGTGGTCCTGGAGAAGTCCCCGCCTCGCAAGGAGGCCGCGGACAGATCTTGTCGACCCCGGTCCTCTGGCCATAGTCCGTGCTGGCCGTCGCCAGTTCGCGTGGACGGTCCACGAGTTGACGATGACTACAGACAACCCGCACGGTAAGGATGGGCAGCCTTCCCGAGGGTAGCCTGTGCATCCTGGCCCCCTCAGCCCATCCTCAGCGCCTTTCGCTGGCCCACCTCGTTCGAGAAACGTTCGCGTGGGCCTCCAAGGCCCTCTTGCAGCCTTACCGCGCATCCTTATCGCACGGGTTGACTGTAAGATGGACGCGGGCCAGGATCGGCACCGAGATTCCCGCGTCGAGTCTCGGCCCTGCTCCCTGCTGTCTTCCTCTCCTCCCCGCGTGGACGCCGCGAGGGCGCCCCCCCGAAAGCGGGGGCCGCCCCGCCGCGAGGAGAAGGAGGAGGAGGAGGCGGAGGAGGAGGAGGAGGAGGAGGAGGAGGAGGAGGAGGAGGAGGAGGAGGAGGGCGTGCCAGAGCGCCCCTTGCCTGCGGTGTTCTCTGCCGCGGGGCCTCTGGCGTTTCTCAAGCAGCGCGAACGGGCCATGGTCCCTCCTGGGCCCAGTATACAGCCGAGGGAAACAATCAATTGACACATCGTTTTCTCATTCACTGTTTTGCTGATCGGCGCGGGCCCTCGCACCCCCCCTCCCCCCCTTTGGAGTAGATCTTCCCGTTTCGACCAGCTGTAGTCTTCCCCAGAGGACGCACTGTTGCAAACAGTCGTATTCAGCAGAGGTCTGGAGCCAGACCCCCCTCCCCCCTTCCGCCCAATGTCGAAACGCCGACTGAGAAAACGCTCACCACTCTCCCTTTCCCCCAAATTCACAGTCGGCACGCGCGGGGAAGACCGCGGTCGAAGTGCAAGTCGTCAGACCCGCCGCCAACATTGAGCGTGGCGGGAGGGGGGCACTGACGGATGAATGCGACGCCAGCGTTCGCTAATTTTTCTTCCGAGGCCCGTATCGGAGTATTGATGCCCCGCTGGCCAGCCAGGAGGGCGTGTGCACCGATCGTGGGCGGGGCGCAGCAGCGGCCTGGCAGGTACAGCAGCCGCGCCCAGACGGCGCACAGGGAGGGAAGCTTGCGACGGGTGGCCGCGTGCGAGCACGTGCGGAAGTCCACAAACACGCTACGAAATAGTCGACTGCACTGCAGTGTACTGCAGGCGGCCCCGTTGCCGACCAGGGACTGACGAACGAACAACACACATCCATACCCATCGGGGGGTCGCTGGGAGGAGGACTGGCTATGGGTATGTGTGCGGGTTGTCGGACCCTGGGGAACGCTCCCGTTCGACCGGGGACCCCTATCCGACAACACGCACCCATGGCCCTCTCCGACCCCCCTGTGGGTATGGGTGTGTCTTGTTGGCTCGTCAGGGACAGGCTCTGTATCCTTAGGGGGCGCGATGCGAAGCCCTGGCAGGCAGTGCGGACAGTGGGGCGGGAGGGGGGCCTGGCAGGGAGCGGCGGCGGCTTGTGGCTGGCGTGCTGCTGACCCAGGGCCGAAGGCCGAGGATCGAGGGCCGCAGCGTCTCGGTCTCAATCGACTTTTGTATCGGAGATGCCATCCCAGGACTCTTTGAGGGTCGGGGGCGACGTGGGGATGGTGTGACGTACAATGATCATAACAGTCTTCTGTGTGGCCGCCGGGCCCGCTGGGCCCGCCGGGCCCGCCGGATTCGCCGGGTTCGCTGGGCTCGCCGGGCCCCACGGGCCCGCGGCCCGCCGGGCCCGCCGGGCCCGCCGGGCCCGACGGGTTTGCTGGGCCCGCCGGGTCTGCCGGGCTCGCCGGGAAACGGTGACAAATGTATGGTCCCGTATACACCAGGATCCGCTCTCCTGTGCAAGCTTCCAGTGCAGGGCCGGGGGAAGCCTCGGTAGAGTTCGGTTCCCTGCCATTTTATTGGCGATCGGGGTCTCCAGAGGCCTCCGAGAGGATCCCGTGGAGACCACCTTGGTGGGGCTTCCCAGACCTCTGGAGTTCTCCGAGCACTTCGGGGGGTCCAGTCCTCCGGCGTCGTGATTTTGCTGATGGCAGCGTGTTGTTTCTTAGTCTCCAGGGGCGCGTTTCAGGCCCTGGCTTTATCGGGAGACGATCTGGAGCGGAAATCGGAAAACCAGTCTTGGGGAAGGGTGTCGAGAGCTTCTAGGCCCACGAGTTAGAAGAAGTCAGTCTGCCAGGGGTCCACGCAGGGTGGGGGAGGGCCTGGTTGTGTGGGTGGTTCGCCAGGTGCGTTTGGCATGGATGGACGAGGGGAAGCATCGGAGGGGGGGTCTGTGGGGGAGGGCGGGGGGTGGAGGCGTGGAGGGGGAGAGGGAGAGGTAGGCGTGGGAGGAGGAAGGGCAGGGGGAAGAGAGAGAGAGACGGGTCAGAAGAGGGGAAAGGGTCAGTCGGACACGAGGGCGAGGAAGGGGGCGAGGAGGGGCAGGTGATGGAGGAGCAGAAGGGGGGTCAGGGACAGGGGTGTGACGGGAGAGGGGCACGGTGGGCAGGGAGTGTGCTCCACCCCTCGGAGTGGGGGCGCTGGGTTCTGAGCGGCAGTCCCCCGCTATGGGTCTCGGGGTCGGCCCCAGGGCGCCGTCGTGGGCCTTCCCCTCTCCGCCCCGGCCCTCGCTGCTCCTCCCCCCCCCCCGACGAGCGATGTCGAGGAGGGGAGCGTGCCGCCCGGGCACCTGTGGCTCGCAGGCAATCGTCGTCTCTCTTCCTCACTCCGATGCGCTCGCGTGTTGCGCACGGTGGAGCAGAAGTAAGAGCACGCACGCATCCAAGTGAGGAGACCCGCCGTCTTCATAGGCGAGCCGAGGCCTTCAATAACCATGATTCGAGTCTGGCTCAACGGCCGCTCTATATGTAGAATCAAGGGGGTGGGCAACGGGATGGAGAGGAAGGACGGGCGAGTTGGCGGATGAAGAGGGGGAGGAAGAGGTATTGCAGAGGAGAAGGTCATTCTGCTGCTGGTGACGGCGATGGTGGTGGCGATCGCGATGGCGATGATGATGGCGATGGCGGTGGCGATGGCGGTGGCGATGGTGATGATGATGATGATGATGATGATGATGATGATGATGATGATGATGATGCTGATGATGATGATGATGATGATGGTGGTGGTGGTGGTGGTGGTGGTGGTGGTGGTGATGATGATGATGATGATGATGAGGATGGCGGTGCTGGTGGTGATGACCACCATGACGATGTCGGTGGTGATGATGACGACGATGACGAGGATGACGACGATGGCGACTATCTTTGTTGTTAATTGTGGCGAGTGTGTATTTCTTGAAATGACCAGATGATCATGCTGATGATCTTGTTGGTGATGGTGGTGATGATGATGGTACTGATGATGATGATGATGATGATGATGATGATGATCATGATGATGATGATGATGATGATGATGATGATGATGATGATGATGATGATGATGATGATGATGATGATGATGATGATGATGATGATATTGTTGTTGTTATTGTTGTTGCTGCTGATTATTGCCGCTAAATGTAATGGTTGTAAGCAGCGTGTTAATGAAGCGGAGGAGTGAGACACAAGTTTCCGCCATAACATGTCTCTTGCCTTTTGCCTCCACCCAGTCAATATGCAGACTGACGAAATATACGGTTATGGAGGTTTGCGTAAATTGTTGTGCTTGGTGCTATTGGCGTGGCGAGTCTTGAATTCAGGAGCCCGAGGCCTGGCGATACCCACCCGTCTCGTCTCCTCTGCGTTGTATCCGCGCTCTCTACGGGATCTGTCATCTCAAGTCGAGGCTCAAGTGGCGAGTGGTTCAAGCGTGAGCCAAGCATCCAGGCGATACCCGCTACAGTCCTCACCAGTGCACCTTTTCGCGACAGTATCTATAGGTTTTGTCACGTGCGATGGAGGTGATCACTCGGTGCGGCGAGTGCAGGGACAAGCTGACCCGCGTGACGTGCAAGCAGGAAATTGAGTGCGACAGTTGTGGTGAGATGATCATTGGTGGATCTCGCCGGTGGGCGTGCGAGGAGTGCACCTTCCACATTTGTGGCGCGTGCCGCCTGGACAAACGTGACCGTCCGACGGGAGGTACTCCAGTGAAATACATGAAGAAGGTCAAGGGGAAGGGCAAGAAGGGTGGGCATCGAGTCGACCAGGAGGAGGGCTACCACACACCGGAAAAGGAGGATGAGGAGGACTTGGAGGCATTCGAGTATCAGGATTCAGGGGGTTGGGAAGGGAGGCTCATGTCGAGGCTCGACCACATCGAGGGCATGGAGGACAGGATGCTATCCAAACTTCAGGAGCTGGTCCGAGGATCGTGACCCAGGCGATTGGCCCTTTGAAACGCGAAGTCGCCAGGCTTCGGGAAGATCTCCAAGGCGCTCAGAAGCAGGCCGAAAGGGCTTCCGAGGCTGCGAGTTCGGCCATGGAGGCAGTACGCCAGCTACGGGGGGACATGGAGAAAGTTCAACAGAGATCGGAGGGGGTCGGGAAGGGCAAGGTGCAGGCAGCAGGGACCCGGACGGTCCAGATTATTGTTGGTGGTTTTCGGAGGATTTGGGCCAGTAGGAGGTGGTAGAGAAGATCGAAGAGTTTTTGGCGGTGGGCGACAGGAGGGAGAAGGTCGAGGAGGTATTCACTTTCACGGACCCCGCGAGGATCGGAGTGATCGAATTCGTCTCGGTTGCTGCGAAGAGGGGCTTCTACAGGAGTATCCGGGGCCAGCCCAGAGATGTCAGTGGGGGCCACAAGCTGTGGTTCTCGGACAACCGCACCTTTATGGCGAGAGGCCGGGACCGGGCGTTGGGCATGATCAAGCAGTATTTGATCGAGGACGCCGGGGAAGACGCCAAGAACATCAGGATCTTTTGGAAGATGGGCATCGTGAAGTTGAAAGGCAGGTTGGTGGCAAAAGTCTCCAGCGAGTCGTACCTCGACACACCTGACTTGGAGGCGTGGAGCACGCTCAAGGAGGTGGTCCAAGGCCGCGTCGAGGAATGGTTTGAGGTCCGAGGAGGTCGCCGAGACGAGGAGGACGAGGAGGCGGAGTAGGGATTGGCAAGCAAGGCCCTAGGGGCGAGCACGCGTACCTCAACAAGTTCATTCAATGGCCTCCGGGGAGTTGGTCTCTCTATGCATGTTATTTCCGGCGCATCTATCCCAAGCCCGGCCTGTACATTTTCATCCACATTTGTTTCTTCCTCAAGCTCTTCGAGCTCGGCTTCCACGAATGCATCTTCATCTTCATCTTCCTCTACCCCCTGGATCCTCTTCTCCGCGCGCCACGACGGCTCCATTGAGAGAGCCCCTTCCTTGGACAGATTCTTGGGAGTGGTGTGGAATTGTAGGTCGCTGTATGCTTATGAAGAGCCCGATACAATCCGATACACAATTTCCTTATTGGTGTCTCGGGATTTTGTTGGTCTGACGGAAACTCGGGATAATGAGGAAAGAACATGTGTTTTGGCGGACGATTTGCCCACGGATGTTGAATATTATAGTTCGTTCTTGGACCAGTTCAAGGGCGGCATATCAATACTTGTCAAAAAGGCTTTTCTTGCTAAGTTCTCGTTTCGGCATTGGGTTGTTATCGAACCAGGGCGTCTCGGAGTGCTGGAGCTGAGCGGAGCCAGGGGTACTTTGCACGTGTGCGTCGCTTATTTCGACCCGGGGAATGAGGATTCCAAGGTTGCTCTCGTGAGGAAGTTCGTCGAGAAAGTACGCCCTGCAGTTCGCAGCATCATAATAGGCGATTTCAATTTCGTTTGTTCTTGCACCGACAGATGCGTCGAGGCTACCGGTACATGGTCGACTGCAGACCGGCATGTCGCTGAGGTGTGGAGTCGACGCACTCGCGCATGCAACTTGTTGGAGTCGGAGCAAGATCAATATACTTTTGAAAATGGTTCAGTCTTATCTCGTTTGGACAGGGGCTACTCGAATATCCATCCAAGTTGCTTAATGTGTCTGGAAAGCTATTGCTGTGTGTTGGACCGGCCGCCTGCTCTGTCAGACCACAAGCCTGTCTCATTTGGCCTGCGGCCCAAAGCGAGGAAGCCACCGAATTTGTTCCCAGATTGGGTCACGAACGACAAACTGTTCCACTCTCAATTGATCGAGGCGGCCACTACGTGCTTGGAGGACCCCAGCCTTTCGTATTTGGCCAAGCTGAACAAAATCAAGCGGATTGCCAAGTCAGTGGCATTGGGCACTAAAAGGGCCAAGTTGGGGCGGACAGCTAACACTTCGAGCGAACCGTTGTCAGCTACAGTGGTTTTCTTCCGTGCTGCTTTCACTGGGAACACAAGAACGATGCAACGTATGCAATCTGTTTATCCGCGACTTCGAGAAGTCCCCGCCGTGCCAGATGCAATGGCACACCCAGGCTTCGCTGCTATCGAGGATCACGCCATGGAGCTTTCACAGAGGGCGGTGTCGGACATACTCGAGATGTTACGCAGGCGTCGGGATTTTCCACCTGAACATGTATGCCAACAGCGCAAATCCAACATTTTGTCAGCTCTGTCCAAGCTCGTTCCGGGTTCAGCAAGTTCTAACCAGGCTGTTCGAGATCCTCATGGAGGCGGGATTATTTCAGACCCTGCCGGCATTGCTCGGGTGTTGTCGCAGCATTGGCAAAGTGCATTTGATGTGCAAACAAAGGACGGGGCGTTCCGGCAGAGGTGGTTGGATCGATGGCGCGGGATTTTATCTACCAGTCTCTCCGACCTCACACCGACGATCGAGGACGTGGACGCGGTGCTGGCCGACCTTCCTTCCTCGGCGCCCGGGCCCGATGGGGTGCCATTTGTGGGATTCGGCATCGCGCGCGCGGTTCTTGCGCCGCTGTTTTACGACATCGTGTTGGGAATGCTACCGGGCAGTGCCGTTCCTCCCGACGACTTCAATTATGCTTTCCTGATTTGCTTACTCAAGGCTTCTGGCTCGGCGCTCCCAGACGGCGCAGAATGCTTCGAGGCCGGCAACACCAGACCCCTGTCTATTGTGGACGCCAGCGACCGTATCATCGCCTCCATTTTCCGGGTAGTCTTGGACCGCTCTGTGGCTCCACGGATTTCGCCGACGCAGCGCGGTTTCATCCGAGGGCGTCATGTGCTCCGCAATATCTTGGACATCGATTTTGCGGCGCAGAAGATTTCAGTCACTTCCAAGAAGGGCGCGATTCTCCTTTTCGACTTCCGGGCTGCATTCCCGAGCATCGATCACACATTCATGCGGGAGGTGTTGTCTGCAGTTGGCTTACCCATGGAGTTCGTTGACATGCTCATAATGTTTTACAATGACAACAAATACAACATCAGAGCATGTTCGCAGTATTTCAGCAGCATCACTGTCAGGAGCGGCGTTCGGCAGGGATGCCCGCTATCGCCACTGTTGTTTGCAATTTGTGCTGGCGCTCTTCTTCGTGAACTTTCGATGCACTTATCGGGGCACGAAGTGGCGAGACCGTTTGCCGATGACACCGCGGCAGCAGTTCGCGACTATGGGATATCGATACCAGTGTTTGCAAAGCTGTTCACAGAATTTGAGTCGATTCCCTGCCTCGCGTTGAACATCAAGAAAACGGTGTTCATCCCGTTGTGGAAGTACGCATCTGAGTCCAACGTCAGAGCCTTAATCCGAGAGTCAGCGCCGGTTTGACGCGACATCGCGGTGTGTTCAGCGGGCAAATACTTCGGATTTTGGATTGGACCTGGTGCCAGCCTCAAGGCGTGGGAGAAGCCGGTCGAAAAGTTTTTGAGCAGAGTGCAATGTTGGGCCCGTCAACAACTCGGACTTTTCATGTCCACGCTTGCATACAATACGTTTATCTGTTATGTGTTGTCGTTTAACATGCAGTTGGAGGATATCCCAGCTACCTTGGAAGAACTCGTTCCTTGGGCATTGCGGCGTCTTGTCCCTGGCCCTGGCTTTTGGATCCCGCCCGAGGATCTCTGCAGCTTGAAGGAAACGTTCGGCTTCAAGTACTCCTTCACGAATATATATATATATATATATATATATATATATATATATATATTGCGTCGCCTTGGCAGCGAAGCTACGGGTCATCGAACAAGTGGCGCCAGACTGCCGCGAACGATGCCAAGAACTTGAACATTTGGACGACAGATTCCTCACTGGTCCGTTTGGCATGTGGCATGGCAATTCTTACTTTGCGCGCCTCGCTCGGGCTGAACATTTTGCTGAGTGCTCCGGAGTGGCTCGCCGCGAAGTCCGCGCACTGGCAGACAAGGCAGCCCAGGGGGCCGGCGTGCACTTCCAGGCCATAGCTGCTGATTTGGTCAAGAAAGCGCTTTACCCTGCGCCGGCGCACCGTCTCCCGCACAAGCTGTGCAGGTGGGGCTTTGGGGTGCCTGAAGACGTTCTGGCAGGCCGGGTCTCGGGGGCATTCCAAATCGTGCATTGTTGGTTCCCTCCGAGGGTTGCGGCATCATATTTACGTGCGATTTACAACGGTTGGGTGACCAAACGTAGGATGAGACATGCTACGGCTACGGCAGAAGGTGCGGACGGGGTATCACGCTGCTTGCTTGGTTGCCGGGCAGGGTGTGACAGTGTCGAACATTACTCTGTTTGCTCTGTGGTTTGGAGTGCGTTGAATGCGATAAGGCCTATTGGTTTAGGCGTGGATAGGCGACCTTCAAAGCTTGCGTTTTTTCTTCTCGACGAGGAGTGCCCCGATGAAGACGTTGCAAGACTTGCCCTGGCGATCTACGGGGTGTGCCGCGCCACGAACCACGTCCGTTTCCACGGGGCGCCGAGGGCAGGCTCGACTGGGAGGCTCATGCGGCGATGGATCCAACGAGGCGCTGAGAATTCTAAGGCGCGTGCTCTGCTAAGCGGAGCGTCGCGGCGCAGCGGGCGCAGGCTTCGGGCGCCAACTTCATCGAATCAGCGAGGGGTGTGTGCACAAATCTCTCATGCGGGCCGTCCTGCTGTGACGTTTTTGTCTTGCGCAGGCCTTGCGCAGGCCTTGCGCGGGTAGCGTTTTTGTCTTGCGCGGGCCTTGCGCAGGCCTTGCACGGGTAACGTTTTTGTCTTGTGCAGGTCTTCGGCGCCAGCGCACCGGCCCGACTGTGCGTGCAGGAGTTATTGTTCTGACGATATCCCAAGGATGAAAAAAATCTCTCAGCGCCGAAGGCGGGGGGTGAGAATCATGGGCGAAGAGGGGGGGGGGGACAGAGCGACGGAGGGAACGAGGGATATCATATTAGACTGGTGTCCCGTCGACACCTTGCAGTGCCTCTCCCCCCCCCCCCCGCTTTCTCGGACGGCCCCGAGAGTGCAGCCTTCTCCGCAAGTGCCCCGTGAGGGCGTGCCGATCCTCTCCCTTGCCCAGAGAATCTCCCGCGCCCAGAGAAGAATAAGAATAATACTAATAATGATAGTAATAATAGTAATACTAATAATAAGAGTAATACTAATAATGATACTTACCCTGCGACGTACCCAACCCACGTGCATCAAGCGGCGAGAGGAGTAGGCCAACATTAGCAGGAACAACGATAATGTAGGCGATGTGAATTGCTGTGCAAACTACATGGGATGCGCACGCATTGCACGGCTCACAGGACGACGATCGAAAGAACGAGGATTAAAGCCCCAGGCTCGCGTATGACGTCACTCCGCTGGGCCACCCAGCAGCCCTCGAAAGTGGTGACAGTTTCGCAGATCGCAGCCCCCCAAGGGCGGCGAGGTCTAATCTGAATCCGAATATGTCCCCACTCCGCTGGGCCCTCCAGCAGCCCTCGAAAGTGGCGACAGTTTCGCAGATCGCAGCCCTTCGGGGATGGCGAAGTCGAGCCTGAGTCTGCGTAGGACCCACTCCGCTGCCTCCCCAGCAGCCAACGAAAGTGGCGACGGTTTCGCAAATCGCAGTCCCCCAGGAATGGCGAGGTCGAATCTGAGTACCCCACTCCGCTGCCCCCCCCAGCAGCCCTCGAAACTGGCGACAATTTCGCAAATCGCAGCCCCCCCCAGCGATGGCGAGGTGTAATCTGAGCCCCCGTGGGGGCTCACTCCGCTGGTCACCCCAGCAGCCCTCGGAAGTGGCGACAATTTCGCAGATCGCAGCCCCCCAGAGATGGCGAGGTCTAATCTGAGTCCCCGTGGGGCCTCACTCCGCTGGGCCCCCCAGCAGCTCTCGAAAGTGGTGACGGTTTCACATCGCAGATCGCAGCCCCCCAGGGATGGCGAGATCTAATATGAGTCCCCGTGGTGCCTCACTCCGCTGGACCCACCAGCAGCCCTCGAAAGTGGCGACAGTTTCACAGATCGCAGCCCCCCCCAGGGATGGCGAGGTCTAATCGGAGTCCCCGTCCCAGTGGTGCTTCACTCCGCTGGACCCACCAGCAGTCCTCGAAAGTGGCGACAGTTTCACAGATCGCAGCCCCCACAGATGGCGAGGTGTAATCTGAATCCCCGTGGTGCCTCACTCCGCTGGACCCACCAGCAGCCTTCGAAAGTGGCGACAGTTTCACATATCGCAGCCCCCCAGAGATGGCGAGGTCTAATCTGAGTCCGCGTGGTGCCTCGCTCCGCTGGACCCACCAGCAGCCCTCGAAAGTGGTGACAGTTTCACAGATCGCAGCCACCCGCAGAGATGGCGAGGTCTAATCTGAGTCCCCGTGGTGCCTCACTCCGCTGGACCCACCAGTAGCCTTCGAAAGTGGCGACAGTTTCACAGGTCGCAGCCCCCACAGATGGCGAGGTCTAATCTGAGTCCCCGTGGTGCCTC
>CAUYUJ010014730.1:158603-168603 GCA_963575745.1 Prorocentrum cordatum | reverse complement strand
AAAGTCGGGCTAAGAGTTCGCATGTTTTTGATAAGCACCGAGCGGAATCCACTATTTAACACATCGGAAGTAAGGACCGTTCCCAGTCGGGCTCTTGCCGAGGGGATGACAATCTCAGTTGCGTTGCGCACTCTCCAACGCGATTTTCGTTGAGACTCTCGTATCAGTGCCATTCAATGCGCATTGGTGAGGTGAGTCTCGATCACTTTCCGAGCTTCTAGTTGTACCGTGACACCTTGCAGCAAAGCATCTGGGTGTATTGGTCCGACTCCAGGGCTATCTCGAGCTCGTGTTCCTCCCCAGGTAGTGCCAATGTGAACTGCTTCATGGCACTGCAGAAGACGTCAGCCAAGCCTAACGAACGGGTGAGGGAAGAATGACGGCCCACTTCACCCGCAGTAGTGTTGAGCAAATCGCCATGCAGGGCTGTCTTGGGGCCCTTATGTGCGACTCCTCCGTACGGTTCGGTCAGAAGGCTCATCCCACGGAAGTGCACGGCCTAGAGGCCAATCTGCCGATGAAACAGTTTAAATATAGTGCTAGCCATAGTAATGTTTCGTTGGTCCTTGGCTGTTTTGGGGAGGGCAGAACCCGTGTAAAGAACAACTCCCACCACTTTGAACACCACTGTTTCGCAAACGGACAACGCAATCTTAGTACATTGAGGGCATAGGGCCGGGGCTAGTGCCTTGGGGGCGGCCTTGAAGAGGTCCCATGGGAATCCATCTGGGCCAGGGGCCTTGCCAATCTTGAGGTGCCTGATGGTATTTTCAACATCAAATACTGACAGGACGACTGTCGATTCACGCTCAAGACGACATGGCAGACGGTCTGGCATTCTGTTTAACTCCCGAACTACGCGCAAACGTGCCCTTGCATGTTCTCACTTACTTCTTGAGCAGAAGTTAGAATCTTGCCCTGGGCGATGGCTTCGGGCGCCGAAAGTGGGAGGAGGCCATCCTGGGCCACTGCGTGGGAAACCATCATGGTCAGAGTGTCCGGCATGACACTTTTACCCCCGTGATGTACATCCGCCGAGAGCAAGGAACGTGCATGCTTCCACAGCTGCTTGAGTATCTCCGCATCTCCTGCCTTGCCAATACCTGTCGCAACATTTTCAAGAAACCGAGTGGGTCATGTTCAATGATGCAAGAGTTTTTTTTTTGGTAGGACAAAACATAGTGTAAGCACGCTGCTGCACTATGATCGTGGGATATGTGTTTCCTGACTGCCTTCCAGGCCTGCCCACAAGTGACGACAGTTGCAGGAGGCCGATGACCCGCGCGCATTACTCAGATGAGGTGCGGCCCCATCGCGAGGGGCTCCCGCTTAAGATTGTTTCGTAATTCACCCACAGACGAGGCTCCCGCCCAATACTTCCTGTATATTCAGGTTTCAGGGGCCCAAAAGTGACGACAGTTGCAGGAGGTCGATGACCCGCTCGGATTACTCATATGAGCTGCGGGCCTCATATGGAGGGGGCTCCCGCCTCAGACTTCTGGCGCACACAGCACCAGTATGAAACATGCATGGAAATTACATGGCAATTTTTTAGACAAACTCACATGGGCATTTCGCGCCTTGCGCTCTGGGTCCCTGTGCGCGACTAGGGGTTGGGCGCTCGCGTTCTTTTGGCAGTGGCGTGCGATCTGTCTTCCTGTGGCGCTTATATACGCTCAGTGCAAAGTGATCGCAATTTCGCGATGTTGGCCCCCCCGTGCTGTGCCGCCAGATGGGGCGACTTCGCGCGCCCGGGCTCAATCTGGCCCACCGCCCACCGTTGTCGCGCCCGACAATGGAAAACCAGCCTGGGGCAGCATTGCCGCGCGCTGCATACATTGCACCACATACTGTGCACCACATAGACTCCAGCGCAAATATTGCCCCACGTAGATGGCACCACGTAGCTTGCACCAGCCGGTACGCTTGAAGGCGCTGTGCGGGGCCCATGCTGGCCAACCTTCTTCGGGGGTGCCCCCCCTTCCTACCCGTCGTCCTGCCCCTCTGCTCCTCTTCAGTCTCCCGCCTCCGCTCTTCCTTCCTCCTTCTCCCATCCCCTCTTTCTCCTCCTCCTCTTCCTGCACCTCTTCCTTGTCCTCCTCCTCCTCCTCCTCCTCCTCCTCCTCCTCCTCCCTCTCCTCCACAATTATTCAATATGAATACTACTCTTCTCCTTCCCCTGATGACGGGTTGGGAGTGTTCGCCCCCCCCCCCGCGTATTGTTTTTTACACAGGATTCCCCGGAATTGGGTTTTCGCTTGCATTTCTTTTCAAAATGCTGCTCTCGCTGAGGCGCCGGCCTCATTTTCGGGCACCGCTCGTTCCGAATCGTGCTCCCGCTGCAGCGCTGGCCTCATTTCCGTGCTTCCGCTCGTTCCGAATCGTGCTCCCGCTGCAGCGCTGGCCTCATTTCCGCGCTTCCGCTCGTTCCGAATCGTGCTCCCGCTGCAGCGCTGGCCTCATTTCCGCGCTTCCGCTCGTTCCGAATCGTGCTCCCGCTGCAGCGCTGGCGTCATTTCCCGTGCCATGCCACGGCATGCAATGCAATGCTAGGTTGCGTTCCGCTGCGCGATGCCATGCCTTCAGCTGAAGCTGTGATATGCAGTGCTTCAGTGCCACGTCGTGCTATGCCATGCTACGCTTTGATCTTCAACGCCATGCTATGCAATGTTATGTTCGGGGCCGCTGTGCGATGCCATGCTTTGCGTTGCAAAGCTTTGTGATGCAATTCTTCACTACGCCACGCCACGCCATGCTGTGACATACTACGCTTTGCGGTGCTCTTCTACGCCATGCCATGCCGTGCTCTACAATGCATCGCGTACCCTTTCGGGATCATTGCCCTGCTCGACATCCGACTGTGCGAGTAGAGAGGGGATTTACGCCATGGTAAGGGATGGGAGGGAGGGGTAGGATGTCAGATATGCCGCGAGCGCACCTAGCTTGCCCCCTCCCCCTATTCCTCCTCCTCCTCCTCCTCTTCTTCCCCCTCCTCATCCCCCTCTTATCTCGTTCAGTTGCGGGGCGAACCCAATGTCAATTTTGCGCGGCAATCCGTTGGAGTGACGAAGCGCGCCCCTTGTCGCCCGCCCCCGCGCAGCGAGACGGCGCGACGCGCGGCATGGATGCTAGCATGCATTCCGGCATGAATCCGACGTGAATTCGGCATGAACATTTAATGGTGCATGACCAATTTGCGCCGCATTTTTGCCACACAGGTGAATTCGTGGTCGTCACGCCATCTTGGGCGCCTTCCGGCAATTTTTGTTATGCCATCCTGCGGCTTCTCTTTCCAGTTCTCAGGCGGACGCAGTGCGAATGGTCTGCACCCTCGCCCCCACTGGGCCCTTTGCGTGGTTGGCCAAATCAGCGGCTCATCGCTGAACATCAAGCGTGCCGATGTAAGACTGTCGGTCCCTGGGGGCGAGGGCGTACTACCACTCACCCCCGCGACGCGCTTCCACGTCGAAAAGAAAAAGCTGGCACCGATCGATGGCACCGCGCGCGGGCCAACGCGGAAACGTGGCCCTCAGCGTCCGCCGTTGCGCCCAGGCGCCAACGCCGAGTCCCCGGGCGTGTGGGACGCATGCGAATTGCTCCAAAGGGACCTTCCGTTGAGCTCGTTTCGGAGCTACGACGCGTGCGAGGGGTGCGCCGACATCGGCGGGGGGGGCCCATTCGAACAGTGGCAGCAGAACTCTCGGCAAAGCTCCCTTCGGGGCCCTTCGCGCTAAACTGGCGTAGTGGCCCAGGAAGCTTCAGAGGACGTTTGAGTGGTTGGTTCGGCAGCCCCCGCGCGGGCCGGGCAGGGGCGGGCGCGTTTTTTCCGAGTGGCGCTAAAAGAATCTCCAAGTGCATCAAGCTGGCCCGCGGGACCCCGTGGGCCCCCTGAGGCGCAGTGGAACTTGAGGCGTGGTTTCGCTTTGGTGTGCTCATCGTTTCAGGTCGGTCAAACAGTGCACTCCTGGAGGTAACATTTCCAGTTGCCTGGTCGTCTTTGTCGTTGTGCCCATGGCAATGCTTTGGTGATCTGGATCATGCTTGCATCCCGTAGCCGTCAAATTTTCCATGGGTGGCGTTTGGTACACAACAGCTTTTCCTCGACATAGCCGCCCGACCAGCCAACATAATTGAAGTGGTTTCGTAAGATGTTTTTTCCTTCATGCTCCGTTTCTGCAGGTCCGTTGGGGCAATCCACTTACAGACGACGCTCTCGTTTTCATACGTCCTCAAAATGAATGTGTGCGCGTGTGAGTGATGATGATGACGTGAGTGATGAAGACCATGTGAGTGCTGATGATGATGCTTGTGATGTGAGTGGCGATGATGATGATTATGTTCGGAATGATAATGATGAGGCTGGTGGTTTAGATGGTGTGCGTGATTGCGTGAATGATGATGGTAATGACACAGTGGATGATGAGGAGGTCGATGGTGTTCTGATGGTGACGGTGTGTGACTCACTCGGTGAGTGAATGTGCGAAAAGGAGAATAACTCATAAGGTCTGTGTCGGCTCATTGAGTGAGTGCGTAAAGTCGATGATGATCATGATGCTGACGATGATGTGTGTGAATGAATGGACGGTAGGTGGTGAGGGAGTGTGTGAGTAAAGGAGTGATGGTGCTGAGTGAATGTGAGTGTGTGAGCGAGTGAGTGAGTGTGTAAGTGATGACGATTTGGTGGTGGTGGTGGTGGTGCTGCTGCTGCTGATGATGATGATGATGATGATGATGATTATGTTGATGTGCGTGCGTCCGTGTGTGAATGAATGGGTGTGTAGGTGGTTAGTGAGTGAGTGAGAAGAGAGGGGGTGTTTCTGTGTGTTCCTGCGCGGGGTGTCCAGAGATAACGAAACCCCACTTTGGATGTGGGGGAAACAGGCCACGCTGAATGCGCACTTACTTTCCAGTTTTGACCGATCCGTCCGAGGACAAGATGGAGCTTCCTGCGCCACTGTCCTGCTCTGGGTGGGCACGTTTCCAAGGCTGCAGCGGCTCTGGGGGGCCGTACTCGCAGGTCATTTCACCGAAGTCCAGGTGAGACATGATCCCGGCCCTCCGCCCGTAGACATCACCAGGGAGAGGTCAGCACAACGCACGAAACTGGAAGAGAACATGATTACCAATCGGTCGCTGAAAGTAAATACTTTGGAGCCCCAGATTTTTATTTACTTGAAGCGCCTTCCTACTCCAACAATCGAGTGGCTCCACCTGTTCCGTCCTGTGTAGGGGGCGGGCGGTCACACAATCTACTTTCAACGCCTTCCTACTTCATGGTTCTACCTACTTCCGAGCGATGGGTAAGTTCTTGGCGGCGTAGACGGTGGAGGATGAACAAGGTTTATAACAACAAAGAGATGCGGGACTCATCCGACCGATTGGGGCTGGCAAAACAGAGTCTAGGCGCGTCCAGACAGTTGGATTGAGTCCGTGACAGGGCCATCTTACTTTGTCGGCGATGAGCATAGTAAGCAACGAGGAGAGCTGACATCAGTGCAGCAGGCGCATGACATAGCTACAGGCCTGCAGTGATAAACTGTCGTGAGATCGAGCAATCTCAGGGCAGGGCCCATGTTGTGGATTACTTGACAAAGACTGGTCAACCTGCCCTGGCTGTGAGAGATGTCTCTTGTGATCCCTCCTAAGCTTCCACCTTCATCTCCTCGTTTCCCTCGACGGAAGTCCGACCCTCCTGCCTCAAGGTGTGTCTGGTTTGCTGGGTCGACGGGGTTTCGGTGCTGGAATGGCTGCTGAAGCGCACTGCAGGACGACGGCTCGACGGCGATGGGAACCCGTTCGAGGACGAAGAGTCCTGTTGGTCGTCCTGCAGTGCTGTCAGTACTGGTGACGCTATGTGGCGGGCTTGATGCGAAAATCTCAAACAGTGTCTAGGACTCAGCAGCCGCGACGGGCGAGCTCCCTCCCCGCCCACCGCTGCTATTGACATGCCGACCGGGTGAATTGAATGACACCTGTAGCCCAAGTTGTCTAGGATTAGTCCCAGTCCGTGCGATACAAGCATCATGACGGCAAGCTTCCCTAACGTCGTGATGCTCCTCTCCCCTCCCCCAGGACACAACGACGCTGGCCTGTGCTCTTGTTATGCTGCGAGCACGCGGGGAAGCAGTGTATGATATTATCATGAAAAATTACCGAACAGACTGCGCTACTCGTAATGGAGCAAGACGGGAGATTCAGCATATCAGGAAAGCGGACGCCGTATGACGCTTCAATAAGGGAAGGAGAGATGCAATAACAGGAGAAACATCTAAAACCATTTCCGAAGAGGTTCGTGTTCTTCCCTCGCTGATGCGTGTGGCTGGGCCGTCTGCCTTGCCGTCGTCGACGGTGTCGACTCTGTCGACTGCCTGATCGATCGCCTCCGTGGCTGCGTGGATCTGTGAAGGAGTTCATTGAGTCTGAGAGGGCAACTTCTGGCGGCACGTCATCTTTGGCTGTCAGGGCCGACCTCTTCCAGGTGAGACTGCCCGTGTCGGATGGTGGCCTGATCTTGCCGTCTTCTTGGGGCGGGTCTCCCTGCACAACGGGCTGGGCGGGCGTGATCTGAAAAGGCCGCTTCGGAAAAGTGGCCTGGGTCGCCTGAGCTCACCTGGCGCAATCTGGTGAGTCTGACGACCTGGTGCTGGGCATCCTCCAAATCTTTGAAGAAGAAGAGCGCGTCATAAACATAAACTTTTGGTCCTCCGTGCGGATTTCGTGGATCCGCGCTGGGCCCCTCTGGCGGCGCCTCTGGCGCCGACCCTGGCGCGCTCCTCGCGCCAGGGGGGGGGGCTCCAGCGCAGATCCAAGAATTCCGCGCGGAGCGCCAAAAGTTTGTGCCTATATGCCGTTTTTTCTTCTTCTATGTATGGGTACGCTGAGCTGGGTCCGGCCAACGACACTGGGACCTCGACCTGGCCGACCGCCCGCGCGCAAAGGGGGTCACCGCGATCGGGGTGGGCGAGGCGAGGCTGACGACCCGTTGCTGGGCATCCTCCTAACTTTGAATCGGGCATGTCCCTCTACAGGAGGAGTATCCAAAAATAATAAAAGAATTGTCTGGGGATGTTTTTTTGATTCTTTCTTTGTCTGAGTATTGTAGTGGCCTCCAGCCAGTGCCGCCGATCCGGGGCGCTCCTGATGCTGATGGGAAAGGATGACCGTGCATGCTGAAGATGCAGCTCTCGTTCGAGACATCCTCATATGATGAACATGTGGAAGTCGGGTGCGAAACACCCCCCCCCCGTCCCTGCAGAGCGCCCAAGTCCACGGCACCCGAGCACTGAATGGCGTCGGGAATGGCGTCGGGAATGGCGTCGGGAATGGCGTCCCCCCCCCTCCCTTGCAGAGCGAACCCCCCTCTTGGGCTCCCGAGCACTGGCGTCGGGAATGGCGTCGGGAATGGCGCCCCCTCCCCCCCCCCTCCCTTGCAGAGCGAACTCCCCCCCCGGCTCCCGAGAATTGACTGGCGTCGGGAATGGCGCCCCCCCCCCCCTCCCCTGCAGAGCGAACACCCCCCAGGCCCCCGAGCACTGAAAGGCGTCGGGAATGGCGTCGGGAATGGCGCCCCCCCCCTGCAGAGCGAAGATTTAGCGAGCTCAAGTCCACGCTCTCGGAAACTCACGCGCCGGATCGGCAGATTTTTGATTTTTCGTCCAAAATCTGCGGGTAGGAGGACATGCCCAACATTCGGGAATGGCGCCCCCCCCCTGCAGAGCGAAGATTTAGCGAGCTCAAGTCCACGCTCTCGGAAACTCACGCGCCGGATCGGCAGATTTTTGATTTTTCGTCCAAAATCTGCGGGTAGGAGGACATGCCCAACATAGTGCGCTGAGTCGGGGTGGACAGAACTCCCACCCTGACACGTCGATTAGTGAACGGTCCGTCTTCGGATCTCCAGAGGGCGCTGCGGCCGTCGTTCTCCAGGCTTGGGCCCGCCAGGTTTGGGCCCGAGGTCGTTTTCACTATACCACGTTTTGCTACAGGAGATTCTGTCCATCCCCGACCGAGCTGGCTCTGGCAAGCGAGACTCAGGAGGGGAAAAAACATACAGCCACGATGACTCGTCGATTCCCCAGAAGATCTGGGAAACTGTGGGAAGTGGGGGGGGGGGGGGAACGCGAAAATGCAGAAAATACAGGGAAATACGGGGAATCCTGCTGTGTGTGTCTACTGATTTGTGTGTCCCAGGGCCCCTTCGGAGACGTGGACCCCGGCCCGGCGGGGCGCCCGTGCGCTGGGGAGGGGTCCTCTCGCGGTCGGCGTGGGCGAGGCGAGGCTGGCGCCGGCGGCGCGGCTCTCCCACGGCGGTCGTTCTCTTCTTCACCGTCTTCTGCCGAGCGGCGCGGGCCCTCGCACCCTCGGCAGCAGATCTCAGTATCGTTGAACCGACCCCCATCCCCATCCCCATCCTCTTCGAGGCCCCCACCAAAGTACCCTCCCGGTTGGGGATACGCCCCTCGAAGCCCAGAGGGAACGACCTATATCCCCATCTAGGGGGGTAAATCGGACAGTGGGGCCCAGGCCACGCCGCTGGGGATGGGGATCGGTTAAGCGATACTCAAAATCATGGGAGCCTTGTCTTGTTTGCCCTCGTGATTCCGACTTCGGCGTCGATGAGCGTCGGTTAGCGTTTGGGAGCCGATGAGATGGCGCCGATTCAGCGTCGGTCGGCGTCGATTAGCGTCGATCTGGCGTCGACGAGCGTCGATTCGCCAGAGCCAACCAAGATGGTATGGGAGGCTCCCGTGAGTTGCCGCAGAATCGCCCCCCCCCCCCCCCCCCCCCTCCTGATGGAGCAGATCTGGGCTGTTTCTGGCGCCTGTTTCAAGCAAGTGAGGTCCCCCACAGGACGCACTGTTGCAAACAGTCGCATTGAGCAGAGGTCCGGAGCCAGAACCCCCCGCCTTTCCTGTCCCCTTCCGCCCAATGTCGAAACGCCGAATAAGAACACGTTCACATAGTCGTCTCTCGGGGCTTGGTCTCGCTGATCGGGGGCACCGTCACCCCTAACGAGGACGGCGCCGGAGGAACCCCCACAGCTTCCCACAGCATGACCTCGGCGGCGAGCGAGGGGGGGAAACGTGAAGGACAAGGCCTGCTCAGAAGGCGGCGGGACTTCTCAGAAACCCTCGCGCCTTCAGAGAAGTTTTTTTTGCCTTCGGGGAAGGCTCACCACTCACCAAACCACCCCAACCCAACCCGAAGGCCTCAGTTTGACCTCATTTCCAGTTGGGGGGGGTCGGGGAACATCGAGAAAACACATATGGAACCCGTACCCCTCCCCAACCCGAAATTCGGGTCTTCGGGTTGGGTTGGGGTGGTCTGGTAGGTAGTCAAAGGCCTAGAAAACTTTTCAGAAGGCCGCAGGACCTCCGAGCCTTCTGAGAAGGCCTTCTCCTTCTCACTTCCCCCCTCGCTCGCCGCCGATGACCCCAGCACCTCCAGCTGACGCGGCCGCGGCAGCAGGCACAGCACTGCTGGGGTTCTCATCACGAGCTTGCCCATACTGTGAATGACACTAGCGTGTTCATCAGGAGGGGAAAAAGCACACATACACAATTAATCGTCGATTCTCAGGAAAATATGGGAAAATATGGGAATTGGGCGGGAAGACAAAATCCCATAGAATATAGGAAAATATGGGGAATCTTTTTATTAGTGTGTATTTATTTGTGTGTCCCAGGGCCCCTTCAGTTCAGGGGTGCGGGTCATCAGCTCCTGCACTACAAGCGTGTTCAGGGGTGCGGGTCAGCAGCTGCTGCGCTAGCCGAGACAATCCGTTGATGGCGATGGCGGCGTCGTTGGCGAGTGGCAGAGGTGCGGGGCATGGCCGGGATGGCTGGTGCACACAGGAATTGACATGCGGAAGCGGTGGAGGAGGAATGCTCATGCCTCCCGTGCCTTTCGTTGGGCCACCTTTGCCTTTTATCAACGCCCTTGCCGACATCCATACAACCACCTCTGGCTTCGTCAGCACCCTTGTCGACGTCCATGTAAC
>CAUYUJ010014730.1:126103-156103 GCA_963575745.1 Prorocentrum cordatum | reverse complement strand
GACCCTTCCCCGAAGACGCTGAAGACTTCTCGGACGGCGCGAGGGCTGCCGAGAAGCCCCGCCGCCCTCCGAGCAGGCCTTCTCCCCACCTCCGCCCCCTCGCTCGCCGCGGAGTGGTGCCCATCCCTCCGCCCCCAGGCAGGGGGGGGGGAGACCTGGCGCCTTCTGCTGAGAAGCCCTGCCGCCCTCTCAGACGGCGCGAGGGCTGCCGAGAAGCCCCGCCGCCCTCTGAGCAGGCCGCCTCCTCCTCATTTGTGCCCCCTCGCCCGCCGCCGACTGGTGCCCATCCCTCCGCCGCCAGGCAGGGGGGGGAGACCTGGCGCCTCCGACGGCGGGGCTCTCTCTCTCTCTCGGCGTGGAGCCCCCGAGGCCTCGACTGCCCTCCGCTTCCCGAGGGCCCGCTCTTCCCAGCGGCGAGCGGGAGGGGGAGGTGTGGGCGTTGCGTAATGGAGGGGTCATAGACAGGGGGGTGGCGAGGGTGGTCCGAGGTACCCAAACGGTACTTGAACGAGCCCCCTGGGGCTCCGGAAGGGCCCGAAAGGGGCACGAAAGGGGAACGCTTCTACCGCCCCCATTTATGACCCCCCCATCGAGCCACGCCCAAGAGGCGTCATGGCGCCGCATCGCGGAGCGGGTGTCGTTCGGAAAACACTGGGATGGGCCCAGATGGTCCCGGAGAATTTCGTTCCGGATTTCGGAGTGAGTTTCTTGCGGATTTGTTCTCTGGTCGGGAACGAAGTTGACAAAAACTTCCACGTGAAATTCACCCGGTTTTCGGGGCTTCAGTTGACAGAACTCCACGCAACAATCCGCTGCAGCACGTCCGCAAGGCTGGTGCAGCGAGAAGAGAGAATCGGGGTCGGCTAAGAGCAGAGGAGGAAAAGGTAATTAACCATACCTCTACCTCGGAGGCCCTCGGCGCCACCGCCGCATTCGCTTCGAAATCTTGGTCAGAGCGCACCCCGGGAGAGGTCCGGGGAGTAGCGGTATCGGTTTTTTCTTGGGTTTCCCCACAAGAGGTGGGTGACGACTACACGCGGGTCGTGGAAAGAAGGTTTTTTCGGACTCCCAGATCCCAATCTACTCCAAGCGTCTTCCCACTTCAAGAATCGATACGCTTTTGCTGGCTTTTGTCATTCTCTGGGAGGGCCTGAACCAAATCTACTTAGTCGGCCTTCCTACCTCATGCTTCTACTTGCTTCGTCAGAGCGACGTGTCGGGGGGGGATCATGGCGGTGGCCATGATGTTTCCCCAGATTTCATGGCGCCTCTTCGCGTTTCAATATGTCCCTGGCCCCCCCCTGGACCGCGCACGTGCCACGGGCCATGCTTTACACCCCCTCCTCTTGGACGCTCCCCTCTTTGGCCGCCCCCGAAAGAAGAAGGCTCGGACGTCCCCTGGCCTGCTGCGAAGTTTTCCGAGCTTTCCCCGAACACACAAACAAATTAAAGGCTGCAGCCTCTGCCGCCGACCCCACATGAGGCTACGGTGTTTCTTTCTTTCGTGTTGTCGGTTCATAGTCAGGCTTATGTTGGCAAGCGCACAGTTGCCGTGGTGTTATCTAGGCGCTGTGGTGTACGCAGGCGTTCTGGTGCACGTAGGGCTTCCGGGGGACACGGGCGCAATGTTGCACGCGGCTGTCAGGGTGGGGATGCCGGGGCCAGGTCGACGGCGGGGCAGTTTCGGGCGAGGAATCGTCGAGTGGGGGGTCCCAGAGCAGATGTCCCGGGGCAGGGTGGGGATGCTGGGGCCAGGTGGACGGCTGGGCGGTTTCGAGCGACTTGTCGAGGGGGGCGTCTCAAAACAGAGGCCCCGAGTACGAGTGTGTCGGCGGGGCGGTCTGGGGCAGGGTCGGATCCGGTCGACAGGTTGCGATGTGTGTGTGTGTGTTTGTGGTGGGGCTGTCTCTTTAATTGAAGCTGTGCGTAGCCCGCCTAGCTTTTAGCGGAAGAGGTTCGCTCTCGCCCCGCAGATCAAAACTGTGTTTGTGGTGGAGGGAAGGCCCCTCCTTCTGTTTTCCTTCCTCTGTTAATTCAAGCTGTGCGCGGCCCGCTCAGCTTCGACCGGAAGAGGCTCGCTCTCGACCCGCGGATCAAAACTGTGTTTGTGGTGGAGGGAAGGGGGGGTCCCCAAGAGTAGACCTGTCGAGTGCGAGGGTGTCGGCGGGAGGGTCTGGGGCGGGGTCGGATCGGGGCGAGAAAAGTGCAGCGTGGGGGGTTCCAAAAGTGGAGCCCCCGAGTGCGAGGGCGTCGGCGTTGGGGTCTGAGGCGAGGTCGGGTCCGCGCCAGAAATTGCAGTACGGGGGGCCCCAATGACAAAGCCAGCTTCCAGGCGCGAGGGCGTCGGCGCGTCGGCGGGGAGGTCCGGGGCGGGGCCGGATCGGGGCGAGAAATGTCGAGTATGGGGGTCCCAAGAACAGCACCCCAGAGCGCGCGGGTGCCTGCGAAGGGGGGTGATCGAGGGCGGGGGCGGGGCCCGGGCGAGAAGCTGCAGGGCGGGAGGCGTGCACAGTTTCACGACGGAGCCTCGCGCGCCTCGGGGGTCGGCGGCTGTCTCAGAAGGTCGGAGGGCTCGAGAGGAGCCCCGCCGCCTCCAGGGGAGCCGTGGTCTTCGACAGAGCGTCCACCTCGAGTGCGCGCGGAAGCGGGTCCAGCCCCCCGGCCCCGATGTCAAAGTTCGGGGCGGTCGACGCGGGGGAGTGCGAGTCGTTTCGAAAAAGAGCGCCCACAACTGCAAACCACGGCCTGCTCCCTTAGATGAACCATGAAATTGGGGGCGCGGGGGGCGCTCTTGCGCCATCTTCTGGACGTTGTAATTGGGCGTCGCCGCCCACCGACTCCCATCCCCATCCCCATCCCCATCCCCTTCGAGACACCCACCAAAGTCCCCCCCCCCCAGTTGGGGATACATCCCTCGAAACCCGAAGGGAACGGCCAGTGGGGCCCAGGCCACGCCGCCAGGGATAGGGATCGGATAAACGATGCTCACTCGCTCGCCGCCCATCGACTCCTTCCGAGGGCTGGCTTTTTCCCGGAAAGGGCGCGGGCCCAGGGTTCTCTTGTAGTAGGTTAACCCCCCGGCCCCCCTGCGACTTGGGCCAGCGAAATTATTTTGCGAGCGGGCACGCACGGAGTAGGGCCGGCGAAATTATTTTTGAGGATGTCTCGAGCGAAACGCTTGTTTTTCAGAATTTGTTGAGGATGTCTCGAGCGAGACGCTGGTTTTGCAGAGTTGGGGATGTCTCGAGCGAAACGCTTGGTTTCAGAATTTGTTGAGGATGTCTCGAGCGACACGCTGGTTTTGCAGAGCCGACCGCGACACGGAAAAGCGCCCCTCGCGCAGGAATTCCAAGGATGTCTCGCGCGTGCCGCGTCCCGCGCGCGGGTATTTGGATTTCTTGGGATTTTGACAGGATGTCTCGAGCGAAACGCTTGTTTTTCATAATTTGTTGAGGATGTCTCGAGCGAAACGCTGGTTTTGCAAAATTGGAGGATGTCTCGAGCGGTGGCCTCGTGGGGGGCCAGAATTCAAAGGATGTCTCAGGCGAAATGCTTGTTTTCACGTCCCGCTCGCAGGAATT
Source organism: Prorocentrum cordatum (assembly GCA_963575745.1). Taxonomy (NCBI): domain Eukaryota; class Dinophyceae; order Prorocentrales; family Prorocentraceae; genus Prorocentrum; species Prorocentrum cordatum. The sequence continues at coordinate 152,522 of CAUYUJ010014730.1, read as the reverse complement.
CCGAGGATGTCTCGCGCGTGCAGCGTCCCGCGCGTAGGAATTCAAATGATTTTGACAGGATGTCTCGAGCGAAACGCTTGTCCCCAGCACGTTCCGTAGCGCGTCCCCTTGGCAGGTCCCGCGGTGCGTCCCCATGGCACGTCCCTTGGCACGTCGCTTGGCGCGTCCCTTGAGACGTTCTGCGTCGCGTCCTCCTGGCATGTTCCCCTGTCCATTAGCTCTGGGGCAGCTACTATGTGTTCAGGCAGCTCGAGCTTAAGATCCAGATCAGTTCGGTCAGGACTCGGATGCAAAGGAGGACTCGATCCACGAGGCTATAGAGCACAATCGCGCCATGGCACATCGCAATTCAGCACGGCGCAGCACAGCACTGATTTCGGCACGGTACATCAAGGTCGATGCACTCAGCATTGCAACTTGGCACGTTCCTTGGCACGTTCCGTGGGGCGTCCTTTGGCGAGTCCCCCTGGCACGTCGCGTCGCGCGTCCCCTGGCACATCCCGTGGCACATCCATTGGCACGTTCCGTAGCGCGTCCCCTTGGCACGTCCCGCGGTGCGACCCCATGGCACGTCCCCTGGCACGTCGCCTGGCGCATCCCTTGGGACGTTTCGCGGCGCGTCCTCCTGGCATGTTCCCCTGTCCATTAGCTCTGGGGCAGCTACTATGTGTTCAGGCAGCTCGAGCTTAAGATCCAGATCAGTTCGGTCAGGACTCGGATGCAAAGGAGGACTCGATCCACGAGGCTATAGAGCACAGTCGCGCCATGGCACATCGCAATTCAGCACGGCGCAGCACAGCACAGCCCTCGGCAGGGTACATCAAGATCGATACCTTCAGTATTGCATTTGCCCGTCACCCAATCAGGTGTCTTTGAAAACGCTGCCATGTGTTACAGTTCTACATTCCTTTCCGGGTTCGTGGGTCGATCATGTTTCCTGAGGACGGTGCTGCTCCGCCGCCGACAGCCCCCGTCCCAAGAAAACCACGGCTCTCGCTTGAGATTTCCTCCCTTCTTAGTCAAGGCGGTGTTCCTCGCCGCCGACAGCCGCCGTCCCAACAAAACCAGCGTTCCCGCTCGAGAGTGGTCTCGCATCGGCGCAGCAAGGCGCGGGCATGCGTTTTCGAGGTGGGAAATGTTGAAGTTCCTCGGAGGAGGTGTTTGCAAGACCTCATTGGGCTGGAGATCAGGTAACGGGTCCCGCTCTAGAACAAGAGTCCCCCATGATGGGGATGCTTATCATGATGGTCGCATGCTTCGTGTGGAAACATCGCGCATGAGGTTAACATCATTGTTATTATTATTATTGTTGTTGTTGTTGTTGTTGTTGCTGCTGCTGTTGTTGTTGTTGTTGTTGTCGTTGTTGTTTATTCATCTCTAGAGAACAAGTATTCTGGATCTCCGGAAACGGTTCCACGCGCTCTCGCCTCGACGCCAGTTACTTTTTCTCTGAAAACGAGCCTCCCGCGCGAGCGTTGGCTTGAGTTGAAAGTGTGCCCTTGGAGGCCCGGCTACGACGACAACGGCTCCCGTTCGATACTTCTTCGCAATGTACCCCGAGACAACTTGGCCAGAGAGACCCCCGAACTTAGGAACGGCGCTTTTGCTCGAGACTTCCTCGCACTTCAGTCATGTGGCGGAGGCCCAGCCACGATGACAAGGGCTCCTGCTCGATACGTCCTCACGATTTACTCCGAGAGCCCCTGGCCAGGAAGGCTCCCGAACTCAGGAACGGCGCTCTCGCTCGAGACTTTCTCCGCGATTCAATCAAATGGGTGGAGGCCCAACTACGACGACAGGGGCTTTCGTTCGATACTTTCTGAAATATGTATTCGCAGAGGCCATTGCCAGAGAGGCCCCCGAACTCAAGAGTGGCGGTCTCGCTCGAGATTTTCTCGTAATTCAGGCAAGTTGGTTGGGGCCCAGACACGGCAACAAGGGTTCCCGTTCGATATTTCTCAATATGTATTCCGAGAGCCCCTGGCCTGGCCAACGAGGTCTCCGAATTCAGGAACGGCGCTCTCGCTCGAGAGAGAGTTCCTCGCACTGCAGTCAGTGGCCGACAAGGAAGATATTCCCCCCGGAAGGGGGTGCGATCGAAGACGAAGTAGGCGGGTGTCGAGAGTTGGGGCATACATAATGCAGGACATGCGTGCCAGTAAGAGCGACCAGTCTTAAACTGATTGTTGTTGTTGTTGCTGTTGTTGTTGGTGGTGTTGGTTTTGTTGTTTGTGTTGATGAAGGCTCATTTCTGAGGATAATCATTGTTGATCCGCCCCCCGGCGCACACGGTATTTTTCCAAATGAAGTGCCCCTCCCGGGGGTCGCACCCAGTTTTTGTGTCAGAGAAGATCTTGAGGGTCAAACTTGCCCCTTGGCCCCCCGAACTACAACAACAACAACGGCTCCCGCGCAAAACTCCCTCACAATGTATTCCCAAATCGCGCTCTCGCGCAGGACGTCCTTACAATTTATGCAAGAATCGAGCTCCCGGGTGGGACTTATTTGGAATTTATTTACACGCCGCGCCCTCGACACTGAGGAATCGCGCTGTCGCTTTGGTCTTTTTGCGCGCTCGAGACTTCTGCCTGGGCCCGCCTTCCCGATCCGCCCGCTAGGGTCTGCCCGCCCGATCTGCCAATCTGGTCCTGCCACTTATTTTCTGCTCCTAGCCCCCGTCCTGCTGACTTCTCTCGTGCTTAATCCTTCCCCCTCCCCCTTCCATCCGTCTTCCCTTCCGCTGTTTTAGGGGCTACGCTAGTTTCGCGCGGCAGGTAAGGACGATATATCCACAAGGGGGTACCATCGAAAACGATGGGGGCGGGTACCGAGGGTTTGGGATATACGTGGATAGTGGCACGCGAGCAGATAGGAGCGAACAATTTTGAAATGATTGTGGCTGCTGTAGCTGAACTTTCATTCTTGAAATTGCTGTTGATCCCTTTCTCACCAATTCAGATGACATTTTTATTTGAAGTGCCCCCCTCGGGCTTCGCTCCTTGTTTTATCAGGGGAAGTATTCCTGCTCAGACTGCGCTGTTGGGCCCCGGTTGCATTTTACAGATGGATCCATTCTGAGGGCTGCACAAGAAGTCGTGTTATTTAATCGCTTCGCTCATTCCGCCGGCCCATGCAGTCTCATGTCTGCCGTTTGCCCGAGGGCCTGGTGTCAATGCGGCGCTTTGGGGGTTCCTGGGGCCGCTTGGGGGACTCCTGGGGCGCTCGGGGTGGCATTTGGGGGGCCTCCTGGGGCCGCTTGGGGGACTCTTGGGGGCCTCCTGAGGGCCTCGTGGGGGCCTCTTGGGGCCTCTTAGGGGCCTCTTGGGGCCTCGTGGGGGCTTCTTAGGGCCGAGGGCTCGAAATGTTGTTTCGTGTTCCCTCTCTGGGGCCCCTTTGGGGGCGTTCTTGGGGCCCTCTTGGACCGTCTTGGAGGCTTCTTGGGCCGTCTTCGAGCCCTCTTGGGCCATCTTGGGGCCCTCTTGGGGGCCTCTTGGGCCCTCTTGGGGCGATCTTGGGGGCCTCTTGGGCCGTCTTGGGGCGTCGGGAAGCCGAAAAGGTGGAAGCTCTAAAATCTCTCAAAAACCTAAGGAAAAGCAATGAATGTTGCCTCCGGGGGCCCTCTTGGGAGTGCTCTTGGAGGCCTCTTGGGGCGTCTGGGGGCTATCTTGGGCGTCTTGGAGCGACCTTGTGGCATGTCGGACCCCTCGTGTACCATCTTGGGGGCCTCTTGGGGGCTTCTTGGCATTTCTTGGGGCTCTCGGGGACGTCTCGGAGCCCTGTTGGTGCGCTCATGGGGCGCTCTGGTGGAGTCGCCCGGGGATCAGCCGGGAGTCGCCCGGGGTACTTTTCGTCCGGGGACCCCCAGGGGCCGCCCCGCGCGCGCGAACTAGAGAATTGTTAACCAGTTACCGGAGATCTTACCAGCACGCCAATAACTTCTCTTGCAAGTAATATAAGGGGCGGCGGATCGGAGACGCCCACGGCGAGACACCGCCGCCTCCTGCCTTTCAGGGTACGCCTATGTGGCCAAACGTTTGGGCAACGTTTGGCCACGCTAGTGCGCCATTCGTTCCCCAGCCGCTGCGGAAGCCCTTTGAGGAACACGTGGGGGAGGAAGGGGAGGATGAGGAGAAGGAGGATACAGGAGGAGGAGGAGGAGGAGGAGGAGGAGGAGGAGGAGGAGGAGGAGGAGGAGAAAGATGAGCAGCCCGCTTGGAAGCTGTTCGGGTCATTCTTGGGGCCTCCTGGGAGCTTCCTGGGGGCCTCTCGGAGGCCTCTTGGGGGCCTCCTTGGGGGGCCTCCTTGGGCCTCTTGGGGGCCTTTGGGGGCTTCTTGTAGGCATCTGTGGCAGTTTTGCAGCGTTCCTAGCCCGTCTGACGCCGTCAGAAGCCGTCTTGGGAGCCTCTCTGAGCCGTCTTGGGGCGTCCTTGGGCCGACATGGGGCCATCTTGACGGTCTCTATGGGCGATCTCGAGACAATCTTGGGGGCCTCCTGGGCCGTCGGAAGGCCGTGTTTGAGCAAATGCCACAGAGGCTTCTTGGGCTGTCTTCGGGGCCTCTTGGGCGCTCCTCGGGCCGTCTTGGGCTCTCTTGGACCATCTTGGCGATCTCGGATGCATCTTGGGACCGTCTTGGAAGCCATCCTGGGGCTATCTAGCGCTCTCTTGGGGCCATCTTGCCCCTGCCTGTCTTGGAGGCATCTCGGAAGCCATCTTGAGCAATATCAGAGCCATCCGGAGCAGATCAATCCTTGCCAGCCGGGTTTGGACGAGTTCTCCCAGCGGTTGGCGCGCTGGGCCGAAGCCCAACAACCTAGAGCCAGCAGGCGTCTATCGCGCCGTGCACCCCCGTGATAAGTCAGCAGGAGGCGGCGGATGACGGAGAGAGCGATGTACGAGCAAGAGACGTTTCGCAGGGGGCGAAGCCCTTGTGGGGAGGGGGTCCGGGGGAGGGGGCTAGCGGGGGAACAAAAGTCTAGTTGCTCTCGCGCTTCGTTTTTTCCCGGAAAGGGCCTGAGCCCAGGGTTCTCTTTTAGTTGGTTTCCCCCCGGTTTTGACGGCTGTAGGGCCGGCGAATTTCTTTTGCGATAAATAACGAGGTCGCGTAGGGCCGGCGAATTAAAATTTGAGGATGTCTCGAGCGAAACGCTTGTTTTTCAGAATTTGTTGAGGATGTCTCGAGCGAAACCCTTGTTTTGTGTTATAGATTGTTTTTTCCTGGGGACATGATTTCTGAGGATCTCTCAAGTGGATTGCTTGTTTTCACGTGCCCAGGTCTTGAGGATGTCTCGAGCGAGACGCTTGGTTTCACGCCTCCAGGTGGCCCAGACAGATGTCTAGCATGAGGATTTGTTGAGGATGTCTCGAACCAGAGGCTTGTTTTCACGTGTCCAGGTCGCCCAGGCGGATGTCTAGCATGAGTATTTGTTGAGGATGTCTCGAGCGAGACGCTTGTTTGCACGTGTCCAGGTTGCCCAGGCGGATGTCTAGCATGAGGATGTGCTGACAACGTCTTGAGCGAAACGCGTGTTTTCACGTGTCCAGGTCGCCCAGGCACATCACAGCCCTCGGCACGGTACATCAATATCGATACCCTTAGCATTGCAGCCTGGCATGTTGCCTGGCACGTTCCGCGGAGCGTCCCGTGGCGAGTCCCCCTGGCACGTCGCGCGGTGCACGTCCATTGGCACGTTTCGTAGCGCGTCCCCTTGGCACGTCCCGCGGTGCGTCCCCATGGCACGTCCCCTGGCACGTCGCCTGGCGCGTCCCTTGGGACGTTCCGCGGCGCGTCCTCCTGGCATGTTCCCTCTGTGTAGTTCTGGGGCAGCTACCATCTGCTCAGGCAGCTCGAGCTTACGATCCAGATCAGTTCAGTGAGGACTCGGATGCCAGGGAGGACTCGATTTACAAGGCTATATGGAGCACAATTGCGGCATGGCACATCGCAGTTCAGCACGGCCCAGCACAGCACAGCCGTCGGCACGGTACATCAAGATCGATACACTCAACTATGCACCTTGGCGCGTTCCGTGGCGAGTCCACCTGGCACGTCGCGCGGCGCGTCCACTGGCACGTCCCTCGGCACGTCCATTGGCACGTTCCGTAGCGCGTCCCCTTGGCACGTCCCGCGGTGCGTCCCCATGGCACGTCCCCTGGCACGTCGCCTGGCGCGTCCCTTGGGACGTTCCGCGGCGCGTCCTCCTGGCATGTTCCCTCTGTCGATTAGTTCTGGGGCAGCTACCATCTGCTCAGGCAGCTCGAGCTTACGCTCCAGATCAGTTCGGTGAGGACTCGGATGCCAGGGAGGACTCGATCCACAACGCTATATAGAGCACAATCGCGGCATGGCACATCGCAGTTCAGCACGGCGTAGCACAGCACAGCCCTCGGCACAGTACATCATCATCGATACATTCAGCATTGCATGTGCCCGTCGCCCAATCAGGTGTCTTTGAAATGTTGCAATGCCTTACATTTCTATATTCCTTTCCGGGTTCGTGGGTCGATCATGTTTGTCGAGTGAAGCGGCTCCCGCCCCAAGAGAGCCCGTAGCCATTTGGGCTCAAGGGCCCGTGTCAGATGAAGTTATCCGCCGCGTTAGTGTTTTTGGGCTATGTGCGGATTGATATATGGGCAATGGGTGAATCAAGGTCTAACTCAACGGAAAGGGGTGCAAGACTGTGGCTTCATGTGGGTCCCCACAAAACTGCTTCGACAACAATTCAGAAACAACTTAAAGCTTGGCAGACCTCTCTAACAAGTGACGGCTGGACGTTGGAAGACCCTGCGCAGTTCGGACACTTTGAATTTAAACGAATGACTCAAATCGCGAACGTTGCAGAGTGTTATCAGGGGAGCCATTCCTGGTACTAGTACAGGACATACAAAGAAACAATTTGTTCAGATTGGCTGCACTTTCTTGACCAGCTCAAAGGAACTTCCAAAAAGGTGTAGTGATGTCTAGTGAGCGTTTCGACCAGATCAATGACACCAGCGTCGCACAGCTCGCGTTTGACTTAAGCCACATCAGTACCACCATCGTGATGGTTTACCGACCATTTTACGATTGGATCGCAAGTTGGTATCGGCAGCTCAAGGCTAACGGGCAGGTTGAATTGGCCTTCGCAGATTGGCTAAGCGTTTCACAGATGGAGCGCTACGCGTACAACTACTCGTTCACGACTTCTCTACATAGTCGCTACGCCGCTCATTTTTCTGATGTGAAGGTGCACGTGATGGGCCCCGATATGATGACCGATATTGTCTGCGATGACTTCAATGCTGCGAACACGTGCGTGACGTCTAGGAAGGCCAAAGTGATGAAGCTAAACGTCAGAGCAGAATCTTCGCCACATGAATGCCTCAGTTCTCTGCAGCTGCAAACGCTGAGAACTATATCCATTGAGTTGCACCGAGCGGCGTACGGTATCTTGGCATCTTCAAGTTTTCCCGCATCAGATTTCGATGCCAAGGCCAGGATTTGTTTCGGCAATCCCTTTTAGACCAAAGACACCCACCCTCGCGTTGGCGAGTTGTGAGGCGCTGTAGCTACTAGGGGTCGGCCAAATCGCTGTTTTCGGTAATCTCGTGGGTCGTTTTCATTTTCTGCTCAGTTCTGACGACGACGAAGCATTCAGTTTCAGTTTTCTGCTCATTTTCTGCTCGTTACGCAAAATCGGCCGACCCCTGGCTGACGCTTGCCTGAGCTGTAGCTACCTTAGCTTGCGCTCAGTTGGGCTCCCGCTCGGAACGCCTTTCGGAGCTCCTGTGCTGAATGTGGTCCTCCGTCGGGATCTGTGCGCGTTTCATGAAACAGGGGTTGAGGCTTCAATGTTTCTGGCTCCATTCGCGATCTTGACCCTTGGTCGAATCGCGGCTCTTGCGAGAGATCTTTTTCCCGGAAAGGGCGCGGGCCCAGGGTTCTCTTTTAGTAGGTTAACCCCCCGGCCCCCCTGCGACTTGGGCCGGCGAAATTATTCTGCGATAAATAACGAGGTCGCGTAGGGCCGGCGATTTTTCCCGGAAAGGGCTCCGGCCCAGGGTTCTCTTTTAGTAGGTAAACCTGTCCCCCGGTGCCAACTTGAAGGAGGCCGGCGGATTTTTTCCCTGATAAATATCGAGGTCGAAGGACGCCGGCGGATTAAAATTTTGAGGATGTCTCGAGCGAAACGCTTGTTTTTCAGAATTTGTTGAGGATGTCTCGAGCGAAACGCTGGTTTTGCAGAGTTGGGGATGTCTCGAGCGAAACGCTTGGTTTCAGAATTTGTTGAGGATGTCTCGAGCGAAACGCTGGTTTTGCAGAGCCGACCGCGACACGGAAAAGCGCTCCTCGCGCAGGAATTCCGAGGATGTCTCGCGCGTGCCGCGTCCCGCACGCAGGAATTTCGAGGATGTCTCGACTAATTCGTTTGTTATTCTAGGATTTCGCTGAATTTCGGAAAGATGTCTCGAGCGAAATGCACGACCCCACCGTAGCACGACCACACCCCAGCACGACCACACCCCAGCACGACCACACCCCAGCACGACCACGCCCCAGCACGACCCCACCCCAGCACGACCACACCCCAGCACGACCACACCCCAGCACGACGCCACCCCAGCACGACCCCACCCCAGCAAGACCACACCCCAACACGACCACACCCCAGCACGACCTCACCACAGCACGACCACACCCCAGCACGACCACGCCCCAGCACGACCACGCCCCAGCACGACCACGCCCCAGCACGACCACGCCCCAGCACGACCACCCCCCAGCACGACCACACCCCCAGCACGACTACCCCCCAACACGACCACCCCCCAGCACGACTACTCCCCAGCACGACCACTCCCCAGCACGACCACACCCCAGCACGACCACACCCAAGCACGACCACACCCAGTCGCACCCCCGTGGAATGTTTCGTGGTGTGTCTGGTTGAGTGGTTGCCTGTTCACGGGGTGTCTCGTGGAATGTTTCACGGGGTGTCTCGTGGAATGTTTCGTGAGGTGTCTCGTGGAATGTTTCGTGAGGTGTCTCGTGGGATGTTTCGCGGGGTGTCTCGTGGGATGTTTCGTGAGGTGTCGCCCAGTTGGGTATCGTGAAAACGTGACCATGCTGCACATGTCTATATCCCTTTCCGGGTTCGTGGGTCCATCATGTTTTTTTTCCCGGAAAGGGCATAAGCCCAGGGTTCTCTTTTAGATGGTTTCCCCCCGGGTTTGACGGGAAGAGGGCCGGCGAATTTCTTTTGCGATAAATAACGAGTGGGAAGAGGGCCGGCGAATTAAAATTTGAGGATGTCTCGAGCGAAACGCTTGTTTTTCAGAATTTGTTGAGGATGTCTCGAGCGAGACGCTGGTTTTGCAGAGTTGGGGATGTCTCGAGCGAAACGCCTTGGTTTCAGAATTTGTTGAGGATGTCTCGAGCGACACGCTGGTTTTGCAGAGCCGACCGCGACACGGAAAAGCGCCCCTCGCGCAGGAATTCCAAGGATGTCTCGCGCGTGCCGCGTCCCGCGCGCGGGTATTTGGATTTCTTGGGATTTTGACAGGATTTCTCAAGCGAAACGCTTGTTTTTCATAATTTGTTGAGGATGTCTCGAGCGAAACGCTGGTTTTGCAAAATTGGAGGATGTCTCGAGCGGTGGCCTCGTGGGGGGCCAGAATTCAAAGGATGTCTCAGGCGAAATGCTTGTTTTCACGTCCCGCTCGCAGGAATTCCGAGGATGTCTCGCGCGTGCAGCGTCCCGCGCGTAGGAATTCAGATGATTTTGACAGGATGTCTCGAGCGAAACGCTTGTCCCCAGCACGTTCCGTAGCGCGTCCCCTTGGCAGGTCCCGCGATGCGACCCCATGGCACGTCCCCTGGCACGTTGCCTGGCGCATCCCTTGGGACGTTTCGCGGCGCGTCCTCCTGGCATGTTCCCCTGTCCATTAGCTCTGGGGCAGCTACTATGTGTTCAGGCAGCTCGAGCTTAAGATCCAGATCAGTTCGGTCAGGACTCGGATGCAAAGGAGGACTCGATCCACGAGGCTATAGAGCACAATCGCGCCATGGCACATCGCAATTCAGCACGGCGCAGCACAGCACTGATTTCGGCACGGTACATCAAGGTCGCACTCAGCATTGCAACTTGGCACGTTCCTTGGCACGTTCCGTGGGGCGTCCTTTGGCAGTCCCCCTGGCACGTCGCGTCGCGCGTCCCCTGGCACATCCCGTGGCACATCCATTGGCACGTTCCGTAGCGCGTCCCCTTGGCACGTCCCGCGGTGCGACCCCATGGCACGTCCCCTGGCACGTCGCCTGGCGCATCCCTTGGGACGTTTCGCGGCGCGTCCTCCTGGCATGTTCCCCTGTCCATTAGCTCTGGGGCAGCTACTATGTGTTCAGGCAGCTCGAGCTTAAGATCCAGATCAGTTCGGTCAGGACTCGGATGCAAAGGAGGACTCGATCCACGAGGCTATAGAGCACAGTCGCGCCATGGCACATCGCAATTCAGCACGGAGGCCTAGGAGACTGCCAGGATGTGTCCATCACCCTGGATGTCTCAATCACAGGGTGCGGGACACGTTTTGGTCAGGGGCATGGCCCCAGGAAGCCCCAGGAGGCCCCAGGATGTTTAGGGAATGCCTAGGAAGCCCCAGGAGGCACCAGGAGAGCCCAGGAGGCCCCAGGACGTCCCAGGACGTCCCAGAAGGCTTCAGGAGGCCCCAGAAGGCTCCAGGAGGCCCCAGGAATGCCGAGGAGGCCCGAGGAGGCCTTAGGAAGGCCCAGGAGGCGAAAGGGGCGAAAGGGACCCACGTGTTTTCACACTTGTTCCGCTCAGGGGCGAAAGGGACCCACGTGTTTTCACGCTTGTTCCGTTCAGGGACGAAAGGGACCCACGTGTTTTCACGCTTGTTCCGCTCAGGGGCGAGCTTCGTCCCGCTTCGGAACTGAATCGGATCTTGAGCTCAAGCTGGTCGAGCGCCCCGCGCGTTTCGATTGCGGCCAGCTCTGGGCGAGCCACGGGTTAATTCAGCTCGAGTTTAAGATCCATATCAGTTCGGCCAGGTGTCGGATGCAAATGACGACTTGGTCCACAACGCAATTCGTGGGGTGTCTCGTGGAATATTTCGTGGGGTGTCTCGTGGAATGTTTCGTGAGGTGTCTCGTGGAATGTTTCGTGGGGTGTTCCGTGGTGTGTCTCGTGGGGTCTTCCGTGGGGTGTTTTGTGGGGTGGTTCGTGGTTTGTGTTTGGCTTCCAGTTCGGGTCCGCCTCTTGCTTCGTCCCGCTTCGGAACTGAATCGGATCTTGAACTTAAGCTGGTCGAGCGCCCCGCGCGTTTCGATTACGGCCAGCTCTGGGCGAGCCACGGGTTAAGGCAGCTCGAATTTAAGATCCAGATCAGTTCGGCCAGGAGTCGGATGCAAAGAACGACTTGGTCCACAACGCAATAGAGCACAGCACATGTCAACGCATCATGACACGTTCCAAGTCAGCACAGCGCGGCAGAGCACAGCCCCTGGCACGGCACATCGCCATCGATGCCTTCAGCATTGCAAGTGCCCGTCGCCTAGTTCGGTGTCGCGAAAACGTTTCCATGCTCCGCATTTCCATATTCCTTTCCGGGTTCGTGGGCCGATCATGTTGAGGATGTCTCGAGCGAAACGCTTGTTTTTCAGAATTTGTTGAGGATGTCTCAAGCAAATCGCTTGTTTTATGTTATAGAGTGTCCTCTCCTGGGGACCTGAACTCTGAGGATTTCTCAAGTGGATTGCTTGCTTTCACGTGCCCAGGTCTTGAGGATGTCTCGAGCGAGACGCCAGGTTTCACGCCTCCAGGTGGCCCAGGCAGATGTCTAGCATGAGGATTTGTTGAGGATGTCTCGAACCAGAGGCTTGTTTTCACGTGTCCAGGTCGCCCAGGCGGATGTCTAGCATGAGCATTTGTTGAGGATGTCTCGAGCGAGACGCTTGTTTGCACGTGTCCAGGTTGCCCAGGCGGATGTCTAGCATGAGGATATGCTGACAACGTCTTGAGCGAAACGCGTGTTTTCACGTGTCCAGGTCGCCCAGGCACAGCACAGCCCTCGGCACGGTACATCAATATCGATACCCTGAGCATTGCAGCCTGGCATGTTGCCTGGCACGTTCCGCGGAGCGTCCCGTGGCGAGTCCACCTGGCACGTCGCGCGGTGCACGTCCATTGGCACGTTCCGTAGCGCGTCCCCTTGGCACGTCCCGCGGTGCGTGCCCATGGCACGTCCCCTGGCAGTCGCCTGGCGCGTCCCTTGGGACGTTCCGCGGCGCGTCCTCTTGGCATGTTCCCTCTGTCGATTAGTTCTGGGGCAGCTACCATCTGCTCAGGCAGCTCGAGCTTACGATCCAGATCAGTTTGGTGAGGACTCCGATGCCAGGGAGGACTCGATCCCCGACGCTATATAGAGCACAATCGCGGCATGGCACATCGCAGTTCAGCACGGCGTAGCACAGCACAGCCGTCGGCACAGTACATCATCATCGATACATTCAGCATTGCATGTGCCCGTCGCCCAATCAGGTGTCTTTGAAATGTTGCAATGCCTTACATTTCTATATTCCTTTCCGGGTTCGTGGGTCGATCATGTTCTCTCGAGCCGCGCTCCTGCCGGCCTCGGGGCCTGGCGAGGGCCCCCCGGAGGCAACCGAGCGGCGAGATGCCTTCAGGCGCGAAGAGGTCTGGGAGGAGGGTTTCTCCGAAGGGCTTTGGCGACCCCTCCTCCTCCTCCTCCTCCTCCTCCTCCTCCTCCTCCTCCATCTCCTCCATCTCCTCCTCCCCCTGCCCCTCCTCTACCTCCTCGTCCTCCTCGTCCTCCTCTTCTTCTTCTTCTTCTCCTTCTTCTTCTTATTCATCTTCATCTTCATCATCATCTTCTTCTTCTTCTTCCTCTCCTCCCTCCATCTCCTCCATCGCTCCTCCCCCCCCCTCCACCTCCTCCTCCTCCTCCTGCCCCTCCCCCCCTTCCTCTCTCCCCTCCCCTCCTCCCCCTCACTCCTCCTCCTCCTCCTCCCTCCTCCTCCTCTCCTCCTCCTCTTTCCTCCTCCTCTTCCCCCCTCCTCTTCCCTCCTCCTCCTCCTCCTCCTCCTCCTCCTCCTCCTCCTCCTCCTGGGGTCGCCTACGGCCCCCGGGGGATACCGTGCAGGTCTGGGAGGACGAGGTGGACGAGGAGGCCTCTTGGCGTTGCGGCTCCAGTCGGCGGCGAGCGCGAGGGGGAAGTGAGAAGGAGAAGGCCTTCTCCCAGGCGATCTCAAGCATGGATCAAGGGGGCGTGGATTAGCGACGGGTAACTTTTTCCATGGGAAATCGCGGATTTCCGCCGTCGAGCGAGGCGGCACCAGGCGCATTCTGGGGAGGGCACCTCCCCCGCTCCATGGATTTGACGATTGCGCGCTAAAGCCATGGATGGCTAACCCGTGCCTGCGCGCCCCCGATTCTCAGAGGGCGCCGTGACTTCTCTAAGATGCCCTCGCGCCCTCCGAGAAGTTTTTTTCCCGGAAAGGGCATAAGCCCAGGGTTCTCTTTTAGATGGTTTCCCCCCGGGTTTGACGGGAAGAGGGCCGGCGAATTTCTTTTGCGATAAATAACGAGTGGGAAGAGGGCCGGCGAATTAAAATTTGAGGATGTCCCTAGCGAAACGCTTGTTTTTCAGAATTTGTTGAGGATGTCTCGAGCGAGACGCTGGTTTTGCAGAGTTGGGGATGTCTCGAGCGAAACGCTTGGTTTCAGAATTTGTTGAGGATGTCTCGAGCGACACGCTGGTTTTGCAGAGCCGACCGCGACACGGAAAAGCGCCCCTCGCGCAGGAATTCCAAGGATGTCTCGCGCGTGCCGCGTCCCGCGCGCGGGTATTTGGATTTCTTGGGATTTTGACAGGATGTCTCGAGCGAAACGCTTGTTTTTCATAATTTGTTGAGGATGTCTCGAGCGAAACGCTGGTTTTGCAAAATTGGAGGATGTCTCGAGCGGTGGCCTCGTGGGGGGCCAGAATTCAAAGGATGTCTCAGGCGAAATGCTTGTTTTCACGTCCCGCTCGCAGGAATTCCGAGGATGTCTCGCGCGTGCAGCGTCCCGCGCGTAGGAATTCAGATGATTTTGACAGGATGTCTCGAGCGAAACGCTTGTCCCCAGCACGTTCCGTAGCGCGTCCCCTTGGCAGGTCCCGCGATGCGTCCCCATGGCACGTCCCTTGGCACGTCGCTTGGCGCGTCCCTTGAGACGTTCTGCGTCGCGTCCTCCTGGCATGTTCCCCTGTCCATTAGCTCTGGGGCAGCTACTATGTGTTCAGGCAGCTCGAGCTTAAGATCCAGATCAGTTCGGTCAGGACTCGGATGCAAAGGAGGACTCGATCCACGAGGCTATAGAGCACAATCGCGCCATGGCACATCGCAATTCAGCACGGCGCAGCACAGCACTGATTTCGGCACGGTACATCAAGATCGATGCACTCAGCATTGCAACTTGGCACGTTCCTTGGCACGTTCCGTGGGGCGTCCTTTGGCGAGTCCCCCTGGCACGTCGCGTGGCGCGTCCCCTGGCACATCCCGTGGCACATCCATTGGCACGTTCCGTAGCGCGTCCCCTTGGCACGTCCCGCGGTGCGACCCCATGGCACGTCCCTGGCACGTCGCCTGGCGCATCCCTTGGGACGTTTCGCGGCGCGTCCTCCTGGCATGTTCCCCTGTCCATTAGCTCTGGGGCAGCTACTATGTGTTCAGGCAGCTCGAGCTTAAGATCCAGATCAGTTCGGTCAGGACTCGGATGCAAAGGAGGACTCGATCCACGAGGCTATAGAGCACAGTCGCGCCATGGCACATCGCAATTCAGCACGGCGCAGCGCAGCACAGCCCTCGGCACGGTGCATCAAGATCGATACACTCCGCATTGCATTTGCCCGTCACCCAATCAGGTGTCTTTGAAAACGTTGCCATGCGTTACATTTCTATATTCCTTTCCGGGTTCGTGGGTCGATCATGTTTTGTGTCTTCGCGTTAGGCTCAGGATACTTCTCAGAAGGCTGGGGGTGAGCCTCCTAGGGGCCTCCTACATCCCCGTTGCGAAAGTTTATGCATCTTGGCTAAAATTGACATGTGTGGGCGCTGTGGTGAGAAGTGGTATGGGAGTGATTCTTCCTTGTGGTTTCATACGCGGAGAGATTCAGAGTTGCCTGGAAGTGACCGGGAGTGATTTTCTCCCTTGTGAATTTACGGGGGAGAGATTGTATCCTGAATTGGTTATATTATTAATGTTACCAGGGGGAACCCCGGAAATCTCTCCCGCCAAGTCAGGCCGACGACTGCCGTGCTAGGAGTCTACGGGGGGAAGGGGGGGCCACTCGGAGACGCCCTAGTCGCCAGTGCTCAAGATGAATAACTTCTTCCGTAACGGGTAAGTCGGGGCCTCCTGGGGGCCTCCTGGGGGCCTCCTATGGGGCCTCCTGGGGGCCTCCCAGGGGCCTCCTAGGGGCCTCCTAGAAGCGGAGCCTTCCAAGAGGGCCCGCCACTTCTCACTTGTTCCCGGGCTCGCCACCGACCCAGAGGCCTCGACCGTTTCGCCGTGGACAGGGTTCCGGCCCGGATCCATGTCTGAATTCCCAGGCTCGAGAATGGCTTCTAGTGTTAAATCGGGCCTGTCCCTCTACAGGAGGAATTTCAAAACATACGAAAAGCATAGTCAGGGGACGATTTTTTGACTGTTTGTGAATATGTTCGGGGTACCTTTTTTCAGTATGTTTTCGCTCAGAAGCCGCCTGTACGGGGACCTGCCCGACCTAATCCTAGTGGCCGAGATCAACGGAAGCGCCCAGGTTGAAGTAATAAGTCCGTCGGATTTCCAGGGGCTCAGTCGTGGCGACGAGGAGTGCCCCCGTGGTCCGAAGAGTCACGAGAGCGGCCAAGAACTTTGATCCTCGAGCAGGTCTTGCCATACGAGATTCCAGGCCTCTAAGGTATGGCTGCAGCAGATGGGGTCGGAGGACCGCGCCGCAACGCCGATGCATCGGCGATGCGGCCCGATGTGGAGCCCTATTCTCTCTATGTCGACGGCGCCGACGCCTCGCCGACGGCGCCGATGTATCGGAGATGCATTGGTGATGTGGCGCGATTTTCCGGCCCCGTCGAAATACTCCGACCTAACACGGAGTCGACGCTGTCAGTCGTTAAGTCAGGCGGCTCTGGCTTCATGCATAGCCCCGATCCGTGCATTCCTCGCGCTTCGCGGGGTACACGTCTGGAGTGTGTAGTGTATGGGGCCTCCCGGAGCCTTTTGGAGGCCTCTTGGGGCCTTTTGGGGACCTCTTGGGGTTGCCAGGGGGCTTGTTGGGGGCCTGGTGCGGCGTCTTGGGCCGTCTTCGGACCCTTGTGGGCCGCCTTGGCGTCTTCTTGGTGCCTCCAAGGTCTGTCTTGGGGGTCTCTTGGGCCATGTTGGGCTAGTCTTGGCGACCTCTTGGGCCTTAGGGCCCTCTTGAGCCGTCCTTGTCCTGTACTGGGTCCTTCTTAGGCCCTCGTGGGGTCCGCCTGTGGGTTTCTAAGGCGGTCATAGGGCGTCATGGGTGTCATGGGTGCTATGGGGCGGTCATGGTTGTCGCGGGATCATTCGAACACCCATGGAACATTTTTTCCCGGAAAGGGCAAAGGCCCAGGGTTCTCTTTTAGTATGTAAACAATGTCCCCGTGCCCAACTTGAAGGAGGCCGGCGGATTGTTTCCCTGATAAATATCGAGGTCGAAGGAGGCCGGCGGATTAAAATTTGAGGATGTCTCAGGCGAAACGCTTGTTTTTGAAATCCCGATCGATAAATCACAGGGTGCAGGACACCTCAGCACGACCACACCCCAGCACGACCACACCCCAGCACGACCACGCCCCAGCACGACCACACCCCAGCACGACCACACCCCAGCACGACCACACCCCAGCACGACCACACCCCAACACGACCACACCCCACCACGATCACACCCCACCACGACCACACCCCAGCACGACCCGATCGATGAATCACAGGGTGCGGACCACCCCAGCACGACCACACCCCAGCACGACCCCACCCCAGCACGACCCCACCCCAGCACGACCACGCCCCAGCACGACCACACCCCAGCACGACCACACCCCAGCACGACCACACCCCAGCACGACCCCCCCAGCACGACCCCACCCCACGCAGCACGACCACACCCCAGCACGACCCCACAGACCACACGACACGACCCACCCCACACGCACGCACCCCCACACCCCAGCACGACACACGCACGCACGACCACGCACCACACCACGCACCCCAGCACAACCACCCCCCAGCACGACCACCCCCCCAGCACGACCACGCCCCAGCACGACCACCCCCCAGCACGACCACACCCCAGCACGACCACTCCCCAGCACGACCACACCGCCTTGGTTGAGTGGTTGCCTGTCGTCGTGGAATGTTTCGTGGGGTGTCTCGTGGAATGTTTCGCGGGGTGTCTCGTGGAATGTTTCGTGAGGTGTCTCGCGGAATGTTTCGTGAGGTGTCTCGTGGGATGTTTCGTGAGGTGTCTCGTGGGATGTTTCGTGAGGTGTTGCCCCGTTGGGTATCGTGAAAACGTGCCCATGCTCCACATGTCTATATCCCTTTCCGGGTTTGTGGGTCCATCATGTTTTGGCCTCGGGATGCCCTCTTGGGGGTTCTCTTCCAGCTCCCTTGGGCCGCCTTCGAGCCTCTTGGGCCGTCATGGGGACCTCTTGGGCCGACCTGGGGCCATCTTGGGCCGTTTTGGGGCAGTCTTGGGCCATATTGAGACCTTCCAGATCCGTCTCAAGGCATTCATCCGACCTACAAGGAACACGCGAAGCCTGTATGTTTTTGGGCCCCATCTGGTCCACAGTTTTTCGTACTTCTTCGTCGGCGGATGTGGCGTGGCTCCAGTGAGGGGGCTAGGGGGTTGGATAATAATCATGCCTACTTTTGCAAATCAATGTGTTCTGTGGATTATGAGCGTGCGCTCAGGCCTTCGCGACCTGCCTCGCGCAACGGGTGATTTCTGGGCGCGGATCTGGCGCCCACGCTCAAGATCCACAGATCCGTCATTCATGTTGTAATCAACCCGCATAGTAAGGCTGAACGACTTTCCAAGCTTACCCTTGCATCCTCCCCCTTTGGCCCATCCTTGGCCCCCTTCGCTGGCTGCGCCCCGCTCGCAAAGTGTAGGACATGGCCATCCAAGGCCTTGGCATCCTCGTCGTGCGTCCTTCCTGTACAGGTCGGCTGTATCGCGTGCCCGATCCTGGCGCGACGGCCGCCCCCCCCCCCCCAGGCTCCGTGCGGGCGGCCCCCGCGGGCGCACTCGAGCTGCAGGAGGTCCGGCAGGACCCGCGGCCTGCGGCAGGCGGCAGGGGAGGCGACTGCCCCTGTTGAGATCGTACGCGTCGCCCCAGCCTGCCTTCAGCCCCTCTCCTCCCTCTCCCTCGTCCTTCCCCTTCTCGTCGTCCTCCCTCCTCCTTGCCCCCCCCTCCCCCTGCTCCCCCCTTTCCCTCCTTTCCCTCTCGTCGTCCCTCCTCCTCCTCCTCCTCCTCCTCCTCCTCCTCGTCTTTCTTCCGCGGGGTGAAAGAGATGGACGGGCATGGTCGATGAGGGGGAGAAGGAGGGGAGGGAGGATGAGAAGAAGGAGTAAGTGGGTGGGCATGAGGCGTGGTAGGGGGGCAGGAGAAGGAGGAGGCTGAGGAGGCTGAGGAGGAGGAGGAGGAGGAGGAGGAGGAGGAGGAGGAGGAGCAGGAGGAGGACCAGTGTACCCAGTGCTACCGCCCGCATGCGCCCTCCCCACCCAGTGCAGCGTTTCGTGGCCCCATGGCGAGCTCCACCGAAGGACTCAGTGCTACTGCCCGCATGCGTCCCTCCCACCCAGTACAGCGTTTCGTGGCCCCGTAGGAAGGCCCACCGACGGCCCCAGTGCTACCTCCCGCATGCGTCCCCCCCCCCCCGCCACCCAGTACAGCGTTTCGTGGCCCCACAGGGAGCTCCACCGAAGGCCGCCGTGCGTCCCCTCCACCCAGCGCAGCTTCACCGAAGAAGATATTCACAAGTGCGGTCTCTCGCCAGGAGAATTCTGATCCCCCCAAAAGGAAGACACATCTGCAGTCGGAGGCTCCTGAAAAGCCATCCCGGATGGCGGAAAGGGCTTCTCAGAACGCCGGCCGCCCGCCCCCGGCCGTCTTAGGAGGCCGCCCCCCTGGCGCCACCCCCGCGATCCTGGCGTCTCAATCGCTTCGGGCCCGACGCTGTCGCCCGGTTTCGGGCCACGGGGCCCTCGCAGATGGATCTTGCTCGACAGTGCAGCCGAAAGCTGGGGGGTCGTGGAGGAGGGGTTATCCCAAGGCGGGATGCAGGAGCGAACCCAGCTGGGTGCTCACACGTAGAGCCGCTCAGGACTGTTTTCTTCCGAGCCTCCCCTCTGCCGCTACCCCTTCTTTTACGTCCCCCCGAAGAGATGGGGTCCCGGGCTCCGGCCGTGATTTTTGCCAGGTTTCCTTTTTGTTCGCGCTGGCGGATTTCAGGGGAGGCCGACGGCCCCCTGGGCGTGAGGACTGCTTGACAACAACGCGTCCAGGGCCCCGGGAACCATCGCGACCCAAGCCAGATAAGTTGCTGTTGGGGCCCTGAAAGCAGGCTTGCGATGCTCGAGATTTCGACTTCGCAGGGCCTCCATGAAACTCCACTCAGTACCTTCGTCACGATGGCGACAATCGCTTAGCTGGGCTTACAGCAGCGAAACGCGAGTGCATGAACTTGTTCCCGGAAAGGGCTCGAGCCCAGGGTTCTCTTTTAGTGGGTTTACCCCCCGGTTTCGACGGCTGTAGGGCCGGCGAAATTATTCTGCGATAAATTACGTGCGGGAGTAGGGCCGGCGGAATTATTTTTGAGGATGTCCTTAGCGAAACGCTTGTTTTTCAGAATTTGTTGAGGATGTCTCGAGCGAAACGCTGGTTTTGCAGAGTTGGGGATGTCTCGAGCGAAACGCTTGTTTTCAGAATTTGTTGAGGATGTCTCAAGCGAAACGCTGGTTTTGCAGAGCCGACCGCGACGCGGAAAAGCGCCCCGCGCGCAGGAATTTCGAGGATGTCTCGACTAATTCGTTTGTTTTGCTAGGATTTCCTTGAATTTTGGCAGGGTGTCTCGAGCGAAGTGCTTGTCTTTCATAATTTGTTGAAGACGTTTCGAGCGAAACGCTGGCTTTGCAAAATTGGGGGATGTCTCGAGCGGGGGCCTCGTGGGGGTCCAGAATTCAGAGGATGTCTCAGGCGAAATGCTTGTTTTCACGTCCCGCTCGCAAGAATTCCGAGGATGTCTCGCGCGTGCCGCGCCCCGCGCGCAGGAATTCTGAGGACGTTGGCAGGATGTCTCGAGCGAAACGCTTGTCCCCAGCACGTTCCGTAGCGCGTCCCCTTGGCACGTCCCGCGGTGCGTCCCCATGGCATGTTCCCTTGGCATGTCCCCCTGTCAATGAGCTCTGGGGCAGCTACTATGTGTTTAGGCAGCTCGAGCTTAAGATCTAGATCAGTTCGGTGAGGACTCGGATGCAAAGGGGGGCTCGATCCACAACGCTATAGAGCACAGTCGCGGCATGGCACATCGCAATTCAGCACGGCGCACTACACCACAGACTTCGGCACGGTACATGAAGATCGATATATTTAGCATTGCAACCTGGCACGTTCCTTGGCACGTTCCGTGGGGCGTCCCTTGTCGAGTCCCCTTGGCACGGCGCGTGGCGCGTCCCCTGGCGCATCCCGTGGCACATCCATTGGCACGTTCCGTAGCGCGTCCCTTTGGCACGTCCCGCGGTGCGACCCCATGGCACGTCCCCTGGCACGTCGCCTGGCGCGTCCCTTGGGACGTTTCGCGGCGCGTACTCCTGGCATGTCCCCTTGTCAATTAGCTCTGGGGCAGCTACTACGTGTTCAGGCAGTTCGAGCTTAAGATCCATATCAGTTCGGTCAGGACTCGGATGCAAAGGAAGACTCGATTTACGACGCTATAGAGCACAATCGCGGCATGACACATCGCAATTCAGCACGGCGCAGCGCAGCACAGCCTTTGGCACGGTGCATCAAGATCGATACACTCCGCATTGCACGTGCCCGTCACCCAATCAGGTGTCGGTGAAAACGCTGCCATGCGTTACATTTCTATATTCCTTTCCGGGTTCGTGGGTCGATCATGTGTTTTTTCGTCACACACGCACACGCAGAGTCGATATAAGAAGGACCGTTGCCGAAATCATCGTGAGGATCATTTCGTAATCAGCAGGGTGACGGCATGACTTTAGACCTACAGGAACAATACTGGTGATATGAGCTTGAGGGTAAACGCGTCTGTGCACACACACACATATATATAGCATGGAAATATATACACATACATATATAGATATGTGTGTGTATGTTTATACAGTCCACACAACGCACACACCTTACATATATGCGTGTAAACATCTACGTGTCATCGGCGGATCGTAGGCAGTTTGTGTACATCTACACACGTAGATGGATACACATGTAGTTCATACAGCTGCCATTTCAGTGACAGGGTCTGGGTCAATCTGTCCGCCTTTGGGAGGCATGCCGCGGGTTGATCTGCGAAAGGCTGCCTGTCTGGCCCAGCTGTTGCTGGTGGCCGCTGATGTGATTTGCTTTGATGGCAACGGCCGCTTCGATGAAGCCCAGTGGCCTTTCTGTCAGAAGGTGCACGATGGTGTACTGTTCTATTGAAGACGCCTACGGCGAATCACCGCCGCCCCCTGCCTTTTTGGAAGCGCCTATGTGGCCGAACGTTGAGGCCAGACCTGCGAAGCTATCGGACCACGTGTTCCCCGAATCGGTTTGGAAAGTCTTCGGGGAACACGTGGGCATCTTGAAGGTCATCGTGGCCGTCTGGGGGCCATTTTGATCCTTTCGGGCCTTCTTGGAGGACGTCTTGGAGGCATCTTGGGCCGTCTTGGAGGCATCTTGGTGCCATCTGGGCCGTCTTGGAGGCCATCTTGAGCGCCTTGGAGACCTCTTTGGCCGTCTTGGGGGCCTCTTGGGGCCATGTCTTAGGCCTCTTGGGCGATCTTTGGAGGCACTTGGGCCGTCTCGGGCCGTCGGAAGGCAGAAAGAATGAACAAATGCCACAATCCTTCAAAAACCTATAGGAAATCAATGATTTTTGCCTTTTCGGGCCTTCCTGGAGGCCCTCTAGGAGGCCTCTTGGGCCGTCTTGGGCCATCTTAGGGCCATGTTCGGCCGTCTTGGTAGGCTCCTGGTCCGTCTGACGCCGTCGGAAGCTGTTTGGGGGGCCTCTATGGGCCGACTTGGGGCCCTCTTGGAATGCTCCAGGGCCGTCTTGGAGGCCATCTTGGGCGTCTGAAGGGCCTCCTGTGCCGTCTTGGGGCCTCTTGGGGCAGTCTTGGGGCCCTCTTGGGCCGTTCTGAGGCCGTCTTGGAGGCCTCTTGGGCGATCATCTTTCGGCGATCTTTGGGGGCTCTTGGGCCGTCTCGGGCCGTCGGAAGGCTGAAAAGAAGCAAATGCCACAATCTATCAAAAACCTATCGGAAATCAATGATTTTGGCCTTTTCGGGCCTTCCTGGAGGCCCTCTTGGAGGCCTCTTGGGCCCTCTTGGGCCATCTTAGGGCCATGTTCGGCCGTCTTGGTGGGCTCCTGGTCCGTCTGACGCCGTCGGAAGCTGTTTGGGGGGCCTCTATGGGCCGACTTGGGGCCCTCTTGGAATGCTCCAGGGCGAGGCCATCTTGGGCGTCTGAAAGGCCTCCTGTGCCGTCTTGGGGGCCTCTTGGGGCCGTCTTGGGGCCCTCTTGGGCCGTTCTGAGGCCATCTTGGAGGCCTCTTGGGCGATCATCTTTCGGCGATCTTTGGGGGCTCTTGGGCCGTCTCGGGCCGTCGGAAGGCTGAAAAGAAGCAAATGCCACAATCTATCAAAAACCTATCGGAAATCAATGATTTTGGCCTTTTCGGGCCTTCCTGGAGGCCCTCTTTGGGGCCTCTTGGGCCGTCTTGGGCCAGCTTCGAGTGAACTTCGGCCATCTTGGTGGGTTCCTGGCACGTAGGACTTCGTCGGGAGCCGTCTCGGGGGCCTTTCTGGGCCGACTCGGGGCCCTCTTGGGGCGCTTCGGGGCCGTCTTGGAGGCCATCTTGGGCGTCTTTGAGGCCATCTTGGGCGTGTTGGAGGCCTCCTGGGCCGTCTTGGGGCCCTCTTGGGGCCGTCTTGGAGGCCACTTGGGCCGTCATGGGGCCCTCTTGGGGGCCTCTTGGGGCGATCTTGGGAGCCTCTTGGGCCGTCTTGGGCCGTCGGAAAGCCGAAAAGGCGCAAATGCCAAAATCCTTCAAAAACCTTAGGAAAATTAATGATTTTGGCCTCGTCGGGCCTTCCTGGAGGACCTCTTGGAGGCCTCTTGCTGGCCTTTTGGGCCGTCGTAGACCATCTTGAGGCCATCTTGGGCCGTCTTGGGTGCATCTTGGAGCCATCGTAGCCGTCTTTGAGGCCATCTTGGCTGTCTTGGAGGCATCTTGGAGGCCATCCCGGGCCATCTTGGCCGTCTTGGAAGCCATCTTGGGCTATCTTGGGCCATATTGGGGCCGTCTGGGGCAGGAAAACCGTTTGCAACCGGGTCTTCGGGTGGCCGGCGGGACGCGCCGGAGCCCCAGGGGGAGTTCTTTTGTGGAAAAGAAACAAAACCAAAACCGATGGGATTCGGCACGCCAGGCACCCCTTTGATGAATCAAAAGGGGCGGCGGATCGAAGACGCCTACGGCGAATCACCGCCGCCCCCTGCCTTTGTGGAAGCGCGTATGTGGCCGAACGTTGAGGCCAGACCTGCCAAGCCATCGGACCATGTGTTCCCCGAATCGGTTTGGAAAGCCTTCGGGGAACACGTGGGCGTCTTGATGGTCATCGTCGCCGTCTTGGAGGCCTCTTGGGCGATCTTTCGGCGATCTTTGGGGGCTCTTGGGCCGTCTCGGGCCGTCGGAAGGCCGAAAAATGGGAAATGCCCAAATCCATCAAAAACCTTGGGAAAATCAGTGATTTTGGCATCTTTTGGCCTTCCTGGAGGCCCTCTTGGGGGCCTCTTGGGCCCTTTTGGGCCAGCTTCGAGCCAACTTCGGCCATCTTGGTGGGTTCCTGGCACGTCTGACGCCGTCGGGAGCCGTTTTGGGGGCCTTTCTGGGCCAACGGGGGACCCTCTTGGGGCGCTCCAGGGCCGTCTTGGAGGCCATCTTGGGCGTCTTGGAGGCCATCTTGGGCGTGTTGGAGGCCTCTTGGGCCGTCTTGGGGCCCTCTAGGGGCCATCTTGGAGGCCACTTGGGCCATCAGGGGGCTCTCTTGGGGGCCTCTTGGGCGATCTTGGGGGCTTCTTGGGCCGTCTTGAGCCGTCGGAGAGCCGAAAAGGCGCAAATGCCAAAATCCTTCAAAAACCAAGGAAAATCAATGATTTTGGCCTCTTCGGACTCTCCTGGAGGACCTCTTGGAGGCCTCTTGGGCCGTCTGGGAGGCCTCTGGGGGGCCTCTTGGGCCGTCTTGGGCCGTCTTGGACTCTCTTGGGCCGTTTTGGAGGCCGTCTTGGACCATCTCGGGCGGACTTGGAGGCCATCTTGGGCCATCTTCGCGATTTTTTGAGGATGTCCCGAGCGAAACGGCCGTTTTTGGAGGATTTTTTCCGGTCGTTGAGCACCTTCCGGGTGGCCGGCGGGTTCTGCCGGAGCCCACTGGGGAGTTCTTTTGGAAAAAGAACCAAAACCAAAACCTGAAACATCCAGCACGCCGTGCACCCCTGCAAGCAGGGGGCGGCGGATCCAGCCGCCTGCGGCAGCTCCCGCCACCGTACCTCGTGCCCCGAGGTTTGGAACGCAGTGGCGCCTGGCCGTGCTGTGGTGCCTCTCCTCGTACTCGTCGTCGTTGTCCTCCTCCGCCCTCCGCCTCTCCGGGACTTTCGTTGTGGGCTCCTCCTCCTCCTCCTCCTCCTCCTTCTCCTCCCTCTGGGGGAGGCCTCTTGGGGGCGTCTTGGAGGCCTCTCGGGGCCTTGAGCCTCCCGCGTCCGTCTGGAGGGCCTCTCCGATGCCGTTTTCGGCGCCCTCCTCTGTCCCCAATAGGGTCGTCTCGCGGGTCTCATGCGCCGTCGTGGGACCTTCCTGGTTTGCTAGGCATCTGTCTTGGGGGGTTCTTGGGCAATTCTGACTCTTGGGCCGTCTCGGGATGATCCCTGGGACCTCTTGGGCCATCTTGGGATGACGGACGCCTGGAGAGGCAAAAGCGCCAAGATCATTCCGCAACTACTGGGAATCAGTGGATTTGTAATTTTTCCCGGGAAGGGCTGCGGCCCAGGGTTCTCTTTTAGCAGGTTTACCCCCCGGTTTCGACTTGAAGGGGGCCCGCGAAATTATTCTGCGTAAATAACGTTTTTTTTTTTTTTTTTTTTTTTTTTTTTTTTTTTTTTTTTTTTTTTTTTTTTTTTTTTTTTTTTTTTTTTTTTTTTAAAAAAAAAAATAAAAAAAAAATTTAAAAAATATTTATTTATATATATAATATATATAATTTGTATTAAAAAGTTTTTCTTTCTTTCTTAAAGAAGTGCGTTTCGTGCGTGCCCGCTCGAGGAAAGTGCGCCCCCCATCTCGGATCCTCGATAAAAAACGGGGTCCGCAGACACCCGTTTTCCCTCGTGAAGAAGAGGGTGCGGAGCGTTTTTCGCAGAATCCTCGACAAATAACGGGGTCTGGAGCCCCGACCGCGACGCGGAAAAGCGCCCCGCGCGCAGGAATTCCGAGGATGTCTCGCGCGTGCCGCGTCCCGCGCTTAGGAATTTCGAGGATGTCTCGACTAATTCGTTTGTTTTGTCAGGATATCTTAGAATTTTGGCAGGACGTCTCGAGCGAAACGCTTGTTTATAATTGGTTGAGGATGTCTCGAGCGAAACGCTGGTTTTGCAAAATTTGGGGATGTCTCGAGCGGGGGCTTCGTGGGGGGCCAGAATTCAAAGGATGTCTCAGGCGAAATGCTTGTTTTCGTGTCCCGCTCGCAGGAATTCAAAGGATGTCTCGCGCGGGCCGCGTCCCGCGCGCAGGAATTTCGAGGATGTCTCGACTAATTCGCTTGTTTTGTCAGGATTTGTTATTCTCTTGCACAGCTGTGCTCTAGAGCTCGGACATCTTTATTCTCTTGCACAGCTGTGCTCTAGAGCTCGGACATCTTTATTTTCGTGTCGTGTCGTGTCGTGTCGTTCGTCCCCCTGCCCCCCCTCCTCCAGGCTTCCCAGGGCAGCCCCCCCCTGGGCCTCGGACACCTTTATTTTCGTGTCGTGTCGTGTCGTGTCGTTCGTCCCCCTGCCCCCCCCCCAGGCTTCCCAGGGCAGCCCCCCCTGGGCCTCGGACACCTTTATT